>CAXHTJ010000001.1:39260051-39759689 GCA_964019445.1 Populus tremula
GAAGGGAAAAGTAGACATAGGATAAACTCTTATTTGCGAATGGAACTGTAACATCTCAAAATTGATATTTTTCATGGCCAGAATCGATGTCAACCAGGATTATCTCTCATTCACTAAATTCTAGCCACTTTCTCTCTCCTCTATAAATCAAGAGACTAAAAAACAAAAATAAAATTTTGTATCACAATTGAATTCTCAAAATATCATGAGACTAAAATGTTTTCATTTAAAAAGTAAGAGAACCTAAGTAAATTTTTCGACTCATTTTTGAAACCCCTAGTCAATTTCTTCTTGTTTCACGTTGTGGTCTTCTTGTTTAAATTATGACCCTTTTTAATTATTATTTTTTTTTGTTGTTGATAAATTAGCAATTAATTTGGGCATAAAAGGATGCAATTTAGAAGAAACAAAATTTGAGGACTAAATTTTTATTTATGTATGTATGTATGTATGTATGTATGTATAATTGTGGATTGCTGAAAAACCCATTCATTTTACTTTCTCTCTAAATTGAAGAAAAAAGAAAGAAAGACAGGCGGCAATGTGAATCCACGGGTTCTTTCTCCTAACGTCCATGGTGAAATTTAGATATTCCAGATCCTAGTAGAATTGGAAACCTTCTTTTGGCCCTCACAATCTAACTTCAATATGCGTGCAAAGATTGAGCAGTTATGAGAATAAAGAGAGTCCTTATAATAATACATTACCTAGAAGCATAATCTATGATTAGGGATGGCAATTTCAATCATGTATCTGGTATCATCCAATTCAATTGGATTTTTTATTCAATTTTATTAGAGTCAAACCTGCAAAGAACCTCATTCCATAGTTATTAAACTTGAACAGTTATTAAACTTGAACAGACCAGTAGGTCGACCTAGGAGTTGGACCGGTCCAAGTTTGTCAAAAGACCATATGATGCAACAACCCAGCCAAACTCAGTCAACTCGGCAGGTCAACCCATGAATTAGGCAACCCGAGTGAGACCTGAGCAAGGCCCGGTGTTTTCTTTTTCAAATGTGAAATTTAAAACCTATTAATATATATACTTTATATTTCAAAGAAAAAAAATATGTTTTTTCAATCTTGGATAAAAAAACATTTTGGTTTAAATACTTTAACTTAAAAGGATAATATAGTATATTTTTAATGTGAGATTTGAAACCCATTAGTATATATACTCTATGTTCTCAATAAAAAAAAGCTATATTTTTTCAATATAGGATAAAAAAATATATTTAAATACTTAAACTTAAAAGCTTAACATAATATCTTTTTAAAATTAAAATATATATACTCTATATTTAAAAGAAAAAAGTTATGTTTTTTCAATGTGGGATAAAAAACATTTTGATTTAAATACTTAAACTTAAAAGCTTAACATAATATCTTTTTAATGTGGAATAAAAAACTTTTTAGAATATTCTTTTAAACTTCATTGTTTACAATATATAGTCTATATTTACATGGATTTTTTCTTAATTTTTTCATATAAAATATTAAAACTTTAATTATTATTTTTAATTTTTCCAAGTTGATTTGGATTAACCCATGAAACTTGGGACCCGACCCCTTGGCCGAGTCAACCCCCGAGCCGAGTTTAATAATTATACCTCAACGGTTTTTTTTAAATTTAAAAAAAAAAAAAAAAGAGTTAATAACTTTATTTTCATAGTGAGCATTGTTTTTCTTATGCTCCATAAAAATGTATATAATAGCATTTGAAATTTGGACTTTGTTTTGGAATATAGTTTGTTATTTAAGTTTAGAGTTTACTTTTATATAATTAATTAAAAAAACATTTAGTAGTCAGAACACCTACACTTACAAAGAGAATATATATTCGTGTTTTGACGACCACACTTCAAAAATAAGGAAGGGAATATAGTAAATGAACAATGCCAATTCATTACATAACTCGAGTCAATTATGGTATGTTGAGTTTTTATCAAAATAAATGATTAAGTGTGTCATAATGCTCAAAGACAAGCAAACAACAAACCACCTTTATACAGCAAGCATTGCATACTCAAGTTATTATTGGAATATATTTTTATATCATTTAATTCAATCCGTGAGATTTTTTGAACAACAACGATGTTATAATTGAAACTTCAATATGTCTCCGAAATCTTTTTAAGTTCTCTCTCCCCTCAGTCCATTTCTTATCCATTTCTTATTATTTTTTAAATGTTGTGACTGAATAGCAACATGCTTGAATTTTACATTTACCAATCATAAAATATACAAACTATGCTATTTTATTAATTTTTTTCGAACTGGATTTTTTCACCAATATTTTCAGGCTATTTTGATGTTTTTCATTTGGGAATACGTATTGCACCAAAACAACGTTCGCGTTCCCAGACAAGCATTATATGGCCTTAGGCCTACATGGCGCAATTATCACTCATAGCTGAATTGACTGCTCTAGCATTTGAATAGTAGTGGTAACCGGAGAAAGAGCAACTCCACCACAAAAAGGTAAATGCATAAGCAAATTTGCTTAATCCATGGGTTTCCATATTATTTCAAAATCACGAGTTAATTGTAAAATCATACAATGTTATGCGTCAATATATATCTTTTAAAATCACGTCAAATATATGTAAGATTAGTAGAATCATGATTTTATAACTAATTTTGCAATTTTATAGTAATTCCAAATTCTTATCTTCTCATTGCATACACACGAGTCCCCACAAGCACTTGTATCTATGGATTTTTTCTTCAAACAATAATGCAAGAATGAAGAAAACAGTCTTGCTTAAACTCTTCTTTAACACACAAAAACTTGTCTATTATGCAAGAAGACTTTGAAAATTCTCAATCTACAAGTATATCTTCACAAACAAGAGTGCCAAACCATGCTCTAAAATCGAATCCACCATGTACTTATTTCTATATACCAGTCTTTTCAATAAGTTTACAACATTGTAGGTTTTTTTATAGAAAATCTCATAATTTGTCAAAGATATATTCTAACAAGAAACCGAACTTCTAGATTTAAAAAACCATGTCATACTTTGAATTGATCTTTCTGTTTCATACCACTTGTTCAAATTCAATGGTGTATAACAAACAATATCTAAAACTAATAAAAGTATAACAATATATATATATATAAAAAAAACCATAACAATATTTAAAAGTGATATATTATTCATAAAACCAAAAACATCAGATAAACTAAAACTTTCAATGCAAATGATCATGCATTTGGAGTGTATTTGAAGAAAATAATGGAATTAATGTTGGCCAAATAAAATACATAGTTGTGAAGACATAATTGTTATAAATGTTTTTAATTATACATGAAATCTAAACAACCACATGCATGGTGCATACCACATCTTTGTTGATGAAATAAATTATTATTTCCATAAACCACGTATGAAAAAAAAAGTTATTTATAATTTTCCAAAACCCGAGTGTACATTGCATTTTTCATAGTGTCAAAAAAAACAATTTTGACAACCTTGGCATTTCACATTGTAACACGTTAATATACTGCATCCTCCTTTCCCTTTACATCATCACATGCTCGCGGGGCTCAAAGCTTAAACAAGTGTAAGGAAAAAAATAAAGAACACTTATTTTCATAATTTTGTTTGAAACAATTATCTGGCTACAAAATAGGTTTAGCCTCTCCACGACAACACTGCTTTGGATCTTAGAGCATTAAAAAAATCCACCACACTAACTGCTGCTGCAGAGATACAACTGGATAACAGTTAACAATTATAGAAAGCAACGATATGTCTTCCACAGCCACGGCCATTCAAAAAAAAGACACTGGAACAATAATCAACATGGGGTGCCTCCACTTTAGAGGATAATAAAACTAGACTCCATCTAAAGCCGAACTAAACCATTGTTGAAGACTAGATGTTTTACCAAAGATCAAATGGCCTGACCAGATCAACAAGCATGGTTATTTTCTCACATAATTTAAAATGGAGGAACCTATGGCCTCACATTTACCACCACTTGGCAAAAAAGTAATTTGGGTTCTTGTGAGCTTTTACCTCAACCTAGTCCCAAGTTGCTTCATAATTAAACCAGGACAAAACTCTCACATTTTTAGGCAGAAACCTAGGGTCAATTCTTGATAGATAAGAGTTGAACATCTATAATGTTCCCCTCATTGGCATCAACATACATCACCTAGTTCGCCAACACTTTGTGCGAAACAGGTACTAACCATAGAGGCATCTCTAGAAACAAGCTAAGAATAAATGTTAAAGTTAGAAGTCTGGCTGCTAATCAGATGCAAAGAGAGCCAATAAAATATAAATACATCTAATCTAGATCAAACTTAAAGACATGGCAACATACTCCGAACCAAGATGCTATAGTCTATAGCACAATCTGAAACAACTACAATAAGTAACCGAGACAACCAATAACTTAAGTGAAGCAAAAACTAAAGTCTGCTAGCCACCATACAATAGAAGAAATAGTCTAATTAAATAGGTCTTCTGATCCTTAAAAGCTTTCCTCACTTGATGTGATAGTAGACTTCTAGTACATGTGGAAAGTGCCTATCCATTCACAAGGCTTTAAACTAGAGTACCCTGTTTGAAACTTCTAGGCAAAGCTTAAGGAACAACTGCATGAAAGTGCTCTTTCTATCTTGCATAAGGATGGTAACGACTACTGCCAGTATAGCCTCCCCTTCCATACAGCCCACCTGCTCCTCCATAACTAGTACCTGGACCAGATTCATAAGCACTGGTATAACCAGAAGCTCCATAATTTCCATATCCCTCACCTCCTCGACCATATCCTCCTAAGCCACTAGCACCATAACCCCCACCGAAACCACCTCCATAAGGCGGATAGCGACCAGAATAACCAAGGGAGGCTTCAGCTCTGTAACCTCCTAGGCTAGTCCCTCCAAAATTTCCATAGCCACCACCAAAGTCCCCACCACCACTACCATAGCCATATGCACTACTGAGTCTACTAGACAGACCAGGTGTCCTATAAGGGCCAGGCCCAAACCCTCCATCAAACCCCCCATACGGACCATTGAATCCACCATAATTATCACTATTGAAAGAACGACCCCTAGTATTGCTACCGTATGAAGGAGCAGATGGTGGGTTTGAGGCTTTCTTTGGTTCAGCTTTCTTGATCTCCACCTACAACAAAGCAACTTAGTTAACCTAGGTTCTGCAGCAGACAAACTAATGTGAGCCCTTTCCTGAGATCTATACCTGTAACGATCTCCAATGCTATATTAGAACAAGAAATGTTAAAACTTAAACTACATACATGAGGAAAAATAACCATTGTATGACAAGAAAAAAGAAAACAAATGCAATAATGCATGTTGCAACATAACAAGGATCTTTTTACATTCTTCTTTCTTGGAAACACTATAAACAAGCTTACCTGGGTACCAGCCATATCAATCATATTTCCGTTGGATAACATTTCATCAACAACTTCTTCACTGTCAAAAATTATAAATCCAAATCCACGTGAACGGTTGGTTTCATGATCACGTATAATCTGGTGTTCAACTACTTTCCCATATTTAGAAAAAAAATTCTGAAACTCATCTGAAAAAAAATAAACATCCCAAATTAGCAAAGGTCTCAAGAAGTGCTGCATGAACTAAATAGGGAACACAGATAGCAAACTATCACCCTGTCAACAAAGTACATCAGCAGAACTTAGCAGCACTTACCTTCAGTCACAGAAGATGGAATCCCACCAACAAAAATCTTCTTTGTTTTAAAATCCTTTGACTGCCCAGAACCTTTAGGAATAGTCCTTTTAATCTCAACCTGATCCATTGTCCTTTGTTAGTCTCAAGGTGAATTTGAATTTATAATATCAAACTACTCTATCACAATAACTGAAGTTGAACAATCAGACCAGATTATATTACTCTGATCACATCATAATGCATTGATCAAAAGTACAAATAGGTGGCATCGAGACAGGAAATCACTAACATCAGAATGCTGTTTTTAAAGTACTCTTTAAGGAACACGGTGATGTGGAACCTTTAAGAGGGATAATATACCTGTTTTCCATTGATCACATGAGTGTCTTCAATAACCTTGTCAACAACAGAAGGATCAGCATAGGTTATAAATCCAAAACCCCTAGGTTGACCAGTGTACCGATCCTTCATAATAACAGAATCAGTAATCTCCCCATATTTCCCAAAGTGCTTGTTAAATGTAGCTGCAATTAAATCAATACAATGTTAGGGGAAAACCCAAAACAACAAACCACCACCCAACAAAACCTCAATTCCGTGAAATATGCACTAACCAATTCCATAGTTTCAACAATCACACAGAATTAAAAATTAAAAAAAAAATCTATATTGCAATAATCCTTTCAAATAAAATACATCCAGCATTCAATTACAGACTACGTAGATATAATAAGCAATAAACCATAAACTCAACAGTAAAGTAATACCCACCACAAAATTTCAGTCCCGTCAATCTATTTCAACCAGCTTCAGAATTTCAACAGCCCAGTAAAAATAAAAGATTTACAGCAATCACCCCCTTAGAACATCACAAACTAATCAATTCAATTTTGAATAATAAAAGCGATGATAACTCACCATAAGTAGTGTCTTTCGCCAATCCTCCAATAAAAATCTTCCTGCAGACCAGATAAAAACGCAATTAGGACATGAAAGATTCAAATCAATTTGATTCACCAATTTTCTCAGAAACCAAATCAATAGAAATACGAACCCGGGGCTGGCTCCATCGCCAGTGTGGGGATTGTCGCTCTTTGATCTGGAACCCATTATCAGGCCGTTTGCTTGTATGATTTTTTCGAAAAAAATTGGATCGATTGATTGAAGAGAATGAGAAGAGAAGCCTAGGGTTTGTATATATATTGAAATCCAAGGAGATCTGCTATGTGGTGCCTTGATTGCTTTTTATATGAAAAGACGATTTTGACATTCATTGAACTATAAATTGACCGATGTGTCCAACCGACTTCACCTGGGCGGACATGGACCAGAAAATTGACCCGCTGAGTCGGTTGGTAAATGGACCGTGCTCAGCCTGGGCATTTATCCATCTGGCCAGCTCGGGCCGTCCAGTTGCTTTTTTTATTTTATTTATTTACATGTCCATAAGGACCCTAACTATATATTATCATTGTACCCGAGTTTTATTAGAATATTTAGTCCGGCAGAAATATTATTAAATATAATAATAACCACACAGTTAAAAAGGACTTTGTAGATAACTACTAAATTTATTAGTTTTACTTAAAAATAATTTACATGTCAAAATTATAAAGACAAAAGCGATCTACTTTATATAAGAAAAATAACTAATTTTTACAATTAAAAGATATATATCAATAATAATAGTAATATGTAAATTCAACTTTATTTTTCATTAATAAATAAACTAAAACATTAATATAACTTCTAAGAAATAGGTTAATCTCATTTGTTTTCCATTATATGCCTGTTTATATACCACATAGAACATTAAATAATATAAATTAAACTTTTTAAATCACCATTAACTTATATATTACTTTATTGGCTTTTTATATTGAACATCAAAACTCTAAGAATACTTTAAAATAGATCATTAAAAGCTAATGATTAAAATTTTAAAAATAATAAAATCACATGAAAATATTATCAAGATCCTTAATATAAAAATATAGCTATGAAAAAAATCTTATAAATCATTTTATTTTAAAGAGTTTTCTTTTAATATTAGTAGTGATTGTAAAAAAGAATAACTTAATAAGTCAAAGATAAGATACACACACACAATAATGATTAAAATTTTAAAAATAATAAAATCACTTGAAAATATTATCATGATCCTTAATATAAAAATACAGTTATGAATAAAAATCTTATAAATTATTTTATTTAAAATAGTTTAGATTGTAAAAATATTTAAAATGTAAACTCTTTTAAATAAAATAATTCATAAGATTTTTATTCATAACTGTATTTTTATATCTACTCACCTCACCCTATGTATAGTTAATAATAAATTTACATTAAAATTCAACAAATTACTAAAATTGACATTAATTACTTTTTTAACATAATCCTTTTAGTTATTTTTTATATTATTTTTTACTGGAGAAAAATATGTATACCCTCTTGAAAAAATTCTATCAATATTAAAAAAAAATAGTGAAACAATATCATAATTTTTTATTCATATTTATATATTTAATTTTTTTTCTTACATATAATACACACACACACATACATATATATATATATGAAAAATAAATTATTTAAATTAAAAGATTCATAAGAAACTATAATCATAGTATAATTAAATTAATTATTATAGTTTCTTATGAATCCTTTAATTTAAATACTTTGTTATATATATAACTCTTTTAAATACAAATAATTCATAATAATAATTGTCGTATCTGATATCGTGGTGACCCACCTTCTTTTATATGAAAAGGGTTTTTTTATGTGTGAGAAGAGAAAGGTATTAACTTTGTAAAAATGAGTCATTACTTAATATTATGATAACTAGAAAAATCCTAACTAATTAACAAAGATCTATAATAAAGAACTGGTTATGCTATAAGAAACATTATAGCACCTTAAAACATCTTATGTAGAGTAAGTTGCATTGTTAATCTTGATTTTTATTCCTTATAGTTTGTTGTGCCTAGTATATCAGTGATCTATCTACAAGGTAATAATGGATCTACTATTTTGAGTTAAATCTTGGGTTGAAAGTTAAATATAATCTTTCTATGGTATAGTTTATTTTAGTCACTCCTAGTTATTATATTTGGAAAACATTTAATAAATTGACAGTTCCAAGATTAGTTACTCATAATTACAACATATGATTGATTATCAATCAAGTCATATTAGTGAATAATTCATGAGCCTATGTTAGGCTCATCACATTTAGCCCAATTCCTATAAAAGTTAATGGAAGATGTTTCGATAAGATTCATTTATCCTATGGCACCTAAGCTTTATTTATAATATTTATTGAATGAAGACTTAATACTCCCAATTTATATTCATATGTAGCCGGTGAATAGTAGATTAAAAGATGTGTGAATTAATATCTATAAAAATATTTTTGGCCTTTTCTTTTTTAAATGCAAACATAAAAATGCCAAAATGATATCAATAATTAGCAAAACATGTGTGAATTAAAAAAGGATGCAAGAATATTTTTTTAATTGTTTTTATATGAGAGGGTTAGCCATATGCAAGACTTAATGGTGATAAAAAAAATATATTTTGAATGATGAGGATTATGTAATTAATAATAAAATGGATGAAAATCAAACAATGTTAATTGTTCACTTAAAGCATTATAAAAACACATAAAACCCTTGATTTTGCTTGTATAAAATTACAATAAGTAATAAACACAAACACATGTGTTGCTACCCAATTTTTGACCCATGTTTTTGATATATTTTTTAAAAAATCCAAAAATAGAGAAAAACAATGAAAATCCAAAAAAAAAAATTTATATATTTTCGTCCTTTTAGCATTTTCAACATCGTCTAAAAAAAAAGAATTTAAAATTTTAAAAGATTTTCAAACGCGTTCGACTTTTCACGCGTCATTTTTAAAAAAAAACATTGATTTTCCTCGTTGAGTCGACGTTGATATTGCTCGTTTTTAAAAAATACAAAAAAATAAGAAAAATCAAAATTTACAAAAAGAAAGAAGTTGAGGGACCAAGTTGAAAAACTTGGCAACGTTTTTGCCTATAAATAATGGTCTTTAACTCACACAAAAGGGGGAGGGGTAATTTTGACAACATCTAAAAAAAAATACAGAAAACCCTAACCTAAACCCTCTCATACACAGCCGCCCCTTCCCTAAAAATCCAAACACAGCCGCCCAACCTTTGGCCTTGGATTTTTCGAGACCAGCCCTTCTCGGCCAAGAGAACAAACCAAAACCGCCCCCCACTGGTTTTGATTTTTTCACCAGCCGCCCCCCAAAGCTCCTTCTCCCTCGGGACAGCCATCAACACATAGCCCTCACCTCCAACATCTTCTCCAAGATAGCCCCCCATCTAGATTCGGTTTCTTCTTCCCTCACCCACAACGCCGATCTTCTCCCATTTTTCACCCATCCTCTCTCCAGCCGGTCCCAGCTTCTCCCACTCTCCCTTCCCCGGGCCAAAACCAGAGAACAAAAGGAGCAGCGCCATCCCCCTTTCCTCTGATCTTCAACCTTTAGCCGGAGGTTCCCTCTTTCTTAACCGGCCAGTAGCAACCCACAGAACCGTCCCCACCATCCACCGATCCCAGATCGGTCCGCCTTCGTCCTTCAGCAGCAGCCGAGCTCCTCCACCACAGAGCCATTCCCATCATCTCCTCAGCGACGACGACCTCCAATGAAGCAAGCCACCGCCTCCCAGCTTCTTCGTCGTCCAACAACAGTCATTCCTCCTCCAGCACGCCCACAGAAGAGGCCCCATTTCCAACCAAGAATCGACGGCCGGAGCTGCAACCAACAGAGAACAACGAAGTGGAGAAGCAGAGGCGAAACCGAGAAGAAGAGCAGGAGATGCAAATCTGACAAAAAGAAGAACAAAAAGAACGAAGCAAATTTCAAAACAAAGGAAACAAAAATTAAAATCAATTGCTTGCTTTGTGTTGAGGTTTGCTTTGCAGGTGACCGCCGGCGACGAAAGGATGAGTGGAAGAAGCTGATCCCCCCTGTTGCTGCGTTTTCTCGAGGAGGCGCGTGAACCCACGCGCCGCCAGTGGCGGTGGCGCGTGGGAAGACGCGCCGCCACTGATTCTCTGCGCTAGAAGCCTCCCAGCACTGTTCCCGTGCACTGTTCCTGCATGTTCTAGAAGCTTTAGGATGTTTTAGGGGCTGTTTTGTAATTTTAAATTGTTTGATGTATTTTTTTTTATTTAGTTTTGGATTTTTTATTTGTATATTGTAAATGTGGATGTAACAAATAAAAGAAAAGAAAGAACAAAAATATAGTGAATGTGTGTGATTGTATTTGTTTTATTTTTTATATATTTTCTATGATGAAATTGCAAGGACTAAAAAATAATTTAATATTTTGATTGGATCACGGTATAGATTTATTAACTTATACGTAAGTTGTATTTCTAACATTCGATGAAAAGACAAAATTTTAAAACTTTTTTAACACGTCAAAAGTCACGAAGCAGCTTACCTCAGGTAGGGTGTGTTAGGGGTGCTAATACCTTCCCTAACCACAACCAGTCCCTTACCCGCGAATCTCTGACAAGACCAGTACATCCGGTTTCCTAGTAGCCCGCAATCAATTACTAGATGGCGACTCCAACGAACGAATTCAAGTAAACACAACCATACAACGAGAAAATCGCCAGTCGATGCCGCGCGCTGAATTGGTTTTATTTTGCTTGTATAAAATTACAATAAGTAATAAACACAAACACATGCATCAGGCTAAAATCACATCTAATTATGTTATTCCATATAAAATTAGGTTTTTAGTCGAGCATTGGGTTTTTTGGCTAGTATGATTTAGCTTTATTAGGATTTAGGTTTTTCAATATCAAAGATTAAACTTCACCTACAATTCTTCATAATCATCATAAGTCTCTAAAGCCAACGTAAATAGTGAGAACTAGTTAGCTAGCCCACGCTTGATCGTGAGTTAGAAAAAAAAAAGCATAAAAATTGTGTAACCAATTTCAAAGTTCTTTTAGGAACAAGAAAAATGATAATTGTAAATTTAAAATTTGAAGTATACCTTTAATAAAATTGATCGTGGCTTTTATGTCCCAATAAATGTTAAAAAGAGAAATTAATGTCAATTAAAGACCGAGTTAAAAATCTGAGAGACATAAAAAAGAATGCATAAAAATTATGCAACCATTTTCAAAGTTTTTCTAGCAACAAGAAAAATTATATTTGTGAATTTAGAATTTGAAGCATACATTTAATAAAATTGATCACGGCTTCTGTGTCCCAACAAATGTTATAAAAATAAAATTAATACCAATTAAAGATTAAGTTAAAAATTTGAGAGACATATATAAATCAAGACATCCAATCTTATTCCATGGATAGCCTTCAAATTATTTTTTTTATTTATTTAAAGAAGATAAATAATTTAAATTTTATTGAAACAAATTTATTCACTAGTATAACCCCTCCTCTTCTTATTAATAGCGAGTTGGCTCACTTTTTATCACAGCCAAAAAAAAAAATACAATTATTGTGAACATATTTTTTAGAACCAAGAAAAATTCTAATTCTCAATTTAAAATTTGATGTGTATGTTTAATAAAGTCGATCGACTCTTTTATGCACCAATAAATATTAAAAAGAGATGTTAACATCAACTAAAAACCAAATTAGAAATATGAGAGATAAAATTAGATTAAGACATATGATTATGTTCCATAAGGAGTCCTTAAAGTTTTTTTATTTGTTTACATGACAAAACATTTTATATATAAGAAAAGCAATAATTTAAATTCATCGAAACAAAATAATTCACTACTGTAACTTCTCATTTTCTTTTTAATATTTGTTACATGTACAGTGTGTGTATGTTGTTTTTCTATATCATCCATTCAATAAAAATCAAAAGTAACTAGAACAAACATTAAAAAAATCTTAGTCACTTTAAAATAAAGATTAAAAAAGGTATTCATCTAATTGAAACTTCTTCTTATTAACATGTTCAATTTTTTTTTGTTCCCAATAATTTTGTCAAAGTAGAAAACATCTTAACATAATCATAAAAGCAAGTTTTCATTAAAAAAAAAATATTTTGATAATTCTAACATGAATGTATTATAAAACATAAGAATAATACATCGTTTGCATGTTGTTTTTTAGAACGCTTTGGTAGCGTTATTAAACCTGACTTGACTTGATGGGTCAACCTAAAGGCCCCTCGACCCAGATCTTTACTTGGCTCAGGTTTCAAATTAAATTACATGAGAGTTGTCTTAATAAGACTTAGTCTATTTGTGGGTTTGATTGTGACCCAAGTAAAACCTAATTTGATTAAATAATTTTTTTAATTGGAGCTATTTTAATTATTTTTTATAAATATTAGCATGATGATGTTTTGGGTCAACTCGGATCTTCACATGTGGCCTAACTAACTTGGTCAACTTGGTCAAAACTTGGTTTGCCTTTCATCAAAAATTAAAAACAATGTTGATCTAATGTTTTTTTTATTAAAAAATATATTAGGATAATGATATTTTATATAAACCCGAGTCAAATTAAGTTAACCTACTTAACTCATGACCCAAGTTATAGCTCTTACTGAGTTTAATAACTTTGCCTTTTGGAATCTATTTTTTTATTTGAATGAATGATTAATAATTTAGAAAAATATGAGGAGAGGTATTCATTAAAATTTAAAGAAAAATAAATTAAAAAAGTTATTAGTTAAAAAAAATAAAAAGAAAGAAAAAGACTAAAAGTTGCTGAGCCTTGTAGGCCAGGCCGAACACGTGGCTAGCAACCCAAAAACCTATGTGTGCCTGAATTTTGTTTTTTTGCACACATCATCTACTCATTTAAAAAAATAAACGACGTGTCATCTTGAATTTCAACTTTTTACCACCATAAAGGTGATAAAAATATCAAGCTTCAAGTTTTTGGAATCTAAAAATCAATTTTTTAACTTTAAAAATACCTCAAAACATTCTAAGAACCTCAAAAAACTACTATTAACTCAAAAACACCCTAAAATCACTTTAAAAAGTGGAAATCAATCGAAATAAAAGATATTAAACGGATCCAATCTATCTTTTTCAAATATTTATAAAAGTTAATTAAAATAAATCACGAGACTCTTACATGAAGCTATTTATGATTTGTAATTAAAAAAATCCCATTTAACCCAATTTGTAATGACATAATAGAAAAATTGGGTTACACTGGTATATTTTAAAAGAAAATGATCTGACCATGGCGGAACGCATGCCAAAAATCTAGTGAAATTGATACAAGAAACCACACTAGACAATCAGGAGTACACTGGTATATTTCTTTGGTTGTTTTAATACAACAAACAGAAAAATATTTACATTGGATGTCCATGGTGTTTAGTAGATACTAGTTTCTATGCTCACACTATATTGTGGGGGATTTTTTTTAAAATGTTAAAAAAAATATTATAATTCCCGGGAATTTTTTTGGCAGTCATTAAATCTAAAAATATAGTTTTTTAATTTGTTTTTCATAAAAATAATTTTTTCTATCAATCCATCTATTGTTTATCTTAACTAACATAATATTTTAACAAAAAGCATTGTTTCTATTTTTAACAAAATCATGATTATTAAAGTAAGTTTTTTAAAAATATCAAAATAGAAAATCCATATTTTGTGTGATTAAAAACTTAAAAAATCATAAAACACCACTTTGAAATTTAGCAATGAAATAATTTATGTAATTAAAAATTTATAGTTCTCCTAAAAAATACACATGAAAAATTGAAAAAATATAATGTAGGTTTAGTAATTTTTGTGCAACTATTTGCTTTCTTTATTTAATTTTTTTTTTTTTGTGAGATATAGTTTTGCCCGCAGAAAAGCCTAATAATCTCAATAATAAATAACGTAAGCTTAACATGCTACTCCAATTTTATTTTATTTTATTATTGATAAAGGTTGGTTTAATATATTATTTGTAGACCAGGTCTCGAATTTAAACAAAAAGGAAAAAAACATTGGGCTAGGCCCAAGGAAATAGGTTTCCCTTCGACTGATGGGCCATTGCCACCCCTTTATTTTCAGTTTTATTATATTTTCAAGAGCCAGTCTAATATATAGCCCAACACAACCACTTGCGCTCCATTCTCTCGTCCTCTCTCTGCCCCCTCCTCGCTCGCTCGCTTGCTCGAATTATCGGTGAAGAAATAATATTGGGAATTGAATCTAAAGGTAAAACCCTAATTTTCTGTATTCATCATATTTCGGTTTTACATGTCTAGTGAATACCAGACTTTGACCTTTTCTCTCGATTGGGGGTTCTCAATCAAACCCTAACCTATTTCTTTGAGCGTATAATTAATTTTCTTTTTTGGTTTCCGAGAAAGTGAAGGAAATCGAGTTTTCTAATTTGAAGCTTCAAAGTCTCATTCTCTGGACTGGTTGATGATGCATATTCTTAGTCGATTATGGAATATTCAGTTTCAGATTAATTTTTTGTACTAATATTTGTTTTTTTTTTGGGGTAATTGAAAGGTTAGATAGTAATAATGACAACTGCAGCTAGACCTACATGGGCTCCTGCAAAAGGTGGTAATGAACAAGGTGGGACTCGTATTTTCGGCCCATCTCAGAAGTATTCGTCAAGGGATCTTGCTGCTCATACCACTCTAAAACCAAGGTTGGTCTTTCTCAGCTTCCCTTGATTAGAAAATTTTGATTCACTTGAACCTGCTTGTAATTGGGGTGTTGTTAGTCATTTATTTAGGTCTTAGCAACTTATGGAAAATTTTAAACTGTACTTGTTGCTGGATTAATCTGCTAGCTTATTTTGTCCACGTGATTGTTTCTTGCTAATGAATAATTGTAATTTCTGTAGTAGAAACATTTAACTAGGAGATTTTCCGTGAAATGGTATAAAAAGCCTTTAAATACATCCGTGTTTGAACATTAGACCAAATGAAATTACAAGATTCCTTACTGGGCTGTTTATAACTACTTTCTCTAAACAGAAGATTGTGGTATGGGGTTCTCTTGCTGTGCTTCCCTTTTTTGATCCCAAGAGAATCTGTTTGCTGTAAAGTAGTTGAAGATGATTTTAGGGGATGGGGACTTTTTCTCAGATCCAGAGAAAAGATTTGAGTCCTCTCACTCTCTCTCTATGAGAGAGAGGTGGAAGAAATGAAAGTAGTTTTCATTTTGTGTCTTCTTTTTTGTTTGGGGGTTGGAAGAAATGAAAGCTGTTTTATGTCACACACATACCACTTCAGTGTTTCTCATGTTTTTCCGTTGTTTGCTTGTACATCTGTGTGTTAGTGGTTGTACACATGCACATCTTTCTGCTTTTGTATTGAATCTTCATCTGTATTTGATCGGCATGCATATGAAGTGATATTCTGTTAAGTATCATTCCATGTAGATCTTTATGCTGTCTCTCTTTTTTTTCTTTTTAAATGCCCTTAGAATCTTCCCTTTTCCACAGAAAATCATGACTGTATTTCTGATTACTGTGTGTGCATCACAGAAAGGAAGGGCAAGACACCAAGGAGGAATTGCTGAAGAGAATCTCCGTGAGGAGTTGGAAGAGCGTGAGCGGAGGCATTTCTCATCAAAGGATAAGTCTTACAGTGGTAATATACTTACCAGAGAAGCATTTTTTTTTTTTGTAGCTTTGTGAATTCACTTATACCCTTTGATGGTTAAAGCTTGCTAGTTCGCATTCTGAATATTCAGTCTATTATTGCAGATGACAGAGATCGTAGAAAGGGTAATCATCTTCTCTTGGAAGGTGAGTTCACCAGCTCCTCTAGACCATACTTAAAATTAATGAGTTTTGCATCACCTCACTAATTACATAACTATTGCAGGGACAAGGAGGGACACCGAAGATCGTATCATCCCGAAGTGTGGATGCTGATGATTCTGATGTGGAAGTTAACAACGATGATGATAGGTTGCTACTTTTGGCATTTCAAAAATCAAAATTTAATTTGATGATTGAATTTGGTGAACCCTTGTTCTATGGTTTACAATGTGTTATTTGTTATGTTACTGTGTGCATGACTGTTGCTGCTTGCTTAGTTTCCTGGAGTAGAGATCAATTGAACCTTAGTGCTACTTGCAGGCTGTGGAATATTTATTTTTATGCAGCTGTGTTTTCTTTTTTGTGCAAAAATATAAATAAATGCTTATTATGTGTCAATTTGTTGGTGTCCATTGCTTGTCCACCACTTCTTTTTTGTTGTTTTTCATGATAGTTTAGAGGTGCTTTGAACCTGCATGCTTTAACTTGTAAGGTCCTCAGGCTTGAGTCCTTTTTTTATGTATTTATTTATAATTTGTTCATTTTGGAGCATGTAAGGTCTTTGGTTGCTCTTTTCTAAAGCTTTGGAACTATTTATAGGTTAGAACTTAGAAGAGTCAATCTTAACTGTGATGAAGGTGTCTGTATTTGCCTGTCAGTTGTTGCACTGTCACTAATGGTTTTAAAAGTTGCAGTGATGTTGCTTTTTGGATATGTTGTGTCATAACACTGTCTTCTCTTTCCTTTAGTGATGACGACGACGATGACGATGAGGATGACACAGAAGCTCTCATGGCTGAGCTTGAACGAATAAAGAAGGAAAGAGCAGAGGAGAAGCTCCGGCAGGTAACTTCTTTTTGATTATTTGTTTTTATTAAATGAGGAAGAAAGAGCAAGGAGAACCTTCATTTGGTAACCTGGCAGTTGGCACCATTAATATTTCTTCTCATTAAAGCTTGGTGATTAATTCACTCGTGCTAATAATAATGCTTAACCTGACTGTGGCGCGGGTTTCATGAGCAAGGATTAATGTGCTTTATTTTTTTGCAGGATCAACTACAAGTGGCTGAAGAGCTTAAAGCCAAGGAAGAGCAGCTTCTTAGAGGAAATCCACTGTTGAATAATCCAACCACCACCTTTAGCGTGAAAAGAAGGTTGGTGGCTGGAAGATTTCAATCAAGACTCAATCTATATGCTATCTTTTTTCTATCCAATTGAACACCATTCTAATTCCTTGTATCACTGGCTCAGGTGGGATGATGACGTGGTCTTCAAGAACCAGGCCCGAGGTGAAACAAAGACTCCTAAGCGCTTCATCAATGACACCATCAGGAATGACTTCCACCGAAAATTCCTGCAGAAATACATGAAATAATTGTCAATCTCGTTAAATCTGAAACCCATTATGGACCAAGGTTCTGGCTTTGAATGATTGTATCTATTTAAAGTATTTTAACCTTTTGTGCTGATTTCTATGTCGGGTTCTGTCAGATATCAACATGAAAAGAAATATTGCTCAATATGAATCTTGAGCCGGATATTCCGTCGTATGTCTTTTTTAAATGTGCTCGCATGTAGCAAAACCTTAAAGATAGGTGTTTTTGGCCCCTTCGGCCATCGTTTTTCTGGATGGGAAGTTTTGTGATGTTTCAGCGAAACTTCCAGTGGCCAGCGGTTGACTGGAGAAGAGCTCTATGTTGTGGACATGTGGTACTTACAGCTGTGCTATTTCTCCTGTTCTCTAGAACAGAACAACTTTTCTTGGAGAAGGCTTGAACCAGAGTTTGCTTGCGCTTTCATAACGAAGCTTTAAATGGAGCTTAGACAACATTATACTGTTAGATAGTTTTTATGATTGTGGTTTAAAAAAAAAAAAAATTAAAAAAGTAATTTTAGTTGGATTTAGATATGTATTTAGTAAAATTTATGGTTGAAATTTATGTGTAACAAAAAATATGTATAAAATATTTAGATAAAATATTTTTCTTGTTTGTTTTTGTATTTAAAAAGTATTTTTGAAAAAAATTGAATTTTATTTTTATATTTTTCTTTACTTTAAATTAATATTTTTTTAGCATTTTTAGATTATTTTAATATGTTGATTTTAAAAATAAAAAAAATGTTATTTTGATGTATTTTCGAGTGAAAAATATTTTGAAAAACAACTGTAATTATACTTCTAAACACCTCTCGGGGGAGTATTTATGAAATTTAGTTAAAAAAACATATAAAAATGACTGTATAAAACATAATTTTTTTTGTTACAAAATATGTTGCTGCGTTTGTTTCACCGATAACGTGTTTATTGGTTAAAAAAAACACGAGGGCTACACAACCATGTTTAAAAAGAGTGGTATAAAGACTTGACTAATCAGTAAATATTGGTATAATTTAATTACATAATAATAAAAATAGATAATGACAATAAATTAACCATCTTAAACAAAAAAAATAATAATCATGGTAATCTTAATTTTTTTTAAAAAAACTAAAGTTAAGATTCCAGCTTGTCAAATGTGAAAAAACAATATTTATTTATTTTTTTTTAAAATAATGATCTAAGTCAACTTTAAGCAAGTATACCAAATATAAAAGTCAGGAAATGAAATAGAGATAAGCTAAAAAAAAAAAAATCGATGTCCAATTCCAAACAAATTCAATATAAAAGGATGAAATCTAAAAAAAATTAATATATATAAAAAAGGAACTAAATGAAATACCTAGCAAACTAAGCAAGGTAACAAAACTCTACAACTCGGATCATGTTAATGAGACAACTTAATGAAAGGCAAATCATGAAACATTATGAAGCTCAATCCCAAATAAAACAAACAACAATAAAAAGTATGGAGACCAAATTTAAAAGGTCAAAACATTGTGCTTCACGATTTTTTTTTTAATTTTCTTTCTATCAAGTTATATACTGGTCTCATAGAAAATCATGAAATATGAAAAAACAAATTAAAACATATGCCAAAATAAAAAAAAAAACAAGGATCAAATTTGATATGGAAAAAGACTTAATTGGAATGAAGTTGTAAAAATAAATCAGTTTAAAAAACTATTCCAAGCAAAACAAACAACAATAAAATAAATGAAGATCAAATTTAAAAGGTCAAAATATTGTGCTTCATGATTTTTTTTTAATTTTCTTTCTATTAAGTTATATATCAGTCTTATGAATTTAGTTTTTTCACACCTTTTACATTAGATATGTTAGAAGTGGGGCTTCATGTTTTTATTTTTATTTTCTATCTATGAATTAATTCCAATCTCACGATCCATGTTGCAACTTCAAGTTAACTTGGATTGACTTAAGTTATTTTCTTGTCTCTTTCTCTAATTTTTTTTTTATTTCATCATTCAACATTGAGTTGATAAAGAATTAGACTTTATAATTTCTTTTGATTGACTTTTTATATGGTTTTATTGATCTCATAATCCGAGTTGAAATTTTAGATGTTGATATCGATTGGCTTGGTTTATTTTTTTAGGTCTTTTTTTAATTGATTTTTTTTCAATTTCATCCTCTAGCAACCAATCTTTTATTTTTTCTTTTTTCTTTCAATTTCATACTTTAATATTAATTTTTTTTTTGTGAATTATGTTAAATAATTATTTTTTATTTTCATTTTGTTGTATTATATACCAGTCTCATGATTTAATATTTTTTCTTGATTTCAACTTTCAACATTAAATCTGTTAAAAGTGAAGCTTCATATTTTTTTTCTATGGAATTATTTTAATCTCATGACTAAGGTCGTAAGTTTGGTAGCTTAACTTAGGTTGACGGGAGTCATTTGTTTATATATATATATATATATATATATATTAATTTTATCATTTAAAATTGGATTGATTAGGAATCAACCTTCACAATTTATTTTGATTTGCTTCATAAAAGGTTATAATGGTCTCATAACATTACATTTTATTTCCCTTCTTTTTCTTATCTCCCTCCTCTCCTCTCCTTGGTTTCCACACCATTATCTATGAAATAACAAAAAGTCTTGTCATTTTATTTTATATCAAATTTAATCATCATTTTTTTATTGTTATTTGTTTTGTTTTAGATTTTTTTAATTTAACTTTTTTTGCAATTTTATCCCTCATTAATGGGTTGATTGAGAATTTAAATCCATGATTTTGTTTGATTTGCCATCTATTGGGTAATTCTAATCTCATGACACAAGTCACGAGATTGAAATGTTAGCCTCAGGTTGACTTCGGTTTTTTTAACCCTTAGTTTTTTTTTTTTCAATTCATCTTTTAAAGGTTAGGGATTGGGCTTCACCAATTTGTTTTTTCTTTTTGTTATCTTAGTCTCATAACTTAGTTATGAGTGTGACGGGTTAGTCCAGGTTTACTCGGGGCTTTTTTTTCCTTTTCTTTTAGAATTAGATTTTTTTTCTAGTTACACCCTACAACACTGGGTTGATTTGGCAATTGAGTTTTATAATTCTTTTGAATCTGCTTTCTAAAGGGTTATTCTAGTTTCATGACCTGTGCCGCTAGTTTAGAGAGTTAGTCCCGGTTAACTTGAGGTTTTTTTTTCATATATATTTTTTAATTTGAATTTTAGTCTTTAATATTAAGTTGATTTAGATTTGGGCTTTATGATTTTTTTTTCCATTAAATTATTCTGGTATCATAACCTAAGTTGCAAGTTTTCCAGGTTAATTTGAGTTGAATCAGGTTTATTTCTTCTTTTTTTTGTATTGTTTATTTTCTGATTTTGTCCTTCAACAATGAGTTGGTTTAGAGCCGAGAATCATAATTATTTTTTATTTGCTTTCTATAAGGTAATTTCGTTCGCATAACTCAGGTTACAAGTTTAATTGGTTGATAATTAGGCTTTGTGATTTTCTTTTTGTTTGCTTTCTATTAACTTATCCTGGTCTCATGATCAGGTCGCAGATTTATTGGGTTAATCCGAGATGACTCAGATTATTTTTTTATTTTATTCTTTAACAATAAGTTGATTGAAAATTGAGTTTCATAATTTTTGTTTTAGTTTTTTTATATATAATAATCGCATTCTTAGACTCAATTTACAGGCTCAGCATGTTTACTCAAGTTAAATAAAGTTGTTTTTTTGTTTTTTTAATTATTTTTTTTCTATATATTTTTCATCCTTTTAACACTTTTGCTTATTGAAAATTTAGCCTTTTAATTTGTTATATTTTGTTTTCTAAAAGAATTATCATATTTTTATAATTCAAGTCACAAGTTTTAGGTTTGACAGGATTAGTTTGACATCACTCTTTCTCAATTTATATAATTAATTAAATTTATGCATAAGTTTTCAATTTATGGTTGTATAAAAAAACATGTAAACACCAGCACATTTATTTTTAACCCTTTCTTAGTTTTTTTTTTGTTTTTTTTTAACACCAGCAATTAAATTTATGCATTAGTTTTCAACTTGTGGTTGTATAAAAAAACATGTAATCACTAACACATTTATTTTTACATAGCTAGTTAAGCCTATATGCTCAGGCTTTAAGCCCAGGTGGAATGAGGGTCTGTTCTTGTTCTCTCCAATGAACAAGTCCTTGCAAACAAATAACCTGTATGGTTGCTCCCAGGAAGCAAGGAGATGAGGGGCACGTTCCATGCCTAAACAATTTTTAAATAAAACAAAGAATCTTACACATGAATTACTCATATATGTTCAATACATGGGACTCACCTTCTTACAAAAATAAATACAGGGAAATATACAATTTCAATTTTTATCGAGCTGCCAGCAACCAATAAACTATATAAGAGAAGCCATTACATCATGACAGCAACGGGAGAAAGAAGAGACCTTTCCAGTCTAATAAACACACCGTGCAGGCAGAGAAAGGAACTGTGAACAAATTGGAAAAGGTATATGTGCTTCCCTAAGTAACTCACAAACTACGATTTCACCAGAGTCCCATTCGGGCAGAGTCTTGAACCGCGTCCTGCTAACTGGTTTTCTTTGGCTCTTCACTGGTTTTCTTTGGCTCTTCTAGCACAAATTCAACGTATAAATCCTTGAGACCGATTACAACAGTTGTTATCAACGGGCCCATGATTGCTCCCTGTTGAATGATATGTCAATAAATTGTAACAGCTAACAGACAAAAACAAGATAGAAAATCAAGAAATGCATAATAGCTTCATAACTACTTGAGTTCATCTGAAGAAAATACTTAGCAGAGTAAACTGAAGACAAATATCTATGTATATAATGTTTAACCTACCTAGGCAGGGGTCATCAAAACACCTCAAAAATCAAGAAAGGTCTCTAAGTTGAGCTTGCTTTAGCACATAACTAATCTCTGAAAAGTGCAAGCTCGCATTACTCAAGCACAACATAGTTTCAAGGATGGCCAACAAAACAAGATTTCCAACCACTCAACAATCCCCTGAAATTACTCTGATGGAGTGGCTATGTTATACTTACAGAAACATTCTCCACTCTGGAAACCCAAAGCTACATTAAGTGATTCTTCATCATGCAAGAAGTCTTTTTGGTCGAAAAAATATGCGGTCCTTGATAGATTTCTATGTTTGGGGTTTAGATTCTTTGATTTATTTAGTAAGCAGGGGCAGGAATTGTAATTTCATCATGCTCTGCAAATCAGCTGTATTTTAGCAATTTTCAGAATTATTACGTGAAGGTCCAGTCTATGTAGGAATTTGGAGTCTTAGTCTTTAATAATTTATTCCTGTGTAGTTTATTTCCTAGTCAAACAAGGATTAGTTATCCTAGTCTACTCTTTTAGGGAGTCTTAATCTCTAAAAATAGGGATGCTATGTTTAAATTTTCAGCAGAGTTGAGTTATGAAATAAATTGAGTTTTAGAGTTATTTTGAAGGTTTAGTGCCTAAGGTTTCTTCTCTGTTCTCTTGTTCTTCTACTTTCTCTTCTTTCTTGTGTTTACTGTTCTCCTGCTACAGTGCTGCGAGTTACTGTTCAAAAGACTAATTTCTCCTTATCTCCTCCTAGACAAACCCTATTCTACCCTAATTCCACAAACAATAAACCCTAGCTGTCCACAAATCCTTTGAAGAACAGACATCTCAAATCTGTCCTACATCACACCAAATTATATCAATGAAGTTTTATTTTGGCTCTGCAACCAGGAGAGGTAATTGGACTCCTGTTCTCTTAAAAACTGCGCTATACATTTATTATAAACCTACAGCTTCTCGTGTTCAGCAAAAAAAAAAAAAAAAAAAAAATGCTTTTGTGATAGTTTGAAACTCCTTCCAACCTCTATGGACAGGACTGAATTATCGTACCAAGAAACTGACTCAACCATAAAAAAATACAGAATGCTGCACATAGCACAGATTCCAAACCAAATCATTGGCTTCATCAGAAAGTGAAACTCTATCAATACCCAAAATAGCCAAGAACTATCATACAGGTTAAACTTTAGGTAATCTCCTTAAGCATGATGTGACTTTAGCAGTCAGTCAAACCGCCAATCTGTTTTGAGCAAGTAGAAACAAACACACAAGAATTGCAAAACAACTGAGGAGAAACCATGATGATAGATAGGTAAGACGTGTCAAGTTACCTCTATTGCAGAGGGGAACAGTGTCATTCCACCAATGATGCTAAGCCCAGTAAGATATGCATTATAACCAGGTATATCCTCCTGAATTTCAGTTGCACCATAATCCATGAGCACAATGTGAATGATGGACAGGCTAACAGCCAGTATGTATCTCCCTTCCATCACCAGTTGCACAGCAGCTGGAATTGTTGCAAACATAGGTGGAAATATAGGAAACAGGGGGCTGAAAATTGCAAGTATGGTCGACACATACAAGAAATGTATATCATACAGTCTAAACAAAAGCCATGTAAGACATCCCTGAAAGAATGCAATCTCTGCAGTAGCCAGGAGAACTCCAGAGATTGCCTTGTCGAGAACCTCAACACATCTAATCCTAGCTGGTTTTGGAATTGGAAGCATACCCATCACTTGTTCAGTCACCCCACCAGACTCTGATGTAATTAGGTAATACAAAACCCAGAAGAATATCACTGATTGAGATACAAAATTGAAAACCTCTGCTGCTCCAGAAATGATGGAGTTTCCAATGGACAACATGAGCTTAGCGCCACCACCCAAAACAGACGCACTACTAGCAAATACACGCTGTGACACCTCCATCCCTTGAACAGCATACCCCTTTGCCTTTTCAACTAGATCTTCTCGCGTAAATATCAATTCCCTAAAGATTGCATCCAGTTCTGTATAGATTTCTCCCCATTCCTGATTGCGAGCTTTCTTCCTTAAGCTCAACATCTTCTCTGTATAGGGAGACGGACTCATCAACGCCGCTGATTGCTGAGAAGTATTAGCTGGAGGACTAATAACAAAATGCCTAATCCCAGTAACAAACTCAGTCATATTATACTGCATTGCTAAACTATCTATCTGGTCAGACACTGTTTCATAGAATGTTGTGGTGTATTTATCTACCATTCCAGGAACATCATTCTCGTCCATCCACTGCTTGATGCCGAGCTTCTCTGCATAATTACTCTCTTCCACATGTGATTTCAATGAGATGACGGCGTCTTTCCCTTCAACAGCAATCTTGTAAGAGAAGAATATCAATCCAGCGATAGACCCCACAATCATACCAACAATCAATCCGATTGCTACAATGGTTTTCAACCTCTTCAACACACCTCTTGTGAAAAATGGGGTAAGTGAACTACGCCTAAAACTATAATTCCTAAGAGAAGAGACAGTGGAAAATGTAGAGTTTACAGTTTTTGTACTGCACAAGAAGCCTGAAGCAAGAATCAAGAGTGAGCCCAAACCACCAATCCTCTCATAAGAAATCCCAAAGACACCAAATGACAGCAACCACCTTAATAACTTAGAAAAACCACTCCTATGTCTCCTAGAACCGTCTCCTTTTGACTTTTTAAAAAAAAAACCCTTAAACAGACCTCCTTAATATCAACAAGGGTGCCTACGAAAACCGTAAAAATAGAAACAGGAACCGCAAGAACAGTCTCAGTGAGACCTAACTGGAGAGGTTCAGTCCAAAAAGCAACAAGGGTCTGTTGTATCCCTCTTAAAGGAATAGAACACAAAACAGCCCACTGAATAGGCCTCAAGTACGCTTGCAAAAGCTTGCATACGAAATAAAGAATGAAGATAGCGAAAGCAAGACCAGCATGGGCCATGGCTATGTAAAGAGCAAGGCGTACCTGGGGATCACCTGAGGCTGAGAAGGTAGTAGCACTAGTTTTATTGTTATGGTGATGGTGATCATGGTGGTCATTGGGCGCGTGGGGTGGCGCGTTGGGTTGTGGGGGCGAGGGCGAGGGCGAGGGTGGGGTTGTGGAGGGTTTACGGTACGAGGCGGATCTAAACATGTCTTGCCATGGAAGGGAATCTTGTTTGGAATTTGGGTCCGTGTATGGTACCAATTCCATCTTTTCCGATTTCAAATTTCCACGGAGAGAGAGAGAGAGAGATGACCAAATAATCTTCAGCAGATGCGGATGGGTGTGGAAATTATTCTGCTTTGAGCTTGAGACAGGAGAGAGACAGGAGAAAGTGAGTTCAAGACAGGGAGGGCCAATGGGATGTCGACAGGTAGGGTATAGATGCAGTTAAGCTTTGAAGTCCGGGGAGAGAGAGAGTGCGGATAAATTGGGGTGTCTGGTTTGATGAAATGATTGGAAGCAAGTTTGTGTTTATGCATGGATCGCGAGCAGCACACCCGTGGCTCTTTGGTGCGTTTCTCAAAACCTATTTTTAGCAAATAAATATTTTTAAAAATCCAAATCATTTAAATTATGGATAAAAAACGACAATTTAGTCTAATTTCCATAGTATTCAATCACGGTTAGATAGCCGCCCGAGTTAAGATTAGAATTTCAAGTTTTGAGTAGATAATTCATATTTTTTTTTAAAATTAAAATGATATTATTTTAATAAAAAAAAAACAAAAGTTAATGAATTACAACCAAGTTTTAACCGGGTCAACTGGGTTACACTGAATTTTTTATTTTTTTTCAATTCGGCCTGGTTTCAACCTTAGATCAATCATATTCTAGATCGATCCGTGAACATGACTAGTTTCAAAACTATACTAATTTCCGACCATTTCCCCCTCTAAACAGGTATTTTTTATTCAACTAGTATGATTTCTAAAATGAAGAACATTGTTTATTTTTTTAACTTGGAAAGAACCCTAAATCTGTCATGGTGGGGATTAGATTTTTTAGACATTGATTTTTGGAGAAGACAGGTCACGATTCTTTTTTTTTTTTTTTTTTTTTTTCTGGTTATCCTCTTTCTTCTCCTGGGCCATTGTCGTGGGGAGAAGTAAGGTTATCATTGGTCAGTGTGTGGCTGCGGGAGAGAGGGCTCTATGGATGACGCTGGTGTTTCCATAGAAATCTAGAGTAGAAAGCAAACTAATGCAAGAATCTTGGCTTTTCAGTTTTTTATTTGGGCAAAAAATCAATTTTTTTGTGGTTTGGAGGCTCTATAGTTATTTAATGAAAAAGAATAATAAACCTCTAAATAATTAAATATTTTTTATTGAATTTTTTATGAACATGTTAAGTTCTGTATAAAATTTGAGATACAAACTGTAATTTTTTAAAATTTAATAAAAAAATAAAGTTTTAATCAAACTGTAAGATGTTATTATGTTCGTTTTCTTGAAAAAAATAATAATTTTGTGATAAAAGAATATAAATTGATTACTTTTAAAAGATTATATAGAAAGCTAACAGAAAAAATAAAAAAATATTTTTTTATTGATTATTGATGGACAATTATAAAAAAAATTGCATATTAGATTTGTATAGTTGTTTTTATATATAAATTAATTAATAATTATATCATAAAAAGTTCAAATCTTATTTTAAAAGCAAGGTATAATTGCAAGAGTTTCTAAACTTTAATATAATAATATTAATTAAAAAAAATATTAGAAAAAAACTACTTTTTTTTTATAAGTTTATTTCACTTTGTCTTCATTTTTACATCAACATGGTTTTTAAAATTAGAAAAAAAAAATTGTCTTTTCAAACACATTTCTCTCTGTCCATGGTGAACAGGACCTTGGGTTAAAAGGGGCATGAATCTCATCGTCTTCAGCGTCACAATCAGGATCAAGTGATGGAAAAAACTCTCCATGATTTTGGTACTGCATGGGAATGCGATGTCAACTATATTTTTAAATAATTTAATTTAATTTAGTTAAAATTTAATATAATTTATATATTTTAAATCATTTTAATATGTTAATATTAAAATTAACCCTCTCCCAATCAACGCAGGATCTTAGACTGTCCTCGAGAAAGAGGCATTCAAGCCCAGATTCCTGGCGGTGTTTACAGCGTCGCCTCCTGTGATTTGATTGTTTTGATCTTGATAGTTAAGAGGGGATGCTGATTTCTCAATCAATGCCGAATACACTTTGTGATGTATATATTTCAAGAAATAAATTACATTAATTCCTAGAAATAAATTGGTATTGGGATGGGAAAATAAAATTTCAAGAACAAATTGTTTTTCGGTCAAGAAAATGGAATTCCAAGAAATAAGTTGTTTCTAGGGCAGGAAAATATGTTCCAAGAATAAATTGCTTTCTAGTTTTTCTGTTTTTTTAGATTTGAAAACTGAAAATTAAATTAAATAAATTTTTATATCAAAATAATTTTTTTTTATAAATTTGTAATTAACCATACAAGTATTTTCTCTGTACAATTCAATCATTTATCTTTTAATTTGATAGTTTTACTATGTTTTGAAACCGTGTTTTGAAACCTAATTTCATCGCTATAAAAAGAATTTAATTACAAGAGAAAAAAAATGAAAAATAAAAAGAAAACAAATTGCTTCATTGTTTATGAAAAACTCAAATGTTTTAGTATATTTGATAAAGTTAATTAGAAGTAGTCGATTAATCCGAGAATTAATAGCCAATGGCTAATTTTATATTTTTAAAAGCTTTAAAGTTTTTTATTTTAAATTAAATTTTTAAGTATTTCTTGATTATTCTGATATGCTGGTATAAAAAACAATAATTTTTTTTAATTTTAATATATTTTTAAGCAAAATACATTTTAAAAAACAAAATCTACCACATAAAATATCCTAGATATAAGCAAATTGGTTAAAAGTTGATATATTAATGAATGCTATGATAATAATACCAAGAACAAGACCAACAACAGAAATAAAGAATGGTGATAGATCAAGCATCCAGACATGTAATTCATCAATGGTAACTTTCATGGATAAATAGAGGAATTGTTCTAGTATTATGGAAAATGCAACACACTTTTAGTAAATAAAAAGGTTGAATCATGGATCCAACAATTCAGAGATGACATAAATTAATCCTCCTGCGGAGGCAAAAATAAGCAATTAGCCGGTATCCAAGAGCCATGGCTAGCAGCACCCAGACTTCTTGCAAGCCACCTTTCAGGTTAACCGTGTCAAATGAAGGCGAGCTCTGCAGAGGCCGACACCCTCCTTCGCTCTCGCACTCGTACAGTTCATCACCATCATACTGCACTTTTAACAAAAGCCTAAACCCGTAGAACATGAAAGACAAGAACTTCATCCACTGCATGAATTTTGGAATGTGCTGCGAGGAGAAAACGCAACCGTTTAGCTAGTCTCAGGAACACACGACGATGGATGCAGATCAAATCCTTGAGATTAGGAAATTACCTGGACGTAGTAACCTCCAGTGAGAAGAAACAACATTAATATCAAAGAAGCAAACATCCCAGCTCTCTTGATACTCAAACTTGCAGCTCCACATAGCTCTCCCACTCCCTTTTTAACACGCAGCAATACATCAGTTACTTGGTGCTCGTATAGATTATTTGCTCGTATAGATTATTTGCAGATTATTTGTGTGAATATTATTTGTTTCTACTTACTTGGCTTGTGATGACTATCAAAAGCATGACGAACAGTGTGGAGAAGAAGCAAGGGACTGTTCTCTTGAACCCTGCCATGAAGTACACTATGACCATGAAAAATGTTGGATAGAATACATGAGCTACCATGTCACTCAGAGTGCTGCACACATAGTATACACTTAGTCTGTACATGTCTGCTTTCCTTTCTTTCACCAAATAGATCTTCTCGAATGGAAAGACATATACTGCTCCGAATATTGATGATGATGTCCAGAAAATGCAGATGTAGAACATTAAACCAACCTGCAATTACAGGAACATTAAGCTATCTTGAATGTTTTAGTTTGATTCTACTTGTAGTTGCGTAGAATGTTTCATGGAAATCAATTAACCTGGTCCCTTAATTGAGCCTCAGTTCCAGTTTTTGATTTCCACCAAAGGAGGCCTAGCAGAACTGCTACTCCTAGTGCCTGGACGAGCCTCAGCTTGTCGAAATAATCTCTACACCTCTCTCTAAATGTTCTCTTGTACATTATGATGAACTGCTCCCACCAACTAAGTGTCCAATCCCTCTTTACTTGGATCGCCAATTGAAGAGACTCAGGTACCCTTTTGCTCTGGTGATTCTCTTCCTTTTCTTTTGGCTCCAGCTGAGTTTTGTATTTCAGATGAAGGTACTGAATGCAGCATGCGCAGAAGAAGCTAATCTTAGAGGTTCATGTATAAGAAAAAATGGTCAGAGAGAAGAGATAATTAAATCAAGAGCTATTAATTACTTTGATTACTGCCTTTTCAGAATCAAGGACTCCATGTGGTGCTGATAGATCTTCAGGCACACTTATGTCATTCACTTGCCCGGTTGCTAAATCCAGCAGGAACTCTGCAGGGTTCATCGCTATCTCCGGAATGAATCTCAAACAAGAAAAATATTCCATAGATTCTCTAGCCTTCCCATAGTACACAGGGTAGCCTTCTGATATCAGGAGAAGCTTGTCAAACATGTGGAATATTCTGCTCGAAGGCTGGTGGATCGTAGTAATTATTGTCCTTCCTGCCTGTAGACCACCAAACATGTTCTTTTCAACACTTTTTCACATCACTTAAAAGAGTTTTTCTAAATGTAATGCATCTACTTTGGCACCTTAGCTAGCCCTTGAAGGATTTGAAGGAGTCTGTTGGCTGATGTTGAATCAAGGCCTGAAGTTGGTTCATCAAGTAACAGTAATGAAGGGTCGACGAGAATTTCATAACCAATGCTGGTTCTTTTTCTTTCTCCTCCGGATATCCCCTTAACAAATCCCCCTCCAACTCTTGAGTGACGACATCTGTGACCATGAAAGAAGCTTCTTACAAAGTTTTCGTTTAGAGCACACAACTACCTGTTGTCCTGATTAAGTGCCATGAATTACCTTTCGATGCCTAGCTCCTTTATAATCATCTCAACTCTGGCATACTTCTGTTGCCGGCTCATGTTTCCGGGAAGTCGTAAGAAAGCAGCAAAGACTAAAGTTTCTTCCACTGTGAGTTGTGGTAAGAGCACATCATCTTGAGTCACAAATCCAATCCTGTGCACAGATAGTTAGCTTCCAAGGGAGAACATTGACAGATAATAATGACTTATTCAATCACCTATGAACCAGACAAAAGCTCTCTTTAATGGTGGCTAACCTTCTCTTAATGACTGCATTATAAGCAATGTCATCGTATGTTATTCTTCCTTTGACATTTTCACTCAGTCTTCCTCCTATTATCTTTAACAAGGTTGTCTTACCACTACCAGAAGGACCCATCAAGGCGAGGATTTCACCAGGGCAAACACTTCCCGTTACACCCTTCAAAATCATCTTGTAGTTATCGTGATCCATGTTGAGATGCGAGGCTACCTTTGAAACCACCGCCTTCACCGGGTTGGCGGAGGAAGCTTTGCTATTCCTCACCTTGTACTCCACATCTTCAAACTGCAGTTCATAGATTTAGCACAACCATATATGACTCGATTTATCTATAGTTATCTTGCCATATTGATCACTAGCTAGGGCTTGGAAACTAAAGATTACTGTCAATACTAATAAAAAAAACCTTACAAGATAACCATAAACAAGATGAGAAAGAAGAGATTGAGCATTGATCACCTTGAGAAATATTGGAAGAGGGCGATCTTTATTCATAGTCAAGCAATCTTCCTCAATAACAATCCCAGAATACCTGTTTCTAAGGTAGGCTTGGGACATGAAGTCTATGCTGTGGCCAAACCCGTTGCTCCCTGCAATTTGCATAGACCCCATTGTTGGAGGGGACAGAGACATGTCCTGATCAATCTCTTCCTCTCTCTTAGTTTCCATATCCATATACCATGCAAAAAACCAGAAGCACTGTATCTGTTTCTAGCTAATACGTACCTTCTGAATCAAAATCTGCAATGTTAAGTGAATCAACCGTAAGAAACCAAAAGCTTGCCTATATAGAGAGGACAGGTTTTGTTCGGTAGGCCACATGCTTTTAATGCCTGAACTCAAGACCAGAAAGTAGAAAAGCAGCTCTTCTTTTATGTTCCTCTATGCCTTCCCAACCATTTTGCCTACCTCTCTTTCTCCTTTGTTTTTTTGTTTCAATATTAGGCGTTCCAAGAACACGAAACATTGCTCTCTTCTTTCTTCTTTGAAATATATATTTGACTTGAGACAAGCTCTGCAAACAATCCTATTATTTCAAAACTAGTTGTGTTTAAATATAAATAGAAATAGATCTTAACTAGTGTCCCAACTCAGCTTGGATCAAAAAGATTTTCAACTTTAAAATAAATGCTAAGTTCTAAGAAATTATTATTAAACCTCATTCAGTAAGTTAATATTGAATCCTCGTGACTTAATTTTTTTTTTTACCTATTTCTAGTTTAAAATTAATATATCTCAGTTGAAGATAAACTAGAATATATATATATATATAAAATATGGTGAAACTGTAAAAAGTATCTCAAGATGAAATCTTTTATTCTTATTATATATTTTTTAAAAAATATTAAAACAACATCATATTAAATTGACTCAAGTTTTGTAACTTAATATACCACACCTATAATTTAGATTATAGGCTCCACTAGATTTAAAAATTTTATTTTTTAAAATTGTATTTTACTTTATGATATGATAATAAGATCAATTCTAAATCAAGTAAGTATTCAAGGATGAAATTAATTAAAAAAAAATCAACAAGAATTCCATTGAAAGAAAAAAAAAGGGGAAAATAATACTTTTTTTTATTAAAAAATAATAATATTTGCCTTGTTATTAAATCGAACACAATAGGTCAACCTTGAAGCTTCCTGACTCGACTCCGTCATGCTTGGATAAAATTAACCCGCATAGGAATTAACCTTACATGATTTAATTGACTTGACGGGTCTAAAAACAACCCGCATAGGAATTAACCTTACATGACTTAGTTGACTTGACGGGTCTAAAAACAACCTGCATAATCAATTAAAGTATAGTTTGGTTTTAAAATTTCAAGATGATATTTTTTTTAACATTATGATAAAAACATATTAGATCGACTTAAACTTTATAGTTTATCTCACAAAATTTATGATCCATCACAGACTCTATTGTTTTTTAAAAGTTTATTTTTTATTTAATGATATAATAATAAAAATAGATACATTTAAAAATAGAGTACTACTTTTTTTTATTAAAAAATAATAATATTTGCCTTGTTATTAAATCGAACACAATAGGTCAACCTTGAAGCTTCCTGACTCGACTCCGTCATGCTTGGATAAAATTAACCCGCATAGGAATTAACCTTACATGATTTAATTGACTTGACGGGTCTAAAAACAACCCGCATAGGAATTAACCTTACATGACTTAGTTGACTTGACGGGTCTAAAAACAACCTGCATAATCAATTAAAGTATAGTTTGGTTTTAAAATTTCAAGATGATATTTTTTTTAACATTATGATAAAAACATATTAGATCGACTTAAACTTTATAGTTTATCTCACAAAATTTATGATCCATCACAGACTCTATTGTTTTTTAAAAGTTTATTTTTTATTTAATGATATAATAATAAAAATAGATACATTTAAAAATAGAGTACTAACTAAATATCAAGATGGTTATTTGATTTTGCAATATATTAATAGAAAAAAAAACTAAATCAAATTTTTACAATCAATTTAAAATTAATAAAATATTAAATAAAAAAAACAAAAGAAATTTTTTTGAAAGGTAGACTTCGAACTTTAAAAAAAAGGGAAAAAAGTTTGATTCTTTGGAATTTATATAGTATGTTATTTTTTTTTAAAAAATTTCAAACTGGTATTAATGTTTAATTTTCTTACGGACTGAATTGAATTTTAGAAATGGGTTAAGTTATCAATGAATTTTAAAATATAGGGGATTAAATATATAATTCCTAAACTATAAGGACTAATTAAATTAGTTTTGCCAAATTAGATGAATTAACTCAAAAAATGGAGACAAGGTTGAGACCCAACAAGATGAACAACACTAAAAGTTTGGATTCTTCCTGAAGCCCCAAAGCCAAAAAGAAAAGAAAAGCACCGAATGATGGAAGAATCAGAATCTCGAAAGCAGACACTTAAGTTCACTCGAAAGCGCGGCATTTGGATCCCGGACAACGTTACATCGATCGGAGACTTGAGTCCGGAAACCTTCGTCTCCATCTGCGCCCAGTGTGTTAATTTGATAGATCAAACGGCTTCGTTGCCTACAACTCTGCCGGATGCGGCGATTGACAAGTTGAAGATGTGCGCGGACATTGGTTTAGCTATAAAGCGACTTGGTTTTATTGGAGACATGAGCTATATTAAGGTAATCGAACCCATCACTAATTGTTTTGTAATTAATGTTATGTGATTTAGTTAGCTTCCTCTCTAATATGTATGTGCTATAGAAGAAGAAGAATGAGTTAATATGGAATTTCTTCTACTCACTGCTACTTTTTTTTTTGAGTGAATCCATGGGTCTATCCTATGCTAATTCATGGAAGTATTAATTTTTAGGTTCTATTTTATCCAATCATAAGAGTAGAATTATGGGTTCATTCTGTTATTCACATCCAACTGTTTGGTCTTGCCTGAATCTGCTTCCGCTTTCTGGTTGCTGCTCTATTCTTATTACTGTTTTTAAAACTATGCTTAAAACAGATTAACTGTGTTGCTTGCGGCAGCTCCTCTATCCTTCTGAAGATGACCTCCATAAGTTGACTAGATTCTTGGTGGAGAGGCTTACTGAGTCGACTCGACCTGTCAAAATAGCTGAGGTGAAGGATGTGAATGCTAGAGGGAAAACCAAGGAGGATGGCTCTAATATTGGTGGAAGGTTAGATCTTAATCGTCAGAGAGAAAAATTGGAAGATCCTATTCTCCATAATGCAGTGCCAGAGGCTGAAGAAATACCCTTTAATGGCTTGAGCAGACAAAATCTCGGCAAGGCCAAGTTACCTGCTTTTTTTTATGGAGAACTTTTTGATGAAGAAGGAAAGTCAGGAAGAGATCTGTTTGGAAATGAAGAAACAGCTTCCGCGGGAGATGATAAGGATGTTCAGAAAGCGATTTCTAATAAAGAGCAGCCATCCATGGTATATGCTTATTTGAGATGATGTAGATTTGGATAGAGCAGTCAAAATCATGAGTTTAACCAAGAAACAAAATTGATCCGATTCATAAATTTGAATCCAGAAACAAGTCTTGAAAAGAAAAAAAAAGGATTACTATCATTTTTGTTAAAGCAATTATGAAAATAAAAGGTTTTGATGATTTTTTTTGCATACATTTGCTCTTTTATCAGGTAATAATTGAGAAAGAAGAATTAAGAAATGAAGAAAAAGTGCTCACAGAGGAGGTTACTGCAAAGACATCAGAATTACAGTATCTTGAGGAAGAACTTGAATTGTTAAAGGCAGCAGCAGAAATGGCATTTGGTGATCATAATTCTATTGACTTCTGCTTTGAGCAGCTTAAAGAGCAAGTGGATGCCAAAAGGTGCAATATTACAGAATTGAAGTCACAGTGGTAAGATATAGTTCTGTTCTATGAAGTCTTGATTTTCATTAATACAGCGTTGTACTCTGGAAAGAAATCTTTTAGTCAGGTGCTTGGATACATATAAGATATTGTAAATCGAAGATTCTTGTTTTTCAAAAGCAGTGTAGTACTCTACTGGACTAAGATTAAAGTCTTGATTTTTCTGGTGTGTTTGATCAATTCCAGGGATGCTTTCAGAATGCCTCTGGAAGAGAAGAAGAGAAACCTAGAGGAGTCCCTGTATGCAAACATACCAGATTCTCAAGAAAAGCTCCAAAAGTTGAGAGAACTTGAGCACGAAAAACAGTTGGTGTTGTCTGAAATTACAAAGAGGTGTGCTTATAAAGTTAAATTATAATGAGAGAATTCTACAAATATCTTTTCATGCTCTTATTGCAGATTTCTTGCAATTCTATAGGGAGGAGGAACATTCTAAACTTTCTGCAGATCTTGAGAAGCAGCCTAAACTTCCATCTAGAACATCCTATATTGAGCGGATAAAGGAGATTACAAAAAGTAGTCAGAAACAGGATGCTGATATAAAGAGGATCTTAAAAGAAACTAGGGAGCTTCAGTTGGAGAGTAACTCTATCCAAGATCGCCTTCATCGAACATATGCTGTTCTAGATGAAATAGTGTGTAGGTACGAAATTTTTGGTTTTTTGATCTTCTTCAAATTTGGTCTTCCCTGATGTTGAAAGAATAAAATATTCATTTGCTTGATTTACTAAAAGAAGCTTCTTTCCACAGGGAAGCAAAGAGAGACCCAGGAGTACGGAAGGCTTATAGGCTCCTTACTAGCTTGCACGACTGCTTCGGTCAAATTTCTGAGAAAATCCTTACCACTGATAGAATAAGCAGAGAAATGACTGAACTTGAAAAGAAGCTAGCAGCCATGGCATCCCGAAGTTTGAACGTGGATAAGCTGCAAGCAGACCTTGATGCGATTGTGAAGGAAAATGAGTGCCTGGAGCTACGCCTTGCAGAAAACCCATGAGTCTTTCTTGTTGCAACAATCTATAATTGCTTGTTTGCAATCATTTCTTTCATTTTGTTTAAACATAGTAATCTCCATTCTATTCATTCGATCAAGTGAGAGATTGAATCTATATATTGACCGGGTTAAGGAATAGAAAGTTTATCCGTACTGGCTTCCCTGATTGAACTGTCATCAGCTTCAAACCAAGCCCAGAAACAACCTAGTTACAATAGGCTAACATGTTTGTTGAGGTAGAGTGAAGCATCTAACCAAATCTGAAGTGTGCGGATGATGTTTTGCTGGATTGAGGGATCATACAATGTCGAAAGTACAAAAAAATCACGGAAACTTATTCTATGTTTCTGCCCTTTTATCTTGAAATATTAACAGAATGCAACCTTAGGGGTATGATCATTATTATTTGCATGATAAAAATAAAAATAATTTATAGTTTTTTTATTGAATTTAAAATAAATTCATGGATTTGTAACATGGTCAGTCGTATTAAAAAAAAAAGGGATAGAAATCATGTTTTGGGCACAAGCATTGCTTTCCAAATGTAGGCATAAGAGGGCATTCCAAGGCGTGTGAAGGAAGATGCTTGTGTTTCCAAGCTGCTCGTTAGCCCTTGGTTGGTTGGCAGAGGTGACGATCATAGAGACAAAACAACGTTGCAGTTTGTTGGTTGACAGTTGACGCTTTCAAAATCTCAAGACGTGGGATGGGAGGCACATCACTTTTGGTGCATTGGCCTTTTCCATACTAGCGCAAATCATCAAACTTAAGCATGATATAAAGAAAGGACATGTCGTTTGTTGGGCCTGCTAGTAACGTTGCAGTTTGAGAAGAACAGCAACGGGAAAAAAAATAAAAATGGGAAGAGATTATCACACTGGCCTTGAGAGTGCCAACTGTTAGTTTTGATGTTGCGAAAATGATGTTTTCTTAACTTCAAAGGAAAACTATATGGACTAAATCTGTATCTACTGAATATTTAACTCAACCAGAATCCTAACAACTTGAAAAGGTGGCAAACATCGTATCTGTCAAGCTTTTGTAAGATCTTATCATGTCATTTTAACACACCTTATTTATTTATTTTTTATTTATTTTTGTTGTTGCCAAATATAACCTGTTTCTATATAAACGTTGGACTCCATCTCCGGTTTATTTTCCCAATACATATCCATTGAATTTGTCATTATCTTTCCATTTAATTACATTATTTCCATTTCTTCTATATACACGTCAGCCAAAGCATTTTGACAAGGAGTTCAATGCATTCGTGTTAGTATGTGATCAGAGAGAAACTAATCATCTATCTGATTCTTATGGGTCTGCTTGATTCATTTCTGGGCAACAATGCGAGGAAGTTCATCAAGAGGAAAGACAGTGATGCAGGAGAAGCAGGTTCTGATCTACAAAAAAAATGAATCCTCTTTGTGTGTGTGTGTGTGTGTGGTGGGCCCATTTTATTCTCTCACGTTGTATGAGTTTTCTTTACACTGAAATGATAAAATAGTTTTCATTTATATTTGGATTAGCATTTTGTCATAATGTGATTGTTTTAATTCTTTCGGTACTGGTTTGTTAGTGGTGGGATTCATAGATCAGCATGGTTTTGAGGATTGCAGGATCATTGATTGATCACCATAAATGCATCTCCTGTTTCTTTCATTACTGGCTCTTGTCCTCTCTTCTTCTCTGGAGCATTCAATAATGTATTACTTGGGTGATCTGTTAATGGTTTACATCATACAATTTCTCAGTTTTCATATCTCATTTTTCAGTCAAAACTATTGCTGCTGTCATTAGTTAGGCAGCTTTAGCATTGATGTTCAAGGTGCTTCCTCTGCTATTTGATAAGTCTCTCGGTTTTCTAAACTGCCTCTTTTTTCTCTCTATTTTGATTACTGAATACGTAGGTTGTACGTATTCAGCTCAATTCCTCGCGTATTTCAATGTTCCATACTGAAAGCTGGTTTATACATTTTTGGCATACTATATAGTGGTCAAATTCCTCTTGTAAATGCTTTAGAATTTAGCACGGGGGAACACAAAAAGGATACGAAACAGTTTTGCGAACTTTGTTCATACAACCATTTGTTTGCATTTCAAGGAGGCAAAAAAATGCTCAGAACTTAGTTACCCTTGCTCATGACTCTGTGCCTCTTTCTTTTGGATTTCTTACTTCTTGTACTCGAATTATCAGGTCAAGCATTGGAAGAACTTAGAGGTTCTCTTTACAATGATATTCGGACTTCAGAAGGAGCTAAGCGCCAGCAACAACGGTTTTGTGGACCAGCTGTGGCAATGACCTTCAATTTCATGGCCGCTGTGGGGGTTATCATGGCAAACAAATTAGTTAATGCCTTTCCTTGCTTTGTTACATGTGGATGTGATAGTTTGTTCGTGTTAGCGAATTTAGCAGTGTGCATAGTTATTGAGCTACAGCACCAGCTACTGCTTGATTTAAAGAAAATTAAGATTTATTGTCATATGAGGTAGTTAGTTCAGGTATCATGCTTAGGTTCCTGCTGGCATTGAAGGAACTAGTCCCAACTGCTGCTGTTGTGTTTATTCTTGTATTTGGCTGTATGTTCTTTCCATAGGATCCCAAAGATGGGAAGTTTTTTGAGGATGAACTGTTATCAGAGAAATCTCATATTGGGTTATATGATTACGTACAGGTGATGAAGAAAGTTGGGTTTAATTTTCCAATCTTCCTCACATTAATCCACTACTCCACTTCATGGATTCTACTTGGCATTCTTAGAGCATTGTCATTGCTTCCAGTTTCCCCTCCCTCCAAAGCTACTCCTTTCGCTCCTCTCTTCTCATTGGGCGTTGTCATGTCCTTTGCATCCGGTCTTGCCAATGCCAGTCTAAACCATAACAGGTTTGTGTGTAGGCTTCAAAAATCTCTCTTGTAAAGTAACTTGTGGCGGAGTCCTGTTTCCTTACTCTTCAGTTCTTGTGCAGTGTCGGTTTCTATCAGATGGCTAAAATTGCAGTCACTCCTTCCATTGTTCTTGCAGAGTTCATTCTCTTTAGGAAAACAATTTCCTACAAGAAGGTCACACTCTTGAACTGTAGTTCCCTTAAAAAAATCTCAATGAATTCTTTTTTGAAAATACAGATAGTTGAGTGAACACGGCCAGTAATGGCTTGTCAATGACCGTGGTAATTCTGCAGGTTTTGGCTTTGGTTGTCGTCTCAGGAGGTGTGGCAGTTGCAACAGTGAAAGATTTGGAGTTCAACTTCTTTGGTGCTTGCATTGCAATTGCATGGATAGTTCCAAGCTCAATAAACAAGATTTTGTGGTCTAATCTACAACAACATGCGAACTGGACTGCTCTCGCGTAAGTAAATGAAACCCTGTTCTGCTTTTGCAAACTAGATTGAGCAACCAGTCTCAAATCTCATATAATAAGAGTGAGATTCCTTAAATTTGTAGGTTGATGTGGAAGACAACGCCCGTAACGATTTTTTTCCTAGTAGCCTTGATGCCATGCTTGGATCCACCAGGACTGTTATCATTCAAGTGGGATCTCTACAGCTCATCTGCCATTTTTCTGACAGCTCTCCTTGGTTTTCTCCTACAATGGTCTGGGGCTTTGGCACTCGGGTGAGCTTCTAATCACTCCTTGTCTATCCATGATCTTACCTCTCATAATTATGTAACTGTGTGTCATTCTCTCTCATTCAGGGCAACCTCTGCAACATCTCATGTTGTTCTCGGACAGTTCAAGTCTTGTGTGATCCTGCTAGGAGGTTTTCTAATTTTTGGTTCAGATCCTGGGTTTGTAAGCATCTGCGGAGCCCTCACAGCTCTCGCCGGAATGTCCGTTTACACATCGCTAAACTTGCAGGAGCCCCGTGAAAATTTGATTTTCCAGGTTCAGACACAAACGCTGCCATTATCAAAACCCAAGACAAAACTTGAAACTACCACCACAGATGACCAAACTTAGATGAAGCTGGCACGGCAAATGCTGATTGATTCGTTTTGCTAGTACGAAATCTTTAACAATGTCTTGATGCCATCATTCTACCTCAGGAATTTTGATTCCGGCTCTTGGTGTACTTGTACAGAAAATACTACTTTGTATGCCGGCCGGTCCTGCTGCGAGAGATTTTTGTTTTTTTTTTGCTTTTAGAGAATTATTTGGTATTGAATTTGAAGATACAATTGTTTTGTTTTGATTTGATTTTATTCAATTAAATTTTTTATTAGCATATTTCTTTGTTATCTTAACAAACATATTGTTTTTAACAAAAAAAAAGTTAATAAAACAAATGTGTGTTTGTCAATAAAAAAATTCATAAATATAATAAAATAATGTATAAAATCTATTTAAAAATTTTAAAAATAAAAAAGGATTTGAAATGAATTTTCATTAACAATTTATTATTATTAGTATTATTATCTTCGTATTATATACATAATAATTGAGAAAATATTATTAAATATCAAATAAAAATTTATAAAAATATTTAAAAATCATGTCAAAACTAAAAATTAAACAAATCTAGTAATTGTTTTTGGAGTGTCAAAAAATACCAAAGAAAATAATAAAAAAAGAGGAGAAAAGAAAAATAAAAAAGAGCGAAACTTATTGTTTAATTCACAATACCAAGCCAAGCACGCGGGCTAAAGCTGCACGTCTGGCCCTGCTTTAATTTTTTTTATTAAAATGGTAAACACTATATCATCTTTTTATTTTCTAAAAAACATTAAAAAAATACATGAATTAAAAAAAAAATCCTCGCACCCTGCGTGCAAATCAATTCTGCTACGGCTTGAAATAATTACAACACGATTAAAAAAAAAATTAAAATGTTTTAGTATTTATATAAACAATAAAACACCATAAACGTCAGAGTGTGTTGGTGTAATTAGTTCCATTTAGATTTACTCAAACTAAAATATGCATTTGGTGAGAGCAGCCGAACTAGGATTTAGGATTGGTTGCCATAAAGAACAAAGGTTAATGGACGTGAATTGAAAGCCCCGATCTGTACAGCTAACATATCAGAGTGACAGCATATATCTGCAGAGCAATTTCAGAGTTTCTTGCTCCCGGTTTAACCTCTGATAAGTTCAGTTTGTTAAAATACGAGTCTCCAGCAAATCTACGATTCAGTGGTGCGTAATGGGGTTCGTAGCCAAAGAAAACTTGGCGAAACAGTCTCAAACAGATGAACAAAGAACCAGCACATTCACCAGCATATTCTGCGTGCTGCTTTAGTAAATTCAGGACAGGAAGGTTGCCTAGAACATAATTGTGTCGACAACAGCCTCTAATTGGGATGTCAATAGAAGAAAAATGAGGTGCCAACTGCTAATACCAGTGCACTAATCAAAGTTGTATAATTCACCTTTCCTCAAAGTTCAATGTACAGGTGAGACGTCTCAAAGAAAAAATTGGCAAATCCCACCGACTGCTCAACCTCTTAAATTCCTGTATGATCTCGTGGAATTAATAAGGCTTCAAAAACACAATAGAAATCCACCGCGAGCAGGAAAGATCCTAAGAAATAAATGGGGGAACGAGCACAAAGCAAGCAGAGAAAGAAAAAGACAGGCCTATCATTTTGATAGTAGGAAAGTCAGCATTCTATATCCCCTCCCCACCCATCACAATAACCTAAACCTTCCAGCCGCATTCATATGTACACTTCCAGGCACTCTGAGGCTTCCCTTGTCTCGAGCTTTTAAGATGGCGTCATTAATAGAGGTTTCATAAGCTTAATAGTTAAGAGTTCTAGTTGATCTGTGTAAGTTGAGGCTGCTGATAAGGACCAGTTGGAGGTACCACAGGTTCAACAGTTGCAGGCATGGTCTGTGACTGTTGTGTGAGTTGATTAACAGCTGAAGGTGCAGCCACTGTTTGCACTGGTGGATAAATTCCAGGAAAGGCGGCAAGACCAGCCTGTGGAGAGAAGGTGAGGTGCTGTCCCTGAGGGTGAAGGTGGTATAAGGAACTGAGCTGCAAGCTGGATATATCTTGCCCAGATGGAGGAATCCAAGATGAAATTTCGCTCTGCATCGCCTTGACCAAAAGAAATAAAACCATTAATCAGAAATTAAAAGTACACCAGGAGAGTTTGATAAAAAGAAAATGCTTCTGAAGAGAATAATGCAATAGATACTTAAGATTGATAGCTGTAATGCACTGATTTGGCACTTGAAAACAAGAAGAAATATCATTCACTTTATGGCAGATAGCAAGGAATATCATATAGGTTTCTCCTCATACTGCCACAACAAAGACAATGAAATTTCGCAAGACTTTAAGATATGAAACAGAAGACATAAAACCAACCAGTGGTCCTGTGGTGTAGATGTTTCTTTCCTTCAGCTGAGATGCTGATAGATCATCATTACCAGTGGAGCTTCCAGAGGTTACAGCTGGACTAGGATTGAAGCCCGTAGAGGAAGAGCCATATGATCCGTACAAAATGGGGAGTGCAATTGGAGCTGGGCTTCCAGCACTAGTTCCTGGCTTAAATTGTGGAAGAGGGAACTTGACACCAGCAGCAGTAGGTGCTGCTGTAAGATATGCATTGCCAGTTGATGGCTGTTGAGGGAGCCCATTGTGGCTCAAGAATTGATGCATTGGTGGCAAAAAATATGGATTGAAGTAAGGCCCGTACTGAAGATAGTTAGGAGGATATGGAGGCCTGAAAAGAAGTGGATGCGGAGAAGCAGCAACAGAATTCTGCATCTGTTGACTCGGAGTAGATGAGGCCATAGAATTCTTACTCTGCAATTTGACAAAGAACAGAACCAATTAATTTATTTTCAGAAAAGAAAGAGAAAAGTTATGCCCTAACCTCTTAGGATATTTCTTTTCCCTTTGAAACAAACTATTAGAGATTATGGATATCTTTGTTGTTACCGTTATATGCATCTCTCATCAAATTAAAAAAGAGCAAAATTGTCATAAAGAAAGGTGAAACCAAGCTTAAGCCTCGCGTCTTATTACACACACACACACACACACACAGACCTCCAAGAAAATATGTGGTTGTGGTGTATGTGTAGCATGTAAAGCAGAATAAAATCCAACAAGCCTTCTCCAATCTCTAATAGTTTGTTTCCAAGGGAAAAATAAATATCCTAAAAGGATAGGGCATACTGCATAAAGCTAACGCATTGTTCACCCAAGATCATGGCAAGGTTTGGTGTCTGCAGGTCAATCCTGACAGACTCAATAATCTATAACTTTTATGTGCAAGCCAGCATGATATTCTCATATTGATAAAGAATATTAGACTGACAATAGAAATTTTAATCTAACAGTTATAATGGCAAGAACAAACAGAGCTTGATAAATAATTGAAACAGAGCAAGAGCAAAAGCTTACAACAAAGCCTGTAGTTTGAGAAACATCCCATGCCTGTGTCTCATGTCCTGCGATTGGTACAAGGTGAGCAGCCTGCATGGTTGGCAGGATCCCAAAACCATAGTTTGGTGCAATTTGAACAGTGGAGCTCTGATGGCTTTCTGGAAGCAACATCTCATCCTGCTTTGGCTGAACAGCCCTCGAGTCTGCACTAGGTTCAACATTGCCCTCTGATATTGATACTTTTTCAAGCGCATGTATAGGAGACTCTGGTTGATCAGAATGATTAACTTGCATAGGTGTTGATCCACTATCATTGCTGCATGTAAATAAAAAATATCACCACGACTGAAACTTCCAAATATTTCCCAGATGTCATATGATATAAAAGATCCAAAACATTCCAGAGGTATAATAGGCAAATAAAAGATTAAAGGCTTTTTATAGGAAAATAAACTTATGAAATAATAGGATCAGTGAACACACATGCAGCACAACCATATAACCTGACTAGCCTACCCAATCCCTGGACAGCCTCCATATTTACAATCCAACAAAAATAATCAAGAACACCCCTGAAAACCCGTTTTGCTACCCCAGAAAATGATTCAAACATAAAAATATTTCTTTAGACAATCAATTATTTCAGACATGTATTTACATGGCAATCATTAAGAGAGCACAGTATAATTCTCACCAACCTAGAAGGTTCCATGGCAGTTTCATCAGTCAGATGTGCAAGTTCAACAGCATGCATAGAGTTAATGTCACCATCAATACCATTGCTGCATTTTGCTCCTGGTCCAGAATTAGTATCAAAGCTTCCAAATGTCAAACCACTCTTTAGAGCTTCAGGGACTTTATAATGATTCGGAAATTTAACGTGTCCATTAGAGATGAATGGTTCTGGCGGCGACTGAGAACTGACTTTAGCTTCAGCATCCTCAGACAAGACTGCTGCTTAAAAATAAAAGCTTGTTTAGAATCCAAAAGTAAAAGGATAAAGATTAAACAATGAAAATTGTAACAAGTGGAATAATAATACTTTTTAAAGGCAAAGCCAACTCTTCTGATAAATGACTATCATTACTAGAAGACTTGACAACCAAAGAATCATCATATGCATACAAAGTTGCGGGCTGCAGCGATTCAGACAATTGATTCTTTCCAGCTGCCTTTGGTTTGATAGGTGATACTTTTTCGTTTCCTTGAATATGATTCTGTTCAGCACCTTTCTTCTGGCTACCCACTTCGTGTTTGATTGTACCAGCAGCACCAGGATTTCTAGTCATTGATGGGGCTGATATGGGGTCTGAAAAAGAAGATACAGAACCAGATACAGATGCTGGAGTGGTAGAAGTTGGGGGCCATTGGGAAATGATGCGGACTTTCCTTCCTTAGATTGCATTCCAGAGACAGAAATTTGTGTAGGTGCTGAGGGACTTGCTGTAGGTAGTGGGGAAGAGGCATCCAACTTCTTCACATCAAGAACTGAGTTACCTGCAGCAGCAGGCAGCTTTGGACTATGTCCAAGAATAGAACTCCCATTGGATAAAGTTGAGGGACCACGGGGTGTGGCAGTTAAATCTCTGTAGCAGTTGAGCAGAAATTAGCTAGAATAGAAAAACAGTTTTACATGAGAGCCATATGCCATAGTGCAATGAAAGTCTGTTAAAGTAGTTACTTTGTCCCAGGAATCGCTGCATTATTATTTGTTTTCTGCATAGAGCGCGAAGAGGTTGAAGCATTTCTGTCTGCCATGCAATCGACTCCATTTTCCCTTCGAGTAGCTGCATTCCTCCCACCACCGGCACCTGACAAGCAGTTCAGAAAGCAATTTATCAAGTACCGAGTATCAGTCTACAATCACAGCTGGCAACCTCTCAATTTCTAACCCAACATTCTCTTTTGACTTTACTAGAATGGAAACCATGATCCTAGATAAGATGGTCACGTCTACATTACAAAATTTCAATGCATGATTTTCATATTTGAAGCCCTAAAGCTCAGACAGAATGAAGCATTAAAGGGATTTCATACATCTTGGCTCAACGATAATATGTTACAGTGCCTATATGAACAATCACAATTTACTTACTTCCAACTCATTGAAATACTATAACTCAGTGTAACATTATTTTTATATAAAAAAACTGAAGGACAGAAAGAAATTCAGAAAACATGCCCAAGTGTTTTTCTAAACTTGGGTTTCATAAATACATCACATCAGATAATGACAATTTCCTCAATCAGGATAGAAATTCTTACCAGAATAGCTTCCTCGACCACCCCTAGCCCCCCTGTCTTGAGCCTGCAATATCAGCAATGATACAAGCATTAAACTACAAGATGATCTCGCTAGAAAAACCAGAAGGACAAACCCAGGAACAAAAACAAAAGAACTTGTAATTTCTGAAAGAACAACATATCTTACCCCTTTTCTACGATCATGTTTCCTCTTGACTTCATGAAATGTATCTGCCAGCAAACAATTATTTAATTGAAACAATTCAGTAGGTATGATTGTCATGATAATCTCATTTGGCAAGAATGCAATAGATTGAACATTAAAATTGTCCACTCAACTTGTAAGAATAGTGCAGATTAGAGAAAATTGTGCACGCAAACGAAAGCTGCATAAATATTGTGAAAATTAAATTCAATAAAGCTCCACTGAGTTACTATAAAGAGGAAAAGAAGGGACACAAATCAACACTCAAATATTGGGTTTTCACTTATCATACTCAGGAACTGAGTTGCTTGGAAAGAAACAGAAGAAAATCAACTGGCGGCTTTATCAATTAGGGTTAGTTAATCAACTTTTTAATTGTCTTATTTCCTTCCTCCATATTCTTTCAAGCATCAAATACTAACGTCAGACTTTGGAAAACTAGAACTTTAATCGCACATGCATCAACCTAATGAGTATTTCCACCCAACCTAGAAAACCTATTCCAGAACCTATAATCCAAAAATAAATAATTGGGTCAAAATCCCCCCTTTCTTCTCTTTATTTTTAAGAAAATAAATAAACAGCAGCAACAAAGTCCCAAAATAAACCCTAAACCCAGCAATGCCCAGATAATAATAAGTGCTAATTTGCTTGTTCAAAAAGTCCATGGATGAAAACAACACTAGCACCCATGCACAATCTTAAAACCAAGAAAACAAATAGTGCCAAGTTCACAGCTTTATTGGTCCAACAATCAGAATGGCATATAAAGAAGACCCAAACCTCTCTCTTTTCCCTCTTCTATCCTCAACCAAGCACACCCTTTTACAATAACAACCAAAATAGATCAAAAAACTAAGAAACACAGGAAAAAAACAAAAGCAAATAAAACCCAGTAAAGCCTCATGCACGAACAAATAGAGCAGCATTAAAATAAAACCTTAATGCATGCTCTCAGAAATATACCTAAATAAAGGAGCTTTTGCGCAGTATCATCGAGATCCATAGCACAGTCTTGAAGAACAGAGTAAATATCGTCATCACTGTGTTGTTTGCCAGTGATTTCTCTTATGCTTTGTATTGTTTTCTTGACATTCTTCGGGATCGTTACAAAGCTGCCACCGCCGCCACGATTGCTCATGTTGTTGTGGTTTTTTTTTTCCCCTTCTACGTTGTTATTGTTTTTCTCTCTTGTTTTATTATTTTGTTTTATTCCTTTAAGAGAGAAAGATGGTGAAACCGATAAAAGAAAAGAAAAGAAGGATGGAAGGAAAAGAAAAGGGAGAGAGGGAGAGAGAGAGCGAGAGAGAGAGGGTTACAATTGACATTATCCTATAATCTAAACGGCGTGTAAAAAAAATTATGCTGACTCATAGTGTCTTTTTCATTTTCTTTTTATATATGACGGGGAAAATACCATACAAGTCCATAGTATTTTTAAAAAATTTTCTATTATAATATATGTGGTGAAAATATACCATGTTGGGAAATAATTTTTTTACACTATTGACCTAGACCTTCTATGTTGTGGGCGTGGTCGGTTTGGCTTCATGATTGTTGGTATTTAAGGTTTAGGAGTGGTTTGGTCTCAGCTATCTTCTCATGGTTTCGATTCAATCTCCCATGCTTCATAGTGGCTGGATCCAACTGGATTGAGGGGGGCGTTGACGACTCTTTTTGTTCCTTATTGTTTAGGGTTGGTCAGATGAGTTTTTTTTACCCTTTATTTAGTTTTTTCTTATTTGTCTGCTTTTGATTTGGTTGTGGCGAGGTTTTATTTTGGTTAGTTTGCGTGTGTTGGCTCATACTAGCTAGGCATTGTGGGGTTCGGTTTCTAAAGGCGTTCAGTTAGTTGTGAGGCCAGGCTCAAAGAAATATGGCTTGCGATGATGATTTTGCATTTAATGCAACGAACGCTAGGCTGAGGACTTTAGGGGAGCAGCTGCTAGTTATTAAATCTGATTAGATGATTTCTTGAGGTGTTGACATTTAATTTGGGGGTTATGGATCCTCTGTGTCCTCTCTCGGTGAGCTCTGAAAAGTTTGTCCTTTCCCTACTGTTCAGTTTGGTTAACTTGCTTGATTTGCTCTTTTTTGTTGATGTGTGCTTTCTATGTTGTCACTTTATATACTATTTGATTGATTTTCTTTTTCTATTTTTGTACTATTGTTCTGAGAGTTGCCATGCTTTTACATCCTTTATTTTATGTTGGCCATGGTTTTCATGCTTTCAGTTGCATTGCATTTCATCTTTGATGTTTTTCCAGGTTTGTTTCTCTCTAAGTTGTGCTAGCTTTGGTTTTTGTTAATTCAGTTTGTTGTGTATTTTTTAAGATCTGTTAATATCTTTTTTCAACCTTTTGTTTCTTTAGTCATTACTCATTCTTTTTTGTTGGTTTTCCTAGTTGCCATAGTTCTTGTTATTTGATTTGTTATCTTTCATTTTGTTGCCTTTATCAGGAGTGGCGGGTTTGTGAGGGTTGTTTGGGCACTTTATAGGTCAGCTGCTTTACAAGTATTTTTGCTCTTCATTGTCATGTATTTGTTGCCTTTACCATTGTTTTGTATTTCATTTTGAATTTGCCTTCAGTTTGTTGTTAGACATTAAGTAATTTGTTGCCTTTGGGGTGTTGGCTTATGTTTTTTATCGTGGGTTGCTTGTTGTATTGGGGGTGGTAGGTTCATGAGCAAATTTTTATTGGGTGCTTTTGCTTAGAAAAAAACAAGAAGGATGTGGGCTTCTAAGGGTTGTTTGGTTGTTGTTGTTCCTCTAAGAATACTGTGGTGCAGTGAAAAGAACTGTTATCATTTGACAAAAAAGATCATACATGGGGGATCAAAGATTGGTTTGAAAGAAAAAAAAATTGGGAAAAAAAGATGAGCAATGTTTTGTGTTCTATTTGTTATTTTGCATGATGAAACTCCATTAAAAGCTTTGCCTTTAGGGCTCTAAGAATTTTTCCATATCAAGTTCTAGTAGTGCTGTAGTTGGTTAATGCCTTGGCATAACCTCTTGGGGTTTTTACTATGTCTATGGGTTGTTGGCATGTGAATGTACCATCATCACATTAGACATGATAGGTTTGGTTGGATGTGTGGCACATTAATCATTGATTTTCTTATGATCTTGGTTTTTAACCATGAAATTGAATAATGATGTTGCTTTTCTTTGTCTGGGATTTTGTTTTTTGTTTTTTTAGAAATTAGATGTTTACGAGAAAGAATATAGGTTGGAGTAGGTTGTCTAGACAAATATTTAGAGTGGGGGTTCTAATCTTAATACATGTGGAAAAAAACATTGAAAAAAGCTATTGTTTTACATTGGAGGGGTGATTATAGTCCATTTTCACTTGGGTCCACAATTAGACTTGCCCTAGCAAGCGTACACAACTAAGTTTTTTTTTTTCCCAGTAAAATAAAGAAAAAAAGGGCCATTAAGTCCATTTCAGAAATTAGATGTTTATGGGAAAAAACATAATTTGAAATAGGCTCTCCATATAAAATTAGAGATGAAGGAGGTTCTAATCCTAATATAGGTGAAAATAATTGAAAAATATGTCGATTTTTTTTTTAAAAATTGTTTTTGTTAATTAAAAGAGGACAAGAAAAAAATATTGGCATAGCAATTTAGCGTAGCCTATCTAGACTATTCTTAATTGGGTCCGCGATCAGGCCCGATCTAGCAGGCCCGCGTGGTTGGATATATATTTTTTTTACAGGGAGGTTGCATCTGTTGTCTTGTGCAATTTATTTCTAATAACAAAAGACACGCCACTCTTATAGGCAAGCAACATGATTTGTAATAAAAAAAGGGGTAGCCATGACTTATACCACTTTAGTATATTTAGTTTCTATCCATCTTAATCAATCTTTTTTTTTTTAACTTTCTTTGATGTGCTTTTGCTGTACGTTATAAACTCTTACTTATATTGAATTTAGATATATTCTTTCATACACGTGTACTATATTCATTACATTTTTTTCAATCCTTTTTCATATGATTTTTGTCTAGCTTTTAAACTCAATATGTTGTGGGGCACGCCGCGACAACGGGTTTTTATCGTGCCTCTTGAGAAGGCGTGCGTGTGGAGCATGGTTGTTAAAAACAAGTTTTGACTCGTATATTCGCCGATTTTACGAGTCAAAATGTATAAAACGTGTAAAATCGAGTTTAAAACTTGAAAACTAGTAAAATTGATCAAACCCGATCAAACTCGCATAAATCAACCTGTAAAAAACATAAAAACCGGTCTGATTTCATGTGAAATTTAAAACCTACGCCCTATGCTGACTCAACACCCCCTTTTCCCAATCCCCACCTCACCCGTGACCGATATAAATTGGGATTGTGCAAGTTGAGTACGAAAGTCAGTACTACAACACTGGAACCAAAGGCTATGGTTCTTCATCTTCCAAGAACTAGGCTCTTATTATCTGATGAAGAAACAATCATCATTGATGCAACCATATTATTCGATAGTTTCACCCATATTTAACTAGTGTTTTGCCTATGTTTTATATATAAAATGCCTTGATATTCTTTGTTTTATGTTTTGAAGGCACTTTTGGATGAAAGATGCAAAAAGGAGTAAATTGAAGGTAATTGGCAGATTTGACGTTCAGTCGATGTTTTGTGCAGAACGTGAGCTCTAAAGGTCGAAATGAAGTGATTCCAGTGGCATTAAAAAGCTAACATCCATACCTTTCTGTAAATCTAAGTCAAGATAATAAAATAAGGAAGAGCATGGAAATCGCAGCTTTCAAAGTCAAATATCGCAATCTGCCAATGTTGACCTTCGGTCAAATCCGACTTGAATATCTAGAGCTAAAAAAGTCCAATTGATGTAAACTAAATTGTTTTGGATTCCTGACTCAAAGGCCTATAAAAGCTACAAATTGCAGCAAAAAACGATGTCATATGAGGGAGATATGATTTTTCAAAGATGACAACTGAATTCTGTCAGTAAACAGGTTTCGTGAAGAAACGAGTCCAGATTACGTTTCGAAGCATCTAAACCGACATCCAAGTTTTTATTTCAGCAATGTAGCTCCTCTAAGTCAAAGCTTGAAGATTTCATGCAAAGCTATTTCTCCTTTTTTAGGAAAATAGTTATTGAACTACTTAAATGTAAATTCTACTTAAGGGAGGACTATTTTGTAAAATAGAGATTAGGGTTTCCTAGCATATAAAAAGAATGAGAGAAGAGAAGGGGGGCAGCCACCCAAGAGAGAAAAACGCCCCCCTACTCTAAGAAACCCTAAATCATGCATTCTTCCATCTTTTTGATTAGTTGTTCAATAAACATGCAAGGCTAAACTCATTTTCTTGGTTGCAAGGACACGGAAACCTTCGGATTTCAAGAACTGTGAGATCTATTTTACCTTTTCTTTTCAGTTTATATGATGAATAATGCTTATTTTTCCTATGATTGTTTATTTTAATTGCTAGAGCGGACTCTAAGTTATTATTATAGACAATTTATTGCTAAGTTTGATATCAAAACCGGAGTTGTGGTATATGAACTTGTGAAGCAACTGAGTTTAATAATTGTAGCGGATCTACGTTATTAATCTTAGGGAGAACATTCGATCAAAGCAACATAAGCAGACAACTTAGTTGTTAAGATAATGAATTTATCTAGATCTTAAGGCTGCCATTGGATTAAATCATTAGTGCGGACACTGTGATTATTTGTTGGTTAGGGTTAGTTATACGGCGGATCCGTTAATTGACCAACGTTAAGAAAAGATAAAAATTCAGAATATAAACTGGAATTTCGTTTCAAGGATCAGTTCTGATTTATATAGGTGGATGTGTGATTGCGACCAAGGTTTGTTCTCTTGATAATTTTTTGATTTTATTAAATTTTATTTGATAGTTTTCTGTTTTATTTTTCTTTAGCCTATATAACATCCAACCCCCCCAAATTGCATAACGTATAGCATAAAAATCTGAACTAAATCTTCCTCGTGGGATCGACCCCTTGCTTGCTCTATACTATCTTGTGTGTTGTGTTTGAAGCTAGGGTAATTAATTTGTGTGACTGCGACATCGCAACAATCATCTAGAGTAGAGAGAGAGTTGAGGGAGCATGAATTGATCCCAACACCACCATGTTAAAGGGACATTTGTTGTCCACCTGATGACTCTAGTTTTTATAAAAGGATAAAGGATTCACCATCTCTATCTCTCCCCCTCCCTTTCTAAATGCGTAGAAGCAAGAACCATCACAACCAAGAAGAGAGACCGATTTAGACACGCCCGTCTTTTATAAGGCTTTGTTGGTGGTGTTGTTGACTTCTCTATCTAAGGTTCCTCCGATCCTTACCTCGTCGAGTAATTTTATCGCCACCCCTCTTTCCTAGTTCTAAGGTTCCTTTCTATGATTGAATTGCATTCTTGGAGGTAAAAAGTCTCATTTTAGTGCTATTTTATGAACTCACAATGATGAGTTTTGTTTAGAGTCGGTAAATTTGTATTTATGCATTTCTTGCTCACAGGCACACTTGAAATGAGATAAAATGGGATTGTGGTGGATATTGCAGAATACTCTATGCATTTCTTGATTATATGCCTTGATATACTTTGACTCTTGTCTTTTTTCTTTTGCTTAGATTTTATTTTACGAAAGTGAAATTGGGCTCTCCTCCTAGAGAATTCAATGTGTAGATTGATACTGGAAGTGATGTCCTGCGAGTCTGCTGCAATTCCGGCAACAATTGCTCGCGTAGTAGTGGCCTTGGAAACTCTTTTTTCTTGCCTTGTCATTCGTCTTTCTTCACATTTGCAGAATTGGAAAGCTTAAAACTAAGGTTCAACTTCTTGTGGTATGATGTTTGTGTTTTGCATATTCAGCTCAATTTCTTTGATTCCAGCAGCTCATCAACTTCTTGTGGTATTGGTTCTATAATGTCTTTTCCTTTTCTGTTAATCTTTACACTAGTTCAATTTTATATATATATATATTTTTATAGTGAAAAGAGTTGTATTGTAACCTAGTTTTCATGAAAATTTCACATGCCCATTTAGGCTAGTCAATTGTTACCTAGATTTGTAACCAAAAAGTTTTTATTAAAATTGAGAAATTTAGTTGTTGCTTGCATTGTGGTGTTGTTGACAGCCTCAACATTTATTAAATTTCTTGTTGTTGCACAATTAACATGTCTGATTAATTTGTGTTCAAGTATATTGAACTGCAGGATCTAACATGCATATTTAACATGCATGCTCTTTATTGATTGAACTTTGATTTTACGATTTTTAGTTAAAATTTTTTACTTGTGATTTTAAGATTTTATGATTCGAGTTTATAGTATATGTTCTGTGTCGTGTCAAAAAAGCATTTTTGACAATCTTGGTGTGGAGTGTTGGGAATGGTTTTTGGATTTAACGATAAAATTATGATTGAGGTTCAAGAGTCGCCACATAGTATTATGATCACTGTGAACCTATGATCTATAAGAGTTTAGGTAAGGAACTAGTTGTGCGAGGGGAAGACGCATCACCCCCAGTGCACCCTCCCTAAGATAATCTACATTGTTGTTTGATTGTTTTTCTAGGTCGGGTTTCTATTCGTTGGTCTTTTTTAAGGTCTAAGGTAGATCTCCCTTCGTGAGAGAGTCTCTACCTTATCGAATGAAGTCCTAACCGTTCTAAAATCTGAATTTTAGCATCGCATTTATTTTACATCTTGTATCTTTAATACCCGAAGATGTACTCTATTTAGTAGTTTTACATCCCACATATATTAAAGTCTACATCTAAACCCTAATATAAAATGAATAAAATGATTGATATTTTGGTCAAACCCTAATGGATGATCATAAACTTGTTTTTATGAAGATATTGTTGGAAAAATTTTAGGATTTAACTATATGCATGAAAACAAAATATTTTTTTGTTTCGTTATGACTTTTGAAAAGGGAAACTAATTTAAAAATTTTGAGATTTTTTTTATTTTTTTTAGAAATATTTCGAAGAAAGTTGGTTATTTTAATATCAGATTTGTATTTTATGGTGTAAATATACAACTCAATATTATGCAAAATTGGTAGGGAAATATTTGAGAAAATCACAACTTTTTAAAGGATTTTAATTTTTTTTTGGAATTTTTTTTTGTTTTTTTATAAATAATATATAATAATATTATTAAACACATGGGTTGGGCCAAACCAAGTAATGGGCCAAGCCCAGGAAAGATGGGTTGGGTCGATCTTGGCCTAATATATCTTTTCTTTTCTTTTCTTTTTTTGGACCGGGCTAGACTGACCCACCCATTTGGGCTGGGCTAGAACTGGCCTGACACAAGTAAGAGTTAATTATTTTGCACCCCTCATGCAGAACAAGATTTGTTCTACATGTAAGGTGATGAAGATGGTTGGGGAGAGAAGGGAAAAGGCTACTGGGGGTATGGAGTGTTGGCGGTTGTTTAGCCGTTGAGGATGACTTGAGGCTGTGGCAAAGATGGTGGCTGGTGCTAGTCGTTGGTGGAGGAAGAAGAAGAAGAAAATCTGCAGGAGAGAGACAGAGGGACCAATGATGGTTGTTCTGTCACTAGTGAGGAGATGGGTTGGTAGAGATGATGGTGGTCAAGCTGGTGGTGAATATGGTAGTGGTCTAAGGCCACGAAGGAGATATAAAGAATAAATTGCAAAAATTAAGGGTAAGAGTGTAATTTTTGGCCAACTTTGGACTCGTTTTTTTTCATGCTCAAACCATGAAATCCACCCTTATTTATAAGGGTTGGAAGAGGGTAATCTTGTCTTTACTAGGAAAAACTTTCAGCTCTTGATTTTGTTAGGAAAGATCCTAACTGTTGGTTCAAAGTAGGCACCATGAATTGTCAAATCTGACAGTTCAAGATTGCATGAGTTGGCCATTTTAGGCCGCCGCTTTAACCACCGGGTTGTCAATCAGCCTAAACGGATCACATGGGCTTGTAGAGAAATGTTAGGGGATCATTTGCGTGCAAGTTTGGTCAAATTTGGTGGACATATGAGGCAATTAAATACACCTGCAAAGGAGGTGACCGGGTCAACTTTTTGGGGTTCAATGAACAGTGATCAGACGACGCGTTGTTTGGTACTTTTTTTTCAAAGTTCAATTTAGTCCTCTATCTATCAAAGCTACTCAATGACACCACTAATTGAACCTAAACTTTTAATTTAATGCAATTAAGTCCCTGTCAAACTTCAATTTGAACTTCGGATTTACACGTATGTTCAATATGATCCTTGATCTCGGATTTATGCAATTTAACCTCTAATTGACCATTAAACTTTTAATTTCTTTAATTTCACCCTCGATTTTTGTCAATTAAGCCCCTATAGTTTGGCTCCTTTTCCAAAATGGCCCTTGGTTGCAAAATCTTTCAATTTAACCTTTAATTTTAAACATAATTAAAATTTAATTTGGCTTATGATTAAATTAAATTGGCCTATTAAAAATTTAATTATGTTCTTGGACATAATTTTTATACAAATTCATCCAATAATCATTTAATTTGACCTTGAATCTACCTTATCTCTTTTTTTTTAGGTATAATGGTGTACAATTAGGCTTCGAGTTTTCTTCAAAATTGCACCTTGATTTTCCCACATATTTGAGATCCTCCTCGACTTGCTTTCTCCACGTTGCAAGTCTTTATTTTATTTATTTTATTTTTGTTTTGGAAGGAAAGGAAAAGGATTTGGGAAATAACCCAGAAATTGGTTATGACAGTTGCCCCCTCTTTACATTGCTTTCAATAAAAGTCTCGTAAGAGACTTTAGATAGTAAGCTTTGTAAAGAAGAAAAAAGAATGGATTTAAGAAATGGGGAACCCCTTTGAAAATGTTTGTAGTGAGGGTTAGAAAACGCACTCAGAGGAAAAATAACTGAAAGATTTTTCTTTTAAAGTGGTAGAGTTGTAGGTGGCAGGTAGCTTGATGGTGAAATTCTAATAACTTTGAAATGGTTGAATTGTTATGGAGGACTTGCCTAGGGAAAAATGTAAAAGAGTTTTGAAGGTGGTGAAAAATGTGAATGATTTTTCAAAGTGATGAAAAATGCAATTCGCCTGATGAAAGGATTTGGCTAGAGATTCCTTGAAGGATTGGCAATAAAGGGTTCAAATACATATTATCTAGGAGATAAGAGTTCAAAGGATCACCTGAAAGGGGAATGATAAGGCTTAAATGTGTATTATTTGAGAGGTGAGGTCTTAAAGGCACACTCGAAAGGAGGTAGTGTTAGAAAACACATTACGTGGGAAATGAGGGTTTGAAGGCGCTCTCAAATAAGAGGTACTGTAAAGCATACTTTCTAAGATGGTTGAGGGCTCAAGATGCTCTTGAAGGGAAAGAGGTAGGGTTGTAAAGCACAAAACCTAAGATGGTAAAAGGCTTGAAGGCGCATTAAAAGGGAAAATGGTAGGGTTGTAAAGTGCAAAACCTAAGATGGTGGAAGGCTCGAAGGTGTACTCAAAGCAAAAAAAAGGTAGGGTTGTAAAGCACACTATCTGAGATGGTATAGGGCTTGGAAGCACACTTAAAGGGAGAGAGGAAGGGCTGTAAAGCGCAAAACCTAAGATAGTGGAGGGCTCGAAGGCGCACTCAAAAGGAAAAAGGTAGGGTTGTAAAACGCACTATCAAAGATGGTCGAGAGCTCAAAAGTGTACTTAAAAGAAGGTAGAGTTAGAAAACACACTACATGAGAGGTGAGGGCTGAAGTGCTCGCTTGAAAGGAGGTAATGTTAGAAAAATGCACTACACAAGAAGTAAATGCTCAAGGGCGCACTAAAAAAATAGATAATGGTGGGACACTAATCTGCTAGGGATGAAAGTAATTCATTATGATCAAGATGTATGTATACTTAGCTATGAAATATAGGTACCCTTTCTTCATTGATTTTCCACCTTGAAATTCTAAATCTTTATGGTAAGCTTTGGTGACTTTTCCACTCTTGCTTACTCAAACCACACCTTTTGGACTTGTTCTTCATAGAGTTTTCCTTTTCATAAAAGTTTCAATCTTTGATAATAAGCTTTGATGGCTTTCCCGCTCTTGCTTACTCAAGCCATATCTTATGATCTTGACCTCTAGAAAGGATATGACATTATCATACTTTTTTTTCCCACAAACCTTTATCTAAAGGGTTGCCAGCTCTACATTATCTCTTGTTTTCTTAGGAAGGGAATCTAGGAGCCAACCCTATGTGTTTTGTTGGATTGCCTCCTATTTTGATCATGTCCCCTAAGTGTTCAATTCAGGTTTTCTTTAGGGACGAGGTTGTGTGAAAGAAGATTTGGTTATTTACAAGTTGTTGTTTTCACGGAGAACTTTTGGAATTTCAAAGCTATTCCAAAAAAATCATTTTAATGTTTGTTCAAAACAAACTTGCTCTAAAGAATTCAAGCGATTCTTATGGATAGGTTTGCATATGTGTTGAAATTTTTTTGTTTTACTTTTGGTGAAATTGTGAAATGATGTTTGTTGGTCAAAATGGGTTCAAGATTCAATATAAGGGTTACAGAGAACCGATCTTCCAATCATTCATTTTGCTTGTATGAATAATGACTTGTTTCGCATGTGAAACATTGCCTATCGATCCAGATTGCCTGCCTTTGATAAAAAATGGCTTGATTGCGCATGTAATGGAGGCTTAGGCTTTTGATTATGAAGAAAAAGGATATCTATTGGCTTAAAAGGTGTTTAAGGGATTTCAAGACTAAGGATCACTAGTGCTTATTTCTCAAGCTTCCTCTTTTGGTTCATGGATTTTTTGGACCTTAGGTTTGATTTGCAAAATGATCCATCACGCTCCCTAGTGTCGGGTTGGGCTTTTTCTTTTTCTTTTTTCTTTATTTGGTTTGAGCATCATCATATTGGTTATTTTTTATAGTATGCTCAAATGTTTTGGATCCTTTGGATTCTTTCATACCCCCAACTTTGTTTAAGCATCTTTAATCATTGAGAATTTTCTTTCATGACACCCTAGTATTGTTTATGCACTATTTTTTTAGGATTTTCTTTCATGCCCTTCAGTGTTGTTTGGACACTTTTAATCATTAAAGATTTTTTTTTTGCACTTGCCTCCCAGTATTGTTGGGCACTTTTAATCATAAAGGATTTTTTTGAACTTGCCCTCTAGTGCCCTCTAGTGTAGGGTGTGATCCTAACCAATGTTATTTTTCTTAAGAAGAATAGATTAGGCTTAAAATGGGACTGCAAATGATTTTTAGTCTTGTGAAAGGATGACCAAAGACTAAAAAATCAAAGTAATATTGTAGGCATGATCAAATAAAGGAAATTATTTTTGATATAATTAGGGCAAACTCCTTCTTCCCATCTTGGTAAATTCTCCTTCAACCATCCTTCCTATAAAAGCTCTTGTAGGAATTTCATCAATGGTATGGACGAAAAACTACAATAGAATTCATACTACTTTTTTCACACCCTGCTCTGACCACCGATGTTCTTAGATTTCCTGGCCTTACTCCTCTAGTGCATCCACTAATCCATTACCTGAACTATCATTGGGTAGGGGGTTCATACTCATGGTTGGAGTTTCTTCGAATATTGCCCATTTAATTTTAATCAAATGCATGAGCCACTTCTCAAAGGCAGTACATGAATGAATGTGATGTCTGACAGTACCAACATGGTATTCATAAGTGCAATATGTCTTGTACCAATTAGGGTAAGGTATCTTCAGAGGAGTGAGTGGTTTTGAATTGTATGTTTGATGCTACTTTCACAGTATCAATAAATTGTTGTGCCAAACTATGCTCATAATATGGTGCTTTAAGTGTGTTGAAAAATAAAACAACCATCTCCTTGTCCAAGAGTAGAGGATGCACATGTGCAGCTAAATCTCTCCATTTTTAGGCATATTCTCTTATCCTTTCTTTGTCTCTTTTTTTTTTTTTCTAGATTGGATAAGTTGGTTCTGTTGGGAGTAATGTCCATGTTGTATTTATGCTGCTTGAAAAAAGCACCCACTAGGTCTTCTCATTTATGGGTCTCTATGTTGTCCAATCCTATGTACTAGTTTAACGCTGCCCCACTTAAGCTATTCTAGACAAAGTGCATCAATAGTTTCTCATCGTGTACTACTTTTGCTATTTTGTTATAGTAGGATTTAGGATGAGTCATGGGGCATTGTGTTTAAGTGTATTTGATGAATTCAGGGACACAAAACTTCTTCAGAACAACCACATTTAGGACCAGACACATTTATGTTGCCTGTACTGAATTATATAAATCTACCCCTTCTATGGATCTAATTTAAGCTTCAAAAGCCATCATCTTATCTTAATCAATGTCATCGACTGATTTAGTCTTGTAGGACTCATTGGGCATTCATGACTATAGAGGCTGGTATCGATGCTGCTGACTGCACAAAAGTTGGATTGTGTTGAGGCTCTTGACCATGTTCACTTATTCTTTTTTCAGGCTGAGCTGTTATTGGAGTTTGAAAAAAAATAGCAGGTCGGTTGGAAAAACCTTCACTGAAGGCATTTCTAATTGTTTATTCGAGTAAACTAATGACGTGAGCCACAATTGCTTTTAGAAACTCTAACTTTTTTTTTGGAAATGGACGTCACAGTGAGCATGTTCTTCATCTTCCATGTTTCTCGTTCGGAGTCGGGTGTTAAAGGCTCTTTGGAGACCTAATGCGTGTATATATGTTATTTACAATGGATGGATGAATGAAGGTGTATGGATGCAAATGTATATACATGCATATTTGGTATGAATGGCAAAAATCCATACAAAATAAATATTTAGAGAATTCATACTCTAAAGGAAGGTTCTATACCATTATATGATGGGTAGGCTGTCTACTTGGTCTCAAAAAGATCTATGAACTGCCTAGTGAGCACCCTGATGAAGGCAGTATATAGGTTTATAAGAAATGGTTAAGGCACAATGTGATCGCCATTATCAAGTAAACACTCAACTCATAGTTGGATGTTTCACAAATTTAAACCCCGACTGAAAGTCATAAGGCAGATCGCTACTTCCTATCTAACCTAGAATTGGTTTTATTGCAAAATAAAAATACATGAGGTCATTAATCCACACACGATGTATTTATGTATGAATAAGAAATAAAAATGCTAAAGCAAAACATGCGAGCTAAAATTAGATAGGCCAAAACAAATATGTAAACGATCAAACAAACAAAGCCTAATCCAACCAAACATTGTCTCTAGTGGAGTCGCCATCTTGTCACGAGGTATACCACTATGTCGAGGCGATGCCGGGTTTTTTTTATCATGCCTCTTGAGGAGGCATGTGTGTGGTGTGTCAGAAAGGGTTTTTAGATTTAATCATAAAATTATGATTAAGGTCTAGCAGTTGCCACCTATTATTATGGTCACTAGAAACCTATGGTTTACGAGAGTCTGGGTAAGGGACTAGTTATGCAAGAGAAAGACGCATCACCCCCAATGCATCCTACTTGTTGCAATATGCTTTGTTTTGAGATTATCTAAACTATGGCAGAATAAAACAATCAAGCTAAATTAAATAAATCAGAAAACTATTAAGAGAACAAACCTTGGTTTCTAACGTCCACCTAAGGAATTCTGAATTGATCATTGAAACGAAACACCAATTTATATTCTGAATCTTTATCTTTCCTTAACATTAATTTGTTAACCGATCCTAAGTGTAACTAACCCTAACTAGTAAACAACCATAGTGTCCACACTAGTAATTTTATTCAATGACAGCCTTAAGTACTAGATAAATTGATTAATCTAGACAATATAATTTCCACAACTCATGTTTGATTTGTTTGAATGTTCTCTCTAAGATTAGCAACTCTGGTTTTTATATCAAACTTAGCAACATATTGTCTACAATAATAACTTAGAGTTTGCTCTAGCAATTAAAATAAACAAGCATAGGAAATAAACATATAAAAACAAACATATTCATTATATAAACTTAAAAGAAAAGGTAAAATAAATCTCATGGTTCTTGAAATCTGAAGGTTTTTGTGTCCTTGCAGCCAAGAAAAAGAGCTTAGCCTTACATGTCTATTGAAAAACTAATCAAAAGGAAAGAAGAAGGTATGATTTTGGGTTTTTGGAGGAAAATGCATGTTAGTTTGGATGTTGGTTTGGATGCTTTGGGAAGTAATCTGGACTTGTTTTTTCACAAAACATGTCTGCTCGCAGAATTCATGTGTCATCTCTCATATGAGCTCGTTTTCTACTAAAATTTGGTAGGCTAATAGTTCTTCAAGTCAGGAATCCAACAAAATTGAGTTTGCATCAAATATACTTCTCTAGCTCAAGATATTCAAGGTGGAATGACTAAAAGTCAACACTTGTAGAATGCGAGATTTGTCTTTGAAGACTGCGATTTTCATGCTCTTTTTTCCCCCCTTTACATATATGTCTAGAAAGGTATGGATATTAGCTTTCTGATGCCACTGGAATCACTTTGTTTCGACTTCTAGAGCTCAAGCTCTGTACAAAACATCGATCGAAGGTCAAATCTGCCAATTATCTCTAATTTACTTCGTTTTGAATCTTACATTTAAAAGTGCCTTCAAAACATAAAATAAAGAATATCAAGGCATTTTATATATAAAACATAGGCAAAATACTAGGTAAATATAGGTAAAACTATTAAATAATATGGTTGCATCACTACCTAAGATAAGTTGCATTATTGTTTGATTGTTTTTCTAGGTCAGCTTTCTATTTGTTGGTCTTTTCTAAGGTCTAAGGCATATCTCCTTTCGTGAGAGAGTCTCTACCTCATCGGACAAAGTTCTAACCGTTCTAAAGTCTGATTCTTAACATCGTATTTATTTTACACATTGTATTTTTAATACCTGATAGTGTACTTTATTGTGTAGTTTCACAAATAATAAAGTTTACATCTAGACCCTAATATAAAATGAACAAAATAATTGATAAAGAGTTTTTCATATTTTGATCGAACCCTAATAGATGATCATAAAGTGGTTACAGTATCTATTTTGCATTTTCAAACATGAAAAAGATTCAATTTTTTGTTTCTATAAAGATACGCTCGGAAAAAATTTAAGATTTTGGCATATGTATGGAAACAAAAAATATATATTTTTTGTTTCTTTTTGTCTTTTGGAAAGGGAAACTAATTTGAAATTTTTGAGATTTGTTTTGAATTTTTTAGAAATATTTCGGAGAAAACCATGTATTTTAATACTAGATTTGTATTTTACAGTGTAAATATACACTCGATATTATACAAAATTGATAGGAAAACATTTGAGAAAATCATAATTTTTGAAAGGATTTAAAAAAAAATTGGAATTTTTTGTTTGTGTTTTTTTATATAAATAATATATAATATTATAATATATTATTATTGTTGCTACCCAATTTTTGACCCATGTTTTGATATATTTTTAAAAAATCCAAAAAAATTGAGAAAAACAAAGAAAATCCAAAAAAATATGTTTTTTAATATATTTTCGTCATTTTAGCATTTTCAACGTCGTCTAAAAAAGAATTTAAATTGTTAAAATATTTTCAAACGCGTTCGACTTTTCACGCTTCATTTTTAAAATCATTGATTTTCCGCATTTGAGTCGACGTTGATATTGCTCGTTTTCAAAAAATACAAAAAAATAAGAAAAATCAAAATTTACAAAAAGAAAGAAGTTGAGGGACCAAGTTGAAAAACTTGGCAACATTTTTGCCTATAAATATTGGTCTTTAACTCACACAAAGGGGGGGGGGTTTCATTTTGTAATTTTGGGGAGGAAAGAAAGAACCCTAAAAAACTAAACTTTTCTTCTTCTTTACTGACAGCAGCCGCCAAGGAGGCCCCCCCCGGGAAATGTTTTCCTTCTCTGCGCACAACCCCCACTGGTTTTCATTTTTGGCTCCCTGAGCCGCCACCCTTCTCCTCGACAAAAAAAACAAGGAGGCCCCTCCATTTTGATTTTCTTTTTCTGGAGCCGCCGATCAAGCCTCTATTCCCGGTTGAGCTGCCTTTGCAGAGTCTCTTTTGAAAAGAGAGAACCAGAGCTCCCTGACCCGAACAGGAGCTCTGGAGATTTTTGCTCCCATGACCATTTCGGCATCTCCCACGCGAGCCAGGAACTGACCCCCTCTCTTTGAAAAACAGAGGCACCTCTCTTCAGCCAATTTTTCCTTCCTTCTCACCTCACAAATCAACCTCAATCTTTCCCTCAACTCTCACCAAGCAGCCGCATACTCTCATCTCCAGCTCCCCTCACAAGGCAACCCCTGATTCTCTTCCTCAAAACCATCACCGGAGCCCCCTCTCCTTCTTTCCTTTTCCTCAGCCGATTCCCCCTTTTGCCGTCTCCTTCCCCAACAGCAACGGTGAAGCAGCACCGAGAACCGGCCGCCTGAAGAAGTAGCTCCATCGTAGCTTCAACAGACCCAGCTGCAACAGTGCCCGCAGGCCGGCCACCGAACGGAGTCCTGCACAGAAGCAAGCCGACCGAGCTTGCTCTCTCTTCCATTCAGCCTCCAGCAGCAGCTCTTTGGACACACGCCGGCCATCCGAAGCAGAGGAGAAGGTGATGAAATCCTTCACAACAGAAGCAGCGCCGGAGGAGGAGAGAACTGAAATGATTTGAAAACCGTAACCAAAAAGACCAAAAAAAACAGATCTGAAAAACAAAGAAAAAGAATTAAAATCGACTGCTGTGTTGTTCCCCTTTTTTGTTCTGCAGGTCATCGCCGACGTTGGGAGGCTGAGAAGAAGCCGATCCCCCCTGTTGCTGCGTTTTCCCGTGGAGGCACGTGAACCCACGCGCCGCTAGTGGCGGGGGCGCGTGGGAAGACGCGCCGCCACTGATTCTCTACACCAGAAGCCTCCCAGCACTGTTCCCGTGCACTGTTCCTGCATGTTCTAGAAGCTTTAGGATGTTTTAGGGGTTGTTTAGTAATTTTAGAATTGTTTAATGTAATTTTTGTTTAGTTTTGAGTTTTTGTAATTTGTATTTTTGTAAATATGGATGTAAAAGAAAAGAAAAGAAAAGAAAAAGAAAAGAAAAGAAAGAGAAAATAATAATAAAAAAGGGTTGTGTGTGTTGGTGTATTTTTATTTATTTATTTTGTATTTGTATTTGTATTGTGGATGTAAAAGAAAATAAAAAGAAAAGAAAAGAAAATAGTGAAAATGTATGTGTGTGCTTGTATTTTGTTTTATTTATTTGTATATATTTTAATGATAAAATTGCAAATATATTAAAGAAGAATTTAATTTTTTGATCGGATCACGGTTAAGAATTATTAACTTATACGTAAGTGATATTTCTAATTTCCGATGAAAAGACAATTATTAAAACTTCTTTAACACGTCAAAGCCACGAAGCAGCTTACCTCAGGTAGGGTGCGTTAGGGGTGTTAATACCTTCCCTAACCACAACCAGTCCCTTACCCGCGCATCTCTGACAAGACCAGTACATCCGGTTTCCTAGTAGCCCGAAATCAATTACTAGGTGGCAACTCCAACGAACCAAATTCAAAACAAATACAACGAGAAAATCGCCAGCCGATGCCGCTGGGGAAGGTACTGTTTCTGACATTATTGGACTAAGCTTTGTGTATTTGATGTGTTTAAGTTTTTTGTATTTTTATCTTTTTGTTAATATTTTTTCCATGCATTTTATAGAATTGTTTCATACATCACCTGTATTTATTAAAGCACACACAAGCTTCTAGGTTAGGTGGGGAACTAGCGATCTGCCCTAAGACTATTGGTCAGGGTTCAGATGCGTGAAACACCAACTCATATCTGAGTGCTGCTTGGTTAATGGTAGGTATACGTGCCTTAACCATTCTTGCAACGCCCCCATACTGTCTTTACGAAGAACGTCATTGGGCAGATATGAGACCCTTTTGAACCAGATAGAAAACTACCCATGTTCACATAATAATAGAACCTGTCCTTAAGTTGTATGTGCTATCGTTTTTGCATCAGGGCAAACCCTTCTTGAAGCATCTTGAACTCAAGACTTGTGGGTGACACATTGGCCGTCACTCCGAAAATTTTCATTGTAGAGTTTGGGCAAAAATCACGATTCTTGCTCCATCATACAAGAGTTACGACCATATTGTCACCTCTCGAAGGGTGAGTTCATCATATAGATTACATGTTCATACATTTGTCATGCATGCACCAGAATGAAAAGTAGGTCCCCTACGAGTCTACAACACCCGACTTTGAATGAAGAAAAACTCGGAAGATGAAGAGTATGCTCGTCGTAATTTTTGAAGACATGTGTGACTTGCTTCTAGCTTACTCGAGTAGATACTGAAAAATAACTCTAGGAAAGTTCCTTCCAACCGACCTATCATCTTTGTTCAAAACCCAACAATGACTCAGCCCGAAGAAATTGGGGGCAAAATTTGTCAAGAGCCTCGGCAATCATGTATTTTCAAAAGCTTTGGTGGGAAGGCTGACCAAGGGAATTGCACCACTGGTGCATAATGGAGCCTATTCTTGTGCTGCAAAAAAAAAAAAAAAAAAAACCTTAGTTTGATCATGCCTAGAAAATTTTGTTTCAACCTGTTCCAGTTTTGTTGGTAATTGGCTCAAAATTCAAATTTCCTTGTCAAATGAGCCTTTTCTTGTTAATAAGATCATGTGTTTTCCTGTTTCATAATATACCTTCATTTTTGTTGTTGTTTCATACAAAGAACATTTTGAGCATAACCTTTAAGCATGAAACCATCACACCAAGAATCTTTGGGTGTGTTTTTCCTTTCTTTCAAAACTATGCATGATCGCACATGTTCACAAGGATTTTTGGGAATTCAAAGTTTAGTACAGAAACTGAAATCATGTTGATGTTTGTCCAAAACAAACGAGTTCTGGAAATTCAGGTGATTCCTTAGAAAGGTAACCATACACCTAGAAAGAAAGAAAAAAAAACCATGAAGTGACTCTAAAGTTGAGTTTTGATTGCATGAATAATGAGAAATCACTTTGCATACTCGCATGAAAGCAAGGCTTACCGATCCTAAATGCATGATTTGAAATGAAGAAAGGCCATCTTTGATAATCTTTTCACAGGCTAAATATATCATTTGTAGTCCCTTTTGAGCCTAATAATATTTCTTGAGAAAAAACCTTGGCTAGGATCACACCCCACACTGGGGCAAGTGCGATGACATAGAGAAAACCTCAATGATCGAAAGTGCCCAAGCAATACTAGGGGCATAAAAGAAAATTCTCAATCATCAAAGGTGCCCGAACAAATCTAGGGGCATGAAGAAAAAACCAAAGGATCAAAGTTTTGAGCATAAAAAAAAAAAACAATATATGATGCTCAAAACCATATGAAGAAAACAAAAACAAAGAGAAGCCCAAGCCCAACACAAGGGGGCACGATAGACAATTTTCGAAAGACAGTCAAATGACAAAAGGTCAAGAAACAAGCACAAGTGATCCTTAGTCTTCAAATCCCTTAAACACCTTTTGAGCCTACAAATATCATTTTCTTCATAACCAAGAGCCCAAGCCTACATTACGTGCCTAATCAAGCCCTTTCTGATCAAAGGCAAGCAATCTGGATCGGTAGGCAATGCTTTCTCATGTGAACCAAATCATTATTCATGCAAATAAAATAAATGCTTTGAACCTCGGTTCTCAATAACCCTCAAATTGAAATTTAAACCTTTTCTGACAAACCAGAGTCACTTCATATTTTTTTACCAAAAGCCAAAACAAAAAAGTTTTCATCACTTCTGATAACCTCTCCATAGGAAACACTTGAATTTTTTAGAATGAGTTTGCTTTGAATCGATGTCAAAATAATTTTGTGTCTGGAATAACTTTGGAATTCCAAAAATTCTGCATGAAAACACCTTGTCAAACCTACCTTCACATAGCCTTATCCCCAAACCTGATTGAAACTTGGGGGCATGATCAAGCTAGGGGGCAATAAAGAAACATATGATAGGGCTGGCTCCATGATTCCCATTCTAAGAAAATGTCGAGCAAAATTGGCAACCCTTGAGATAAAGAGGCGGAGGACAAAGAAGTATGATATCAAGTCTTTCCTAGAGGTCAAAATCACAAGAGATGACTCGAGTAAGCAAGAGCGAAAAGCCATCGAAGTTCACTGCCAACACTCAAACTTTTGAGAAAAGAAACACACCATGAAGAAATGGGGACCTATTATTTCAAATCAGGTAAGGATGCATGCATATCATCTAACCTCAAAAAAAAAAAAATTGCACATATTTTTTAATTGTTACAGGAAAATCCTTAATGAGGTCCAGCAAGATGGTGGAAAAAGAAGAAGCATGTGGTGATAATAAAGAATCGATTTTGATCATGGAATAAAAAGGAAGATGGGATAACCTACCATTAGGAAAATCCCAAAAAATGAAAAGATCAACCTTGCAATCGGGAAGCCTCGAGTTTTCAACCTTGCAGTCAGGAAACACCGAGTTTTCAAACCTATGATCGGAATTATCAGGAAGCACCAAGTTTTCCAGCCCTTCTTCTGTCATCCCCTGAAAGACTTCGCCAGGTAAGTCCTATTTTTCACACTTGTCATATCACATTTTTTCCATTGGGTAGGTCACCCATGACAATGAGACCGCACTTCACATTTTTTTCCATCCGGGTAGGTCACCCATGACAATGAGACCACACTTCATATTTTTTCCATTGGGTAGGTCACCCATTACAATGAGACCGCACTTCATATTTTCTATTTGGGTAGGTCGCCCATCACAACGAGACCACTTCTCATATTTTTCCATTGGGTAGGTCACCCATTACAATGAGACCACTTCATTTTTTCCATTGGGTAGGTCACCCATTACAATGGACCGCACTTCATCATTTTTCCATTGGGTAGGTCACCCATACAATGAGACCATCACTTTTTCTTGGGTCGGTCACCCATACAATGAGACCATCATTTTTCTTGGGTCACCCATACAATGAGACCATCATTTTTCTTGGGTCACCCATACAATGAGACCATCATTTTTCTTGGGTAGCACCCATACAATGAGACCATCATTTTTCTTGGGTCGGTCACCCATACAATGAGACCATCATTTTTTTGGTAGGTCACCCATACAATGAGACCATCATTTTTCTTGGGTAGGTCACCCATACAATGAGACCATTTTTACACATTCTTTGTTTTGGTTAAATGAGGTCGCCAGATGGATCTCGGTAGCTTTGGTTAAAGGGAATCGCCAGATGGGATTTTCAGGTTAACCGAGTTACACAATATTTTCGTTCAGTTGAATGAGGTCGCCAGATGGGATCTCAGGTAAACCCAATGTGTGGGCAGGTCGCCCGTGAAAATAGACCATTGGGAGAGTGTGGGTCGGTCGCCCGTGAAAATAGACCAGAGTGAGTATGTGTGGGCAGGTCGTCCGTGAAAATAGATCAGTGTGAGTATGTGGGCAGGTCGCCCAAGATAATAAAATCATTTTCCTTTTGTTTTCTTTACAAAGCTTACTATGCAAAATTTTGAGGAGTTTTGCTTCGTAAGCATTGTAAAGAGGGGGCATCTGTTGCTATCCAATTTTTGACCCATGTTTTGATATATTTTTAAAAAATCCAAAAAAATTGAGAAAAACAAAGAAAATCCAAAAAAATATGTTTTTTAATATATTTTCGTCATTTTAGCATTTTCAACGTCGTCTAAAAAAGAATTTAAATTGTTAAAATATTTTCAAACACGTTCGACTTGTCACGCGTCATTTTTAAAATCATTGATTTTCCGCATTTGAGTCGACGTTGATATTGCTCGTTTTCAAAAAATACAAAAAAATAAGAAAAATTAAAATTTACAAAAAGAAAGAAGTTGAGGGACCAAGTTGAAAAACTTGGCAACATTTTTGCCTATAAATACTGGTCTTTAACTCACACAAAAGGGGGGGGGGTTTCATTTTGTAATTTTAGGGAGGAAAGAAAGAACCCTAAAAAACTAAACTTTTCTTCTTCTTTACTGACAGCAGCCGCCAGGGAGGCCCCCCCCCGGGAAATTTTTTCCTTCTCTGCGCACAGCCCCCACTGGTTTTCATTTTTGGCTCCCTGAGCCGCCACCCTTCTCCTCGACAAAAAAAACAAGGAGGCCCCTCCATTTTGATTTTCTTTTTCTGGAGCTGCCGATCAAGCCTCTATTCCCGGTTGAGCTGCCTTTGCAGAGTCTCTTTTGAAAAGAGAGAACCAGAGCTCCTGACCCGAACAGGAGCTCTGGAGATTTTTGCTCCCATGACCATTTCGGCATCTCCCACGCGAGCCAGGAACTGACCCCCTCTCTTTGAAAAACAGAGGCACCTCTCTTCAGCCAATTTTTCCTTCCTTCTCACCTCACAAATCAACCTCAATCTTTCCCTCAACTCTCACCAAGAAGCCGTATACTCTCATCTCCAGCTCCCCTCACAAGGCAGCCCCTGATTCTCTTCCTCAAAACCATCACCGGAGCCCTCTCTCTTTCTTTCCTTTTCCTCAGCCGATTCCCCCTCTTGCCGTCTCCTTCCCCAACAGCAACGGTGAAGCAGCACCGAGAACCGGCCGCCTGAAGAAGTAGCTCCACCGTAGCTTCAACAGACCCAGCTGCAACAGTGCCCGCAGGCCGGCCACCGAACAGAGTCCTGCACAGAAGCAAGCCGACCGAGCTTGCTCTCTCTTCCATTCAGCCTCCAGCAGCAGCTCTTTGGACACACGCCGGCCATCCAAAGCAGAGGAGAAGGTGATGAAATCCTTCACAACAGAAGCAGCGCCGGAGGAGGAAAGAACTGAAATGATTTGAAAACCGTAACCAAAAAGACCAAAAAAAACAGATCTGAAAAACAAAGAAAAAGAATTAAAATCGACTGCTGTGTTGTTCCCCTTTTTTGTTCTGCAGGTCATCATCGGTGTTGGGAGGCCGAGAAGAAGTCGATCCCCCCTGTTGCTGCGTTTTCTCGTAGGAAGACGTGCCGCCACTGATTCTCTACACCAGAAGCCTCCCAGCACTGTTCCCGTGCACTGTTCCTGCATGTTCTAGAAGCCTTAGGATGTTTTAGGGGTTGTTTAGTAATTTTAGAATTGTTTAATGTAATTTTTGTTTAGTTTTGAGTTTTTGTAATTTGTATTTTTGTAAATATGGATGTAAAAGAAAAGAAAAGAAAAGAAAAGAAAAGAAAAGAAAGAGAAAATAATAATAAAAAAGGGTTGTGTGTGTTGGTGTATTTTTATTTATTTATTTTGTATTTGTATTTGTATTGTGGATGTAAAAGAAAAGAAAAAGAAAAGAAAAAGAAAAGAAAAGAAAAGAAAATAGCGAAAGTGTATGTGTGTGCTTGTATTTTGTTTTATTTATTTGTATATATTTTAATGATAAAATTGCAAATATATTAAAGAAGAATTTAATTTTTTGATCGGATCACGGTTAAGAATTATTAACTTATACGTAAGTGATATTTCTAATTTCCGATGAAAAGACAATTATTAAAACTTCTTTAACACGTCAAAGCCACGAAGCAGCTTACGTCAGGTAGGGTGCGTTAGGGGTGTTAATACCTTCCCTAATCACAACCAGTCCCTTACCCGCGCATCTCTGACAAGACCAGTACATCTGGTTTCCTAGTAGCCCAAAATCAATTACTAGGTGGCGACTCCAACGAACCAAATTCAAAACAAATACAACGAGAAAATTGCCAGCCGATGCCGCGCGCTGAATTTTTTTGGGGTGCGACAATTATTACTAAACATATAGGTTGGGTAACTAGGGCGAGCCCAAGAAAGTTGGGTTGGGCCGATCTTGGCCTAACAAATCCTTTTTTTCTTTTTATTTTTTGGTCTGGGCCACACCGGTCTGGGATAACCATTTGGGTTGGGCTAGAATTGGCCCAGCCTAAAGTAAGAGTTAATTATTTTTCACTCAGCATGTAGAACGAATTCTCGTTTTATATGCAAGGTGATAAAGACGATAGGGGGGATGAAAAGAAGGGAAAAGGCTAACAGGGCTATAGAGCGTTGGTAGTTGTCTGACTATGGAGGATGACGTGAGGCTAGTGGCTGAGGTTGTGGCAGAGATGGTGGCCAGTGCTAGTCATTGGTGGAGGAAGAAGAAGAAGAAGAAGAAGAAAAAGAAGAAGAAGAAGAAAAAGAAGAAGAAGAAGAAAATCTGTATGAGAGAGAAAAAGGGACCAACGATGGTTGTTTTGTCGATAGTGAGGAGATGGGTGGTGGAGATGATAGTGGTCAAGCCAATGGTAACTATAGTTGTGGCCGAAGGCCATGACAGAGAGAGAGAAAATTGCAGAAATCAGGGGGAAGAGGTTGATTTTTTGCTGACTTTGGACTGGTTTTCCTCCATGCTCAGGCTATGAAATTCACCACTATTTGTAGGGATTGGAAGAGGGTAATCTTGTCTTTAATAGGGAAACATTTCGACCCTTGATTTTGTTAAGAAGGATCTCAACCATTAGTTCAAAGGAGGCACCATGAAATTCACCATTGATTTTGCATTTTGTTAATTCTGATAGTTTAAGGCTGCCTGAAATGGCCACTTTAGGCCGGCACTTTGACCACCGGGGTGTCAATTAGCCTGAGCAAACCACATGGACTTGTAGAGAAATGTCAGGGGTCATTTACGTGCAAGTTTGGTCAAATTTGGTGGACATAGGAGACATTAAATGCACCTGCAACGAGGTGACCTCGGCAACTTTTCAGGGAAGACAATGAGCAGCGCGTCTTCTGGTATTTTTTTTTCAAAGTTCAATTTAGTTCTCCATCTATCAATGTTGTTCAATGGCTAGTTCAGCTTCTTTTCCAAAATTATCCTTAGCCGCGAAATCTTTCAATTTAACTCTAATTGACCCAAAACCTTTAATTTTCTTATAATTTTACCCTTGATTTCAAACAACTAACTTGGTAAAAATTAAATTTGGTCTCTTAAAATTTCATTCTTTTTAATTAAGCTCAAATTGGGCTTCCAAAATCTAATTTTCACCAATTAAGACCCTAATAAAATTAATTTGACCCATTTAAAGTATAATTAAGTCCTTGCTTAATTAAATCCTTCAATTAGACCCAAATTAATTCTTAAACATAATTAAAATTTAATTTGGCCAATGATTAAATCAATTTGGCTTATTAAAAATTTAATTATGTTCTTGGACTTAAGTTTTATGAAAATTTGCCCAATAATCATTTAATTTGATCTTGAATCTGCATTATATCTCTATTTTTTAGCATAATGGGGTACAATTAGGCTTAAGTTTTCTTCAAAATTGCAACTTGCTTTCTTCACGTTGCGAGTCATTATTTAATTTTTTTATTTTTGTTTTGGAAGAAATGGAAGTGGATTTGGAGAATAACTCAAAATGAGTTGTGACACAATATATGCTTTTTTTATATCGAAAATATAATATTGTTTGAAGTTTTTTTAAGACAATATAGTTGAGCTTATATGTTGCTATTTTAAGGTGTCATGTTATATGTTAAACATTCATTGTTTGCTTTTATTTGGACTTGCCACTTTGTTAGATACTGATGCAACCATATTATTCGATAGTTTTACCCACATTTAACTAGTGTTTTGCCTATGTTTTATATATAAAATGCCTTGATATTCTTTGTTTTATGTTTTGAAGGCACTTTTGGATGAAAGATGCAAAAAGGAGTAAATTGAAAGTAATTGGCAAATTTGACGTTCAGTCGATGTTTTGTGCAGAGCGTGAGCTCTAAAGGTCGAAATGAAGTTATTCTAGTGGCATTAAAAAGCTAACATCCATACCTTTCTGGAAATCTAAGGCAAGACAATAAAATAAGGAAGAGCATGGAAATCGCAGCTTTCAAAGTCAAATCTCGCAATCTGCCAGTGTTGACCTTCGGCCATTCCGACTTCAATATCTAGAGCTACAAACGTCCAATTGATTCAAACTCAATTGTTTTGGATTTCTGACTCAAAGGACTATGAACGTTCCAAAGTTCAGAAAAAAATGATGTCATATGAGGGAGATATGATTTTTCAAAGATGAGAACTGAATTCTGCCAGCAAACAGGTTTCATGAAGAAACGAGTCCAAATTATATTCCGAAGCATCTAAACCGCCATCAAAGTTTTTATTTCAGCAATGTAGCTCCTCTAAGTCAAAGCTTGAAGATTTCATGCAAAGCTATTTCTCCTTTTTTAGGAAAACAGTTATTGAACTACTTAAATGTAAATTTTCTACTTAAGGGAGGACTATTTTGTAAAACAGAGATTAGGGTTTCCTAGCATATAAAAAGAATGAGAGAAGAGAGGGGGGGGGGGCAGCCAGCCAACAAGAGAAAAACGCCCCCCCTCCTCTAAGAATCCCTAAATCATGCATTCTTCCATCTTTTTGATTAGTTGTTCAACAAACATGCAAGGCTAAACTTGTTTTCTTGGTTGCAAGGACACAGAAACCTTCAGATTTCAAGAACTGTGAGATTTATTCTTCCATTTATTTTCAGTTTGTATTATGAATGAGTATGTTTTTTTTTCTATGCATATTTCCTATGATTGTTTATCTTAATTTGCTAGAGCGGACTCTAAGTTATTATTATGAACAATCTATTGCTAAGTTTGATATCAAAACTGGAGTTGTGGTATATAAACTTGTGAAGCAACTAAGCTTGATAATTGTAGCGGAACTACGTTATTAAAGTTAGGGAGAACATTCGATCAAAGCAACATAAGCAGACAACTTGGTTGTTAAGATTAATGAATTTATCTAGATCTTAAGGCCGCTATTGGATTAAATCATTAGTGCGGACATTATGATTATTTGTTGGTTAGGGTTAGGTATACGGCGGATCCGTTAATTAACCAACGTTAAAAAAATATAAAAATTCAGAATATAAACTGGAGTTTCGTTTCAAGGATCAGTTCTGATTTCTATAGGTGGATGTGTAATTGCGATTAAAGTTTGTTCTCTTGATATTTTTCTGATTTTATTAAATTTTTTTTGATAGTTTTCTATTTTCTTTTGCTTTAGCCTAGATAACTTCCAACCCCTCCCCCCAAATTACATATCATCTAGTATAAAAATCTGACTTGAACCTTCCTCGTGGGATCGACCCCTTGCTTGCTCTATACTATCTTGTGTTTAGTGTTTGAAGCTAGGGTAAATAATTTGTGCGACCGCGACATCGCAACAGATACTTAGGGTTTCCTTTCAACAATAACCAAAAAAAAAATGTCTTCTTACATTTGCTTTAATTAAATAAACGCATTATGCTATAACATATTTTGGTTAGGTATTGGAGTTTTTTAGTTTTAAATCTTACTCTTTCGATGGCCATTAACACTTTATAAATACTTTTACTATTGTTTTTTTGGATGCTTCATATCCTTATACTTGGTATTTAGGTTGGAAAAGGGCTTCAATTTCATAATCTTTATGTTCCTTTTTTGGTTTTTTTTTAAAGGAACTTCATCACGACAATCTACAACGCCTTTAATCGAGTTATATCATTGGGCTAACTCAATATCCTCCTTACACTCTTGCTAGTTATGATTTCATTTTTTTTTATCACAACCAACTTCCTAATAACTAAGGTTCAACAATCACACTCATTGTTGCTCTGTATACATCTAAACCCATTTCATGTTTTGTTTCAACGCAAGATGCTCATGTTAGGCCTATAGTTTTATCACCAAACTTTAGTGAACATACTCGATTTGGTACAATCTCTCCTGCAAACATGTTTGATTCTTCATCTTCGAACATCATTAATTCTTTATAATAAAGTGGTCATCCTTTATGCTATAAAGTTGTTGTGCTTTCAACACCTCTTCTTCCTTAACTAACAAGCATTGGTTAAGCCTCTTATCAAAGAAAAAGAAAGTGTGAGTTGTTCCACCATGTTATATTAATCTTTACTTTGCGACCTCGACAAAAAAAAAACATGTTTTTTTTCTCATTTTTGTTTTATGTTTGTACAATATATTTGGTTGAATACATTGACTTTGGTGATAAATTATACAACTGTAAATGTTATTTTTTTTTGCATAAAGAACGGCTAGCCTATTCAACTAAAACAAACTTATCATTTACACTTTGTTGTGATGGTGGAAAGATGAAATTGCATGCTTCATAACAAAGACCTAATTATCTCGATATGCTCATTAACCCAGATAATGGTCTAACAAAAAAAACACTTCCATCATGATATTCATGCTTATACTTTAATGTTTGCTTTCACATTAATATGGGCTAATATTGACCATTTAGTCAATGTTCGGGCATCATCTTATATCAAAACTTCTAGATATGATACACTTCATCAAATCAGGGAAACCTTTTGTTCGGAAAATAGTTGGTAATTTTTTTTATACATTCAGTTTATTTTTTACTATAACATCAATTTTCACAATTCCATTCACATTCTCTTTTTATAGATGTGCACATGACTGAGTTTCAAAAATAAAGGGTTGCCACACATTCATTTGTTGATTTGGCTTGCACTAGAATTCAAATGTCATTCCTTTAAGGGTGTTGAATCAATTGTTTCCGCAGAAATACCTAACAAAAATCAGGATCCAATTTGTTATAGAATTGTCTTAAAATTCATATTGCATAGCCCATGTGGAGTTGTGAATCCTAAAGCTAAATACATGAAATAGGACAAGTGTTCAAAGCATTTCCCAAAAACATTTTAAAAATAACTAGTTTTGATAAGAATGGGTTTTTTGGTTTTCTCTGACAAATTGTCATGTTATTTCATATAATCAAGAGCTTTTGCTTTGTTACAATGCCCACATCAATGTTGAGATCTGTTGTCAATCAATGCTTATCAAATATCTTTTTAAATATGTAAGTAAAGGATCTGATCGATGCAAGATGGTTGTTAAAAAGAAAAATGATGATGAGATTTAAGCATATCTTAATTGTAGATTCATTTGCCCATATAAAGTTGTATGATGACTTTTGCATTCCCAATCCATTCTAGAAACCCACACGTAGAAAGACTTTGTGTACATTTTCCGTTCCAACATCATGTTGTATTTTCAGGAAACCAATCTCTCTCATATATTCTTCAAAGGCTAGGAGTTAATAGAAAAATACTTACAAAATGGTTTGAATGAAACAAGACTAATATTAATGCAAAGAGCCTTTATTATTCACAATTCCCAAATAAATATGTTTGGGATGCTGGGCAAAAAGAGTGGATTCCTATGTCAAAGGGTTTTTTTCTTGGTCGGATGACATATGTTCATCTTGCTACTGGAGAACTCTATTTTCTTAGGTTGTTGCTTGGTCATGTTAAAGGGGCAACATGCTTTGATGACTTAAGCATTATCTCTAGGACAATTTATCCAACATTTCAGTTTGCTTGTAGAGCTTTAGGGATTTTTAGGGATGTTAAAGAATGGGTTGAGGCTTTTAGTAAGGCTGTTGCAATAACTTTTTCTGTATAATTAAGGCATTTTTTGTTAGCATCGTCTTTTTCTATGAAGTTGTTGATCCAAAGGGCCTACTTAATCAAATTGGGCATTCAATGCATGATGATTTTGAATATAACCTAAGAGCTTCTTTTTCCATACCAAACCTCCATTTAACTAATGGTGAGCTTATGAATTATATGTTGTATAAACTTCAACAACTTTTTAATGCTTATACAACATCCCTTAAAGATTATAAATTACTTATGACAGATGGTCGGTTAATGACTAAGATTAGGAACAAATTTTTGAGGGAGGAGCTTAATTATGTTATTGTAGAACTAATAAATAATCATTCATTGATTATGCCTCAACTTAACTAATGCTAGAGAGAAGTCTACAATTATGTTGTGGGGTTTATTCTAAAAAAAAAAAAACAGGCTCTTATATTTATCCATTGTCATGGCAGGGCAGAGAAAACTTTTTGATGGTACATAATTATTAATTGTGTTAGATCCGAAGAATTTTTTTATTAACATAGATGTTCAGGCCAGCTTGCACGCACCTCGACTAATCCCACGGGTCCTAAAGTTAATGACCATGTAAGCCTCTAGTGGCCTTGAGGTTTGTAGGACTCGAATTGGTAACCTCTAGGGAGCAATTGTATTAGATCCAAAGGATTGGTTGTGCCTGTTATTGCCTAATCTAGTATTGCATCTTTTTTATTCTTTGGTGGTCGTACAACTCATTCAAGATTTAAAATACCTCTTGCAGTTGATGAGAATTCAACATGCGAGATTAAGAGAAACACTTATCTCTTACGCCTTCTTCAGATGGTTGTACTCATTGTTTGGGATAGAGCTCCAATGAATAATAATTTTGTTTTGAAGCATTAGACCGATCACTACAAGATGTCTTAGGTGATATTAACAGAAGACAACAGAACAAACTATTTGGTGGGAAATCAGTTTTGTTAGTTAGTGATTTTTAACAAATCCTTCTTGTTATCCTAGGTTGGACGAAGGAATATATTATTAATGCTTGTTGTAATCCACTTTGGCCAAGATTTAAGATTCTGATGCTTAAAGAAAACATGTGTCTATCAGCTGATGGGCTTACTCCTTCTCAACAAGATGAACTTAACCATTTTGTATAGTGGATCCTTGTGAATTATATGTGATTTGCCTGTTTTGGATGATCCAAATGCATCCTTTGTCAAGATTCCAAATGAGCTTTTACTTAGTACTTCAGATAACCCAATTGCATCAATTGTTTCATCCATTTATCCTAACATTAAAGAACCTTATTTAAACATGGACTATTTTAAAGAGAGGGCAATTATAACACCCAAGAACATTATTATTTCATAAATCAATGATTTCATCCTCTTTCTTTTTTTAATCAAAATGTAAATAAGTATTATAGATCAAAAGTAACAAAGTTGGAAAACTAGCAAGTTAGAATTACATGTACAACCTAATAAGAATGAATATAAAGGAACACTCTCCTAAGATGAACATAATCTACCACAATAAAACAAATTACAACCAATATAGAGACCAAAGGAAACATGCTCGCTGAACAAAAATGACAAGTCAAAGCCTGCATAAGCAAAATTTGTAACTAGGGAATTAACTAACAAAACCAAGCAAAAAAAGAAAAGCATAGCTTCCCAACAAGAAGCAGTCGAGCAAGCTTGACAAGGTTAGCAATCATTTACAAAACAGCAGAAGGTATGAAGCACAACAACATGAGGCACTGATAAGAGGACCATGAACTCCAGCGTCACCGTAACACCGTTGGAAAGTGATCATGCAGCTGTGTCCTAAAACAGCCCACCTATACCCATTAAACCACATACAATTCGATAGATAATCGCAGCAGCCAAAGGCAACCCCAAGAGAGCCTTCAACAACAAACAAACATCCAGTAGCCTGCAGATAATCTTGCAACAAGTCTGCAATAAGGACAAGCCAGCATATAATCACGCAGCAAGTCTGCAACAAGGACAAGCCAGCAGCATAAAAAGCTTGGAATCTCATCAACTCTAGCATACCAATACTACATTTAACAATAACCTAAACTGTATAAAGCAATAACACAAAAGCCATGGAAGAACATATCCATACAATGTCAGCACCATGATGGTGATTCAAGATCACATCCCAGCATTCAGCTCCAAGAAGCTTAGAAAAACACTGCACTCAACAGCAACCAACCCAACTTCAACAACGAACCGCAACAGAACATAACCATAACTAAACCAATAGGATAAGCAGCAAAGTAGTCAGAGGCAAAGCTAGCACTCCCAAGGCAAACAACTGCAACAATTTACAGCAACAGAGATAAAAGCACGACAGCCCTAGAAACAATAGAGGTCAGCAAGAAGTCCCAATAGGACATGGACTCCAACCAACCAACACAGCAACCATAATAACCAACCAGCTGAACCAAGCTCACACGACCCAGCAGTTAGTAAAGCTGGACACCATGGCCAAACCCATCATCAGCTCATGTTGTTTACCAAACTGACCAGACCAAGTTGGCCATCAACAAACAATCTATTGATGGTTGCCTCATTTGTTGCTAAAGAAATGGTCTTCGATGATGAGAAGATTGAGTCAATATTATCTCTAATAAGTTAGGAAGTTAGTTGCAAATAAAGCTGTTATAGAACAACACATTTTTTGTTAAAATCTTGTCATTATTTTTCTCAAATTTATTATCAAAACTCTTGTATAAAAGAGTGATTCAATCAATAAAATATGTATTCTTGCAGTCACAATAACAACTATTATATATTGCTATTTTTTCTTTGTTCTTCATTCTTTATACTGTCATAAAACTTCAAATTGATATCAGAGCTTTATTGATCTTACAGGACCAACTTGAGTGAAGAGAGTAACCTGTGAGGAACCCTTTACCACCAAAAAATACAAACACCTAAACCTTTTATCATATTTTCAATGGCATCAAACATTTATTCTCTTGCATCACCACTAATATTTACCAGTGAAAACTACTAGATATGGGCTGTAAGAATGAAAACATACTTACAAGCCTGTGATTTTTAGGATGTTATAGAATAAGAGCATGATCCACAACCACTTCCTGCAGATCCTATTATGGCTCAAATCAGAAATCATTATGAGGAAAGAGCCAGGAAGTTCAAAGCTAAAACATGTCTCTACTTTGCAGTTTCTAAAGCAATATTTCCTAGAATAATTGCACTTGATACAGCCAGCAAATTTAGGATTATCTTAAAGACAAATTCCACGAAAATAAAAGAACAATCCAGATGCAGGTCCTGCATTTGTTAAGGGAGTTTGAGATGCAGAAGATGAAGGAATCATAAACAATTAGAGATTTCTCTAACAGATTACTTTCCATAGTCAACAAAGTAAGATTATTGGGAGAAGACCTTTTCTGATAACAGGGTTGTTGAAAAAATTCTTGTGACTTTACCTGAAAGGTTTAAGTAAAAAATATCTTCATTAGAAGAATCTAAAGACCTATCAAAAATTTCTTTGGCATAATTGCTTAATACTTTACAAGCATAAAAACAAAGAAGAACAATAAGGCAAAAGGATTCCATGAAAGGAGCTTTTCAAGCTAAAATGCATGTCCAGAAAGGAGACAAAGGAAAAAAAAAAGAACAAAAAATATAAAGAAGCCGGTAGCAGCAATAAAAGAACCGGAAACTTTCCTCCCTGTCAACACTGTAAGAAAACAAATCACTTACAAAAATATTGCTGGTAGAGACCTGATATTAGATGCAGAAAATGTAATCAATTGGGACACATGGAGAAGATTTGCAAACGCAGAACTAACCAGCAAGAAGGTGAAGCTCAAGTTACTGATCAACAACAGGAGGAGCAAACATGCAAGTGATTGTTGGCTTATAGATAATGGTTGCACAAATCACATGATGAAAATCTATTCAAGCAGCTTGACAAATCAAGTGTATTTAAAGTCAGAATTGGCAATGGTGAATATATTCCTATAAAAGGGAAAGGAACAATTGCTATTGAAGGAAATTCAGATATAAAACTCATTTAAGATGTTCTTTTCATTCCTGAAATTGATCAAAATCTTTTTAGTGTTGGTCAGCTTCTTGAAAAAGGATACTCAGTTATATTCAAAGATAAACATTGCCTAATTTATAATCCTGCTGGATTAGATATATTCACTATAAAGATAAAAGAAAAAAACTTTTCACTAGACTATATGGAAGAGGAGTCAGCTGCCTTTTCAAGTACAGCAAATCAGACAGAATTATGGCACAAGAGGCTGAGGCATTTTAATCTGGTAATGTTGGTGCGTACACAGAAAAAGAAGATGGTGCAGGGAATGCCAAACCTGGAAGAAGAAATCTCATTTTGTACCTCTTGTCAATATGGCAAGTAGAACAAACTTTCATTTCCCCTTAATAAGGCTTGGAGAGTAATGGAAAAGCTTCAGCTTATTCATATTGATGTTGCTGGACCTTTGAAGATAATATTTTTTAATGGAATCAGGTATTATATTACTTTCATTGATGATTATAAAAGAATATGCTTGGTCTATTTTCTAAAGTTTAAGACTGAGGTAGCAAATGTTTTTCTGAAGTTTAAAAACTGGATTGAAAATCAAAGTAGTTACAAAATTCAGGTATTGGGATATAATAATGGCAAAGAATACACTTCAAACAAGTTTGCCAAGTTTTGTCATGATGCAGTGATTGAACATCAATATCATACTCCTTACACTCCTCAGCAAAATGGTGTAAGTGAATGAAAAAATAGAACAATCATGGAGATGGCAAGGTGTCTGTTATTTAAGAAAGATTTACCCAAGAAGTTTTAGGCAGAGGCTATGAACATTGCAATTTTCTTGTTGAATAGAATGCCAACAAAAGCATTACAAAACAAGACTACATATGAAACTTGGCACGGTTATAAACCCTCACTCTAGAATTTAAATATTTTTGGATGCTTATGTTTCACTTATGTTCCTCAGGTGAAAAGAGATAAACTTGATTGAAAGGCTGAAGCTGACATCTTTGTCGACTATAGTGGTGTTACAAAAGGCTACAGAGTTTTTCAACCTCAAACATAAAAAGTGATAGTTAGCAGAGACATCAAGTTCATTGAAACCAAAAAGTGGAACTTCAAAGATGCAGAAAGAAGTGCAAGTAAGGAGATTATGCAGGATCTTGGTGATTATGTTAATGAAGCACTAGTTAGAGGAACTAGAATGCTTGCAGACATTTATCAAAGCTGCAATGTAGTTGTATTGGAGCCTGCAGAATTTGAAGAGGCTAAAAAACGATCTAAAATGGATTGATGCAATGAAAGAAAAACTGAGGATGATTGAGAAGAACAAACATAGGAATCGGTGGACATGCCGAAACACAAAAAAACCTATTGGAGTAAAATGGGTTTACAAAACAAAACTGAATGCAGATGGCACCATCAATAAACACAAAACCAGATTGGTAGTTAAAGGTTATGCACAGATTTTTGGTGTAAATTTTTCAGAGACTTTTGCACTAGTGGCACGACTAGACACCATTAGAATGCTACTAGCAGTTACAGCCAAAAAAGGTTTGGAAATATTTCAATTTGATGTGAAGTCTGTATTTTTAAATGGCTATCTACAAAAGGAGATTTTCGTGGATCAGCTTAAAGGATTTGTTATAGGAGGTGAAGAAGAAAAGGTTTACTTATTAAAGAAAGCTTTATATGGATTGAAACAGGCTCCAAGAGCTTGGTATAGCAGGATTGATGAGTATTTACTCAAACATGACTTTAAGAAAAGTTTGAATGAATCAACTTTATACATCAGAAATTCAAATTCTGATTACATTATGGTTTCACTTTATGTTGATGATTTATTTGTTACAGGAAACAATCTAAGAATGACAGACCAATTCAAAGCAGAAATGATGAAGGTCTTTGAAATGACAGAATTTGGTTAAATGTCTTATTTTCTTGGCATGGAAGTGCAACAAAACCATCGTGGGATCTTTGTTAGCCAACAAAAATATACCAAAGAGATTAGGAAGAAATTCAAAATGAAAGAATGCAAATCAATGACTACACCTATAAACTTGAAAGAAAAGTTATGTAAATAAGATAGAGCTAACAAAGTAGATGAAACAATTTACAGAAGTTTGATTGGATATCTTATGTACCTCACAGCAATAAGACCTGATATCATGCATGTTGTAAGCTTGTTATCAAGGTTCATGCATTGTGCAAGTGAAGTTCACTTCAAGGCTGCAAATAGAGTTGTGAGATATATCAAAGTTACACTAAGCTATAACATTTAGTTTAGTTGTATTGAAAATTTTGAACTACAAGGATATGCAGACAGTAATTGGCCTAGTAGTTGTGATGACATGAAGAGCACCTCTAGATATTGCTTTAGTTTTGGATCAAGAATTTTCTCCTAATGTTCCAAAAAAAAAGAGAAATTATTGCATAGTCAACTGCAGAAGAGAGTATATTGCAGCAACTGCAACTGCAAATCAAGTCTCACAACTTAGAAAGATCTTAACAGATTTAGACATGGAGCAAAGGAAAGCTATTAAGGTTTATGTTGATAATCAGGCTGTAATTGCAATATCTAACAATCCAATTTTCCATGGCAAAATGAAGCATTTCAAGCTCAAGTATTATTTTTTCTGAAAGAAGTTAAGAAAAATAATGAATTGCAACTGATTTATTGTAAGATAGAAGACTAGCTTGCTGAAATATTAACCAAGCCCTTATATAAAATACAGTTTGAAACTTTGAGGGACAAAATAGGTGTTTACAGCAAAAGATGCAAGGAAAAGTGTTGATTGTTGCCTCATTTGCTGCTGAAGAAATGATCTTCAATGCTGAGAAGATTGAGTAATGATTATCTCCAATAAATTAGGAAGTTAGTTGTAATTAAAACAACTCATTTTCTGTTAAAATTTTATCATTATTTTTTAAAATATGTTATCAAAACTCTTGACTCAATTAATAAAATATGTATGCTTGCAGTCACAATAACAACTATTATATATTGCTGTTTTTTCTCTGTTCTTCATTCTTTGTACTGTCATAAAACTTCATAATCTGCAACAGAAGAGGCAGAAAGAAACAAACTCCACAAGAGACCATTAGCAGCGGAGGATGGAGGTACAACCCCATAATCACTCTAACAGCCCGACGTCATTATAGCAAAAGAGGTAACATAACAGCTACCAATCAAATTCCAGCAAACCAGCAGAGCAAACACGTTAGCTCCAGCATACAAAATACAGCTTTCACCAGCCATGAGCAACAAACCATAGGCAAAAAGCCCAGACAGCAGCAACAAATTGGTCTCAAGGACCACAATGACAGAACTACATGAGGTGAAGGACCTCATGTTGTTGTAGAGGGATATTATGCCCTCTGATATATTAGCATATAGAGACATAATAGAACAGGAGGGGCAGGAGATCTCCTACCACTTCCACATGCTCTATCAGAAAAAAACTAAAATCTCAGACCAATAATCAGAGCTACATTACTGGCGAACAAGTCTCTCCAGTTCCCTAAGACAGAGGGTTGAGAAGTACCTGAACAATCTTTAGCACCAGCAATTGGGTCGATATACTGCACTCTAACACCGGAGGAGTTGCTGACCCCATCAGTGCTGGCAGAGGGATTCTCTACAGCAACGCCAGAGGAAGGAGTGACCCCGACGGTGCAAGTAGTGAACGTTTCCGGGACTGAAGACAGTGCAGGGGAATTGGAGAATATCAAATCTCCATCTAATTCGCCTGTTGAGTCTTCTTCAACCGAGCAATCATCCGCTAAAAGATGCTCATTCAAGGGGGACACGCTGTCTGCCACATCAGACACGTCCTTAACAAGACAGGACCCCCCCAGTTAGGTTGAGGGAGACACGCTGTCTACTTGCGGTATTCTTACGATTGGAGGGTTTCAAAGATCTCTCTTGGATCTGTTGTTTTACCCAAGAGCAGATAATCAAAGACTTCTGTTTATTATTTGCCATGAAAGGCACGAAGAAGAAAGCTCAAAATTCTCAGTAGCAGCACGCCATCCCGAGGAGAAACTTCCAGAAGAAGGAGAGCATCTCTCTCTACTGGGAGCTCTTTCTTATCAATGATTTCATCCTTAATATTACACGCGGTGATCAACATATTTATCTTAGCACTGATTCTGTTGAGATATCATCGCGACAACACAGATTTGTTTTATCCACCTGAGTTTATTAACCAACTTGAATTCAACAGCGTCCCTTATCACACCCTCACTTTAAAAATAGAAACACCGATAATGTTGCTCTATTGAAATCTCAATCCATCTGTTGGTTTATGCGATGGGATAAGACTGATCGTTACACAACTTGCTGGACGAGTTATTGAAAATTTCCTACAAGGCTATGCTATGCGATGACCATTAATAAATGCCAGCGACAATGGTGTTTTTTTTTTAATTCACGTGGATACCCGGTTCAATTTATACGTATCTTAACTAATCCTTACGAGTTTTAAAATTAACAACCAGATAAGTTTTCATAGCTATTAATATCAACAACCATAAAGTTTGAACATAAAACTATAAAAGTAATAAATTTATTGGTCTCAATCTCTTATCATATAGCCATTTACTAGATGGTTTAGTTGGTGTTTTCTTGAAAGAGCAAGTGTTCACCCATGATCAATTATATGTTGCTCTCTCAAGAGTTGCATCAAACATGGGTTTAGAAATTATAACCTGCGATCATGAAGGGAAACCATTTTTCTACACGAAGAATATTGTTTATGAAGATGTCATCAGTGCTTTGCAAATGGTCATCTTTTTCTTTGTTCCAGCTCTTGTCGGTAATGTTGTTCAGTTTTTCCTTCGAATAATCATCTTTTATCTGTTCATTGGAAAAAAAATACCAACTTTGTTGGACTCTGGTTTTATTCCTTTGACATAACTCATTAAATGAAAAATCTCTCTTTAAATTGGGTGGTGGATGTGTTTTGTTGATTAAAATGTTTCTTTGATTGCTTCTTCTAATGTTCTTTTTCTTTATGCATAAATTGATCTTCACGGTTTTCTTTTTTCATATATTTTAACCTAAGTTTTGGTTCCAACAGGTTGATGGCGGTTCCTTCAAAAAATATAAAGAAATATGTTTTCTACCCATTGATCAAGGCTCGAGTTTGTCGTGTTTGAATTTTACATGTTTATTTAAAAATATAATTATGATTATTTTTAAAAGTGATTTTTACTTATAAAATATCAAAATAATATTTTTTTTATTTTAAAAAAATTATTTTTAAAATTAGTACATCAAAATTATCTAAAAACACTAAAAAAATATTAATTTGAAATAAAGAAAAAAATAAAATAAAATTTAAATTTTTTTTAAAAAAAATTTGAAACACAAAAACAAATATAAAATAAGATGTACAAGCGAATAGCTTTAATTGTCTTTTTGTTGATAACCAGGTTACAATCGTGCTTATTAATAATTGCATTAATATATTATTCAAATGTTTTTACCATGCAAGGTTTATGCTGCCATGTAATGTTTGTTATTGCATCATCTCTTGATCAATCTATTTCATGTTGATCCTTGCAAGGTTTGTGCTGCCATATTATTTAAATGTATTTACCATGCAAGTTTCAGAAATTTTTAAAATTAATTGAGGTAATAGCAAGTTAACTCAAATTAATAAAAAAATAAATTCAAACAAAGCTATTTAAAAAAAAAATTATAGTGAAACTACTCAAATCAATATAACTTTTAGTAAAACTTTATTAGTCTATGCTTCACCACCTCATCAATTTTACTCAAGTTCACTACTAATGATGTTTTTTTAATAGAGATATTAGAGAACTTTCATACATCAATTTATCATCTTCTCTTTAATTGATTTTGAAGCAAAACTTCTCGTGGTCTTCACATTTTTAAATTGTCTCTATGCGTTCTAAAGATTATGAAAATTTTGTCTTTTTATTTTTCTCAACAGGGAGGTGTTGTATAAGGATCGGCCAAAGCTAAAGACATAGCATACTTCGCTTCAAACATCACCGAGGGCGATTACCTGGAAATAAAAAGCTTTTACACAGTGAGAATCGCTACGTTAACAGTACTGTTGTTAACCATAATACAATTATAGACCTTAAGAAGCTGACATCAAAATCACTCACCTCAATTCTCTTACTCCTGTTGTACCTCGATACTATTTTAATCTACTTGATTTTGCCATGTCCTAGCTAAAGGCAAAGGTTCACGAATCCTTATAGGTATTCTTTGGGGAAAAAATGAATTGCATTATCATTATATGAAAGGCTAAAATACATATTATTTACATTTAATACTCGATCAATAATCTTTATAGATGTCCTTGGGAGGCTCAAAGCAATACAGCCGATGGAGAAAGTTTTGGTTCGAGGACAAGAACTTGAAGACAAGAGAGAGTTCATTCTTGAAAATACACGATTCGTCAAGGATTCCTTTTTTGAATGGGATGTAACTCGTATGCTTTGGACACTGATTTAACGTTTTTGTCTTTGCTTAAAAGGTGAGGAGCATCGTGTTATTTTATGGGGCGACATTGCTTGGAACTTTGATGAGACCACTTTAGCTAGGCTGGATCCTTCAGTCATCGTTGTTTTTGCAGGCTTCCGAGTCACTGAGTTCGAGGTTTGCTGAACCGCATCTATGTAACTACTATGTTGGATATTAGTTTTCTTTATTCACTTTCATTTATTTCTTTTATGTTCCTTTTGTAAAAAACAAAAAAAATCATCTACTTTTCACCTCCTCTCTTTCCAGGAGATGCAAACTTGAGTAGCATAGCCGCTTCCCTACATGGTATTTTAACCCAGAGATACCTGAGCTTTAGCCATATAAACATTTAAGAGTTTCCTTTTTTTCTTTTTGAGTTTTTCATATGTATATTTTTCTCTTTACCTGCTAATTACATTCTAGACTCCATTCCATTAATGATTCCTTTATTTAGCTATGGTGAGATGCCTGTCAAAATCCACAAACTCCCTCCATCCATGCACGCTGTCATGTCCTTCGAAGATCAAATCAATGAGAATCGAAGAGCGATCAAAGAAATCATTTGCATGAATCCATATGAGCATAAAGTTTGTCCCCTTTTTTTTATCATATGTGTTGTTTATTGCTAGCTAACCACCATAATTTCTATATTGTTTCATGAGTTTTTAAATGGTTACTACCAATTGTTTGATTTGTACCTCAGAACATACGCTTCACCTGCAGAGCTTCCATAGCTCTTTGAAACCAGCAATAACCTCAAATGCATTGAGCATGGCTTGCCAAGCTCCACACTTGTACCATGGTTAGACCATAACACATACCACTTTTGGTTTTTTCTCTAGACAATTTTAATCTTTTTTATCCTTTGTTTAATATTTTGTTCTCGAGTGCTTATTGAATTGTGGTTTTTGAGCTTTAGGTTAAGAGTTAATTGCATTGCGACTAATGGGAAGATTAACAAACCTAAGATTTTCCAGCTGCGTCTCGAGGCCTATAGATCTGCTCTAATTAAACAGATATGACATTTATGTTGGAAATGTCCTTGATGATTGCTCAGAAGAGACAACCATCAAATTGACAAAGCAAGCTGAGGCAGGGCCCTCAAATACTTTGAGTACTATAATAGCATGAATGCATCACATCAGGTCAAATGATTTAAGAGATGTTTCCTCCTCGAACAAAAAGAGCTTTGGTGTTCACTGATCCACCCACACAAGATATGAATGAATGTTTTTCTTAATTAACCTATAGTCAATCATCCGCACAAATATTCAAGCATGTTTTCTAGGTTTTTAAGCCTTGACAAAGAAAAATTATTACTATCTGTTCTTTCTCACTTTCAATCCCTTCAACCATAAAAAATAGTTGTGAGCACAACTTATGACTTTCACAATCAAACATGTTTTTTTTTTTCAATTACTTGTATTAACATATTTCATTTATTTTTATGCTTTCATTTGCTACAAACATGCATTGTCTATTAAATGATTTAACAAACTTTTGCTAATCATAGTTGCCTACAACATCAAAATCTGAAACTCTCCTACAACTTATTAAATTTTTTTGTGTGATCTTTCACATCTAGAAAACAAAGACCATGTTTTTTTATTTAAATACACAACAAACTTTCACAAGCATAACAAAAGATAGAGACATTTCAGAAAAAAATTATTTCACCGGAGATAACAGTACTCTAATAGAATCTGTTTTTAAGAAACGACCCATTTCTTCTACACACCATCTAAGGTGATGCTCTTGATTTTCTTTCCACATTTTTATTTTTATAACTAACCATCTCATCCATTTTGTTGCTTTGACTCTGCATGTATATATTCAATCATATGATGCTTACCGAATTGTATTCTTATTTTATTATGTGCTTAACAAAATTTTCATTAATCTCTTCCATTAGCCTAGAAAATTTAAACCAACAAAACCAATTTTTAAAATGAGTGCTCCATCTATTTTTTAAAACTTTCTTCCACCACTTGCATTCATGCTTTATATTTTATTATAGGAACACTGAGAGATCAAGAAGACAACATCCTGCACAATTATCATTTTGCTAAATATCATATCGGTTGCTGTAACTTTTTCCTGCCCTTGGACTATAATTGTTGAAACAAACTTCATGCAACCTTTTTGCAGCACCATGGTCATTTTGGTAAATATTATATCTTTATTTTGATTGGCCTCTATGCAATGTTATGTCTTAGTTAATTCTCGGATTAAAAAACATTTTATAATATTATTGTCACTTGCTCTTGCATCTTTGTATGAAAAAAAGATTTGAAATTTATTATGTTCAAATGAATTATATAACTGCTAAAAATAATTCTTCATGCCGCTGTGTAGCGCGGGCAATAAAACTAGTAAACTTTAAAAAGCACGGGAGTTTAATTATAATAATAAACATGGTTTACTATGGATTTCTATAGTAAAATTACTTTTTTATCCTTAAATGAAAAAAAAATATATAAGTCTTGAGGCTGGGGTGATTTGGTCTTTTTCATTGGCCTATTGCTCATTAAAAGATTGTTTCGGGGTATCTGTGTCTTTTTTATTTTTTTACACCACATAAATATGTTTTTACCCCTCCAATCAACAATCAACAAAATTTAAAGCTATTGACTAATGATTTTTTATTTTATTTTTCATAAGCTTTTTAATAGTGAAAATACTTTGTTGCCCTCAAGATCAAAAAAATATCAAGCCGTTGGATAAGGGATTTTTTTTAATTTTCCATTATTCATGTAGAGTGGAAGTATGTATTTAACCTTAGAAAAAAAAAAGCCTTGGGGGTATTTTTGTACTTTCATGTTAATATTTTGTGTAATTACCAAGGTCATTGAGGGTATTTTGGTATTTTCACGTTGTCATTTGAAATTTTAAAGTATAAAAGTTATTGGTGCGTGCGCAATATGTGTTGCAGAGTAGGTGGCATCGGAGCCATCCAAGTGGCACATTTAATGTCATATGGTGGCCAAATCTAGCCTTCCAATGTCTCTCTGGATGTGTCATCATGTCCTATTTCTCATGGTTTGGCATATCACGGCCAGATTATTGTCAATGGTTATTTGTTTTTTTTCTTCTTATTTTCTCACTTCTAACAGTTCAAGTACATCATTGTCCTTTTGTTAGTTTTCAAATCCAGTCCTCATTCTTGTAATTTCTTATTTCGTTCTTATTTCTTTTATAGAAGTTTTTTTGTTTTCAATTTAGTCCTTCAATTAGAATTTCTCATATGTTTTGTTTTTTTTTTGTCCTTAATTTTTTTTTCCTGACCCTTTTGTTGAAGTTTTTTGGCTTTCAATTTCATCATTCAATCAAAGTTTTTGTTCTGTTATTTTTTTTTCAATTTGACCATCATTATTTTGATTTGTTTTTTCTTTTGTTAAAACTATTTTTCAATTCAATTAACCCCTCCAATTAAAAACTCTTGTTCTCCTTCAAATTAATGGTTTTTTTTATTTTCACCCTCATTTTTATTTAGATCCTTTTATATAAATGATTTTTTTTTCTAGTTTCATCTTTTAAAATTTGATTTGTTAAGGATTCGGCTTTGTACGATTTTATTATTTTGTATTAAATTTTTTTTAATATTGATTTCGTGATTATTTTCAATTTCTTTTATGTAGATTTACCTTGATGTCAGGCTTTGCATGCCTTTTTTTAATATAAAATTTTTAATTGTTTTGTTAGTTTTTCATTTTCAAGATATTATTTTAATTCATCTATAATTTTTTTATATATAAATAAACTTTATTTTTCAAAATAAAAATATGCATCTTTATAAAATATTATTGATGCATTTGACCATGCGTAATATATATATATATATATATATATATAGATGATGAAATATATATCAAATAAATGTGATAGCAAGATTTGAATATGTGACCATTTGATTATCAATACTCAAATAAAATTTAATTCAAAAACTTAAATTTTTAAATAAAATTCTAAATTATAATTTATATTATTATATAATAATTATATTCTTAGACTAAATTTCTTCGTCTGTCCGGTATTGATCTCTCCGGTATATATATTGAGATGACGAAATAGATGTGTTTGGTCAACCTTCCAGTATGAGAAACAAACACTCTACCACACCTGATGGCCCAGCCAGCCCTACCCCCGAAAGCAAACAAATGGACGTATCAAACTCCACCACCACCAAGCGTTGAAACTTAGAAGAGCCGAATAACTGCGTGTGAGCATCGAGTGTAAGCAAAGGCTGGGCTCATCCTCTCTTCACCATTTACTTTATACAAAATCAAAGATGAGTTCGCCAAACCACATCATCATCTGGATGAGCACAAACATGCCAAGCTTCCCCTTTTTTTTTTCTTTTTTTTTTAAATAGTGAACATCCGAGGTTGTTTACACATTTCTCAAATAATTCTACAAGTCCTGAAATTAATAATTATATAAACTTTTAGCAACCCTAAAAAAACTCGAACTCGTAATTATTTCGTAATTATTGAGATACAAGCTTCCCTATCTTTCTCTCATACGTTGCTGACATATACGTGTAAATTATCTATACCTGTTTCCTGAAAATGACCTGCTTGTAACCCTAGCCATATGTGCTGTGAATCTCTCAAGAACAGCACATGTGGCTTCGGTTTATTTGACGGGGCGTTCAATGTTTTTTGAGTCAAGCAAGTAAGATGGAGTTTAATTACGTGTTTTAATCAAATTACAGCCTATATTTTATTCTCTTCGGATTACCACCTGTTTTTCCGTGCTACAATGAGGGAGTCATATCTTGAAATGTGTTGTTAAATCTTGGTCAAATACAAGTCAGCTAAGAAATTAAACATTGATCAAGATTTATTTATTATGATGCTTAATTCCACTATCTATACGACGTGTATGATTTCTAAAGGTGAAATGGTATACTTGACTGGACATAAGGAATTAAAAAAATATATAAATTATTTATAAACAAAGTTTTCACACTTAAATTTTCTTATAAAGTAACGTGTCAACATGTAAATGATAAAATGTGTATCCATAAATTCTAAATAATTGACAAATGTATTAATTTTGTGAAAAGCTCGTGTATTCAACATTACGGAAAAAAAATATTAAATTGCATGAGCGTCAACTATGAAGTGCATGCGTTTGTACTACGATTATGATTACAATTTAATTATTATTTCTATACAATTCTTCTTTGAATTAAATTTTAATTGTAAAATGTGTATATTTTGACTCACGAAGCTCTTGAAACAATTTCTTGATTATTTTTAATTTAATTTAATGTTTATTAAAAAAATAACTAAATTTGGTTTTTTTGAAAAAAAAAACCAAAACTAAACCAACACTGATTCAAATCGGCCGGTTTCGATTTGATTCGTTTTGGTTATTTGGAAAAAAAAACCGGTTCAAATTGATTTGACTCGGTTTTTCCGGTTTTTTTTGTTTGGGTTCGGTTCAATTTTTTTAGTTTCAGGCTTATAGAACCGAAACCAAACCGATTGTTTTTTTCAAAATTCTAATCGATTTTTTTTCACGGTTCAATTTTTTCGGTTATTTTTTTTATAGTTTTCTCAGTTTAATTAGATTTTAATTTTTTTTTCTCACCCTATTATAGATATAAAGAATTTATCCTTAATAGTTTTTTTTTATTTAATTTCTTGATGAAGTTTTATCCACAAACGATCTCAGATTCCTAATCCTTTCAAGTTGCTCACATTACTGTATCATATCCACCGAGACTAATTAACAATGCTTCATTGAGATTTTCATGGGGAATTTATTTTTATTTTTATATAAGATTTTGGTATGAGAATCTCTTACAAGTTTTAATATAATTGAGGTTTGAGTGCCTCATTGAGATTCTTACAACTTTAGAGGTTCGATTGAGAATTAAAAGTACTATTCAACATCATTATTTATGTTCGTTGTTTGTATAAAGAATGGAAGGAGGAAGCTGAAGATACGATGAAACTTTATGAGATTAATTTGTACAATTTACATTGCTTATGTAAAGGGGATCCATTAGCGTAATCAAACGATGCTTCAGCAAACGAAAAAGATTAGCAATCCGTGAAGAATTCAGATGGGCAAAGTATGATTACAGGAAAAGATATCATCATTACTTTACAATGATAGATGCTAAATCTTATAACACTTGAACGGGATGTTTGTTTTTGTATTTTAAAAATATTTTTAAAAAAAAGTTAATTTTTTTTATTTTTTTACTTCAAATTAATAATTTTTTAGTGTTTTCAGGTATTTTAATGCGTTGATTTTAAAAATAATTTTTAAAAATTAAAAAAATATATTATTTTTATGTATTTTTAAGTAGAAAAAACACTTTAAAACATAGCCACACTTCTAAACAAATCTATATATAAATTAAAAAAAAAATCAGAAAGAAAGATGATCTGCTCTGTCAGTGACAATGGTGTTTATCTTATTAATCTGGTTTTAGAAGGGATCATTTAAGCCCCATTGCGTGATGAACTGTGTTTTAAGCATAATAATAATAATTCCCAATATTCACATCCTTTAATGACATTAATCACAATCAAATGATCATTTACACCTCTCTTATATGGACTCTTTAGATCGTTTGAAGAAGCTTCCCATCATTTTTAAATAATTAAGGTATTTTTTATGTGTGATTAAAGACTATTTAATATCTTTACTGTGAAATGAAAAAAAAAAAAAGGAAAAAAAAAAAAGCAAGAGTGAAAACAGAGGGAGGGAAAATGCTCCTCTAGCATGGTAAGAGCTGCCTATCCCACCATAAATTTTAGAATGCCCCGGTTACGGAACCCGCCATAATTCAAAATCTCTCATTTCAGTAACATTACGAAATTATAATCTAGTTAACATTGTCAGTGGTTATTTTTAAAAATATATTTTAAAAAATATATATATTAAAATAATATTTTATATTTTTTAAATATTTGTCATATTAAAAAATCTAAAAAAACAATTTTTTTTCTTCAAATTTTAGATAAATAACTTATGACCGCAATGCCACACACCCTTTTAAAATAATATTAATCTCTTATGTATGTATGTATGTATGTATGTATGTATATCCCTCTTGAAATTATATTAATCTCTTTTGTGTGTGTGTATCCTATTAATTAAGACAAAAGGAGACACTAACTGAAGAAAGAGAAATTAAAATTAAAAAAAAATACTTAATTATGTTGTGCTGGAGAGAAATGAAAGGGAAGTATTTGTAGTTGAAGATCTGTTTCAGCTATAACTTTGCTTGCTGAATAAACAAAAACCAGATGGAAGTTAGGGTGGTTTTGGCTTTTGCAGTTGATTCTTGGTCACCATCTGAAACCCCACCTTCACCTTCCTGTCATATTCACACTCCACAGCCATCTCTCCACTTCTCCTTGCTCTATCTTTCCATATACACTTCATTTATCTGTGTTTGGTGCCTGCGGATTACCAGTCCATTCTTGAATAAATACCCCCTTCGGTTTTGAGAGATTCTGGAGCTGGTGCCAACCAAGTTGTTTGTTTGAGCTGGGTTTCAAACTACTCTGGAGCCAACAAAATACAAGTCTTTGGCCAAACCCTGCCTGCTGGTGATTTCCAGTGCTGGAATTTTTGTGAGTTCCATGTTAGTACCATACATGGAATTCTTGCTGGTAATATTCAAATTCTAGTTAACCCCGTATCATCAATTGTACAAGATCATGTCGTTTCTTTTCAACTAAGTCTTATTGACAAGCCAGTCTTATCTCGTTATTCGAGCAAACCACAAGCTTGTATCAGACGATTTCTTCCTAAAACATCCTCAATGAATACGCGGTACCCCTTTCCAATGAACTCATTCTGTGGTTCGAGTCCTGCAGCATCTCCAGCAGGAGAAGAGCATGGAACTGTGTCTCTCAGAAACAGGTCTGCTCGCACTCCCACTTCGTCATTATTGGTAAGAACAGCGATGAGAATATCTAGAGCAAGATGGTTCACCTTCTTGAGAAGAGTATTCCACTACCAGAATGGCTCAAGGTCTAATCTTGGGTCTAATCCTTTCAACTCCAGCACTTGGATGATGCTGGAGTTTGTAGCTTTGGTCATTCAAATAAGTATTACCATGTTCACCCTGGCTATTTCCAAGGCAGAGAAGCCAGTTTGGCCAGTGAGAATATGGATTATTGGCTATAATATTGGTTGTGTCCTTAGTCTGCTGCTGCTCTATGGGCGATACCGGCAAATTAACACGACTCAAGGCGATGGTTTTGGCCTACCTGATTTGGAACAACAGAGGGGCAGTGAGGAATCCAGGTATTTCTGTTAAAAGCTGTTCATCCTATAGTGTTACTACATCTATGCTGAAAACATGTGTTCGGGCGTTATTACATAATATGATGTGATTAGCAGCATGCTTTGAAATGAAATTTGGTTGAGAAGGAATAGATTTCTAGCATCTTGAAGAACAGGAAAAAGGATGCTTGTTCTCTGTATAATTTAGCAACTAGCTTCAGAATCATTATAGTATTTAGAATTCCCCTATGGCTGTAAATCTTAATTTCCTACATGGTATTGGGTGGTGCTTTTTAATCTCTTGAAACTTAGCTGTCGGAGAGATAATAAGTTTTATTTTGCCTATTTTAGTTACCATGACCAAAAAACTGTAGTTTATGTGACTTTGATGCCTTTGGATAAGAATTATTGGCCATTGCAAATCCTTATGTTTAAGATTTTGCCTTTAAATTGAACAGCTTAATGTCACCAAGGTTGAATCAGCTTTTTTTATATGGTAATTCGACCACTACTCTACTAGCAAAAGAATTTGCAGGTGGAAGAGATCAGTACTCTTCTTCTTTCTTATCAGCATCGAGAGAAGAAACTGTTGATGCCTACCCCACTCAGGCATCCGTTTTACCACCGAGGCAGGATATCTTTGGTCAATCTACAATTAGCTAAATGAGTAATTTTCGAGAAAAAAAGAGAGAAGAAGAACGATGTGATCTTCAAGATAGTTTAGGAATCATCGCATGATCTAGAATTCCCAGATACTTTGAAACAATACAGCCATGAAAAGTTTTTCATGGCTAATACAGCCATTTACAAATATATAATAGAAAGATAATAATATTCATTGTACTTAATTTGTACACCTACTGATTGACATACAGTGTATGCAGGTGCTCGATTTTGATGCACAAGTGCCGGACTTCACTCGAGCTCTTCTTTGCAATATGGTTTGTGATGGGTAATGTTTGGGTCTTCGATTCTCGCTTTGGATCCTACCACCGTGCTCCAAAACTCCATGTGCTATGCATCTCTCTACTTGCCTGGAATGCTCTCAGTTACTCCTTCCCATTTCTCTTGTTTCTACTGTTATGTTGTTGTGTGCCACTCATTAGCACTGTCCTTGGTTACAACATGAACATGGGGTCTGCCGAGAGAGGGGCGTCCGACGATCAAATCTCCAGTCTACCAAGTTGGAGGTACAAAGCAGCTGACACCAACTCGGAGTTTCGCAATAATGCTGCTTGCAATTCAACCATTGCAAGTGAAGATCTGGTAAGTCCTAGTTTACAGATACAGATGGCTTGGCTACCTTTTTGTACTTACGTTTGTGTGATGGTATTGACAGGAATGTTGTATCTGCCTAGCCAAGTACAAAGACAAAGAAGAAGTTAGGAAATTGCCATGTTCCCATATGTTCCACCTCAAGTGTGTAGATCAATGGCTTCGAATTATATCCTGCTGCCCTCTCTGTAAACAAGGATTGGAGAGATAGAGGGCAAGACAGCAAAAGAGAGCTGAAGTTTTTATTAGGCTTTCTTTTCTGTTTTAAGCCTTTCTTCACTGTGTGCGATAAAAAAATGTATGTGTTGGTCTGGTTACTTGAGTGAGTTTTTGGCTGTATAAAGGAGCTCCCCTGTAACCACAATCATAGAATTCTGTCTTTGAGCTGTACATGGCAGAAGGATGGCAGGAGAACTTGATTCCCAAGGATAAGGAAGTCCTTTACTCAAGGATATACCCCAAAATCTGTACACGATTTTTGTTTCTTGTGATTGCAGTAGATACTGGTATACATGTAAATGAAAATAAATAATCCATGTATTCAAATTAATATTCTGGGCTAATCATTTTCAATTTGTGCAGTCTTTTTAATGTAGCCAGTAATCGAAAAGAGAAAAATGATCACAGTTCATCTCCTTCCATGGTTGTCCAAACCATCAGGTCCTTGCAATAAACAACATGGCTATCAGAATGAAGATTGTGAATGAATCAAACATGTTATCGTACAATGTTTATCATTCTTTAATCCCTCTATCGGGGAAAGTACGGTGGACTGCCAAACCACCCAACAAAATGGATACGCAGGGGCATCTGATGGAACCCAGTGGTGAATCTCCTGAAAAAACATATCCAACATAAATCAGAACTCAAAGGAATCTAACCCACTGTATATGAAACACCCATACTTGTCATTTTCTAAAATCACACCAACTAAACTTCTCTTTAGCCATTCCACTACATCCACTGTAGGTTGAATGATTCCGATAATTTAGCATTTGAGAATTCTTGTAACGGGGGCTTCTCTTTCGAATTTGCTTCTTTTGAATCACATCATTCTTCTTTTCCTGTTCAATTTTCCCGTCAAACTTGGTGTGAAGAAAGTTGATGAGCGAGAGATGAAACTAGAACTTGAGGAAGCAAAGGCGGTGGAGGAGCGTAAGGTGTCGAAGATCTAGAGAGGTGTTGATGAAATCTGCTACAAAGATAGACTGAGCGGAGAGATGGTCCGCTTTAGGTACTTCTAGAAGATCCAATGGCTGTGGCTGCCATTTTGGTGGTGGTGGAGTTGTTTTTAGGGTTTGCATTAGAGAGAGAGAGAAAGAAAGAGGATTTTCTTTTATGTCTGATATTTGATTATCTTTACTGCTCGTCTCACATATATTATTTTGATCATCGTTATCTACATTGCTGGATGTGGAGGTGCTGGTTTGGAGGGAAGGGAAGGGAATGGAACATCACAACCAGGTTTCGTGTTTTAAGGGAAGAACGGGGGTGGAACTTGGAAGGTAAATTTATAACCAAAAAAAAAAAAGGGTCTTTTTAATTTAATGATAAATTATAATATTTAATTTTTTTTATTCAATGACAAAAAAAATTTATTTTATAAAATAATAACGATAAATTTGTAAATAATTAAAGAATTTTTGTTGATTATTTTTGGACGTGTTAGGTATAGATGTGAACTATTAAATGTATACTGAAATTTAGAATACAAATAGTAATTTTTTAAAACTTGATATATATTAAACTATAAAATATTAGGATAATTTCTCTTAAAAAAATTTAAGATGATATTTTTTAAATATAGAGATGGTGATATCTTGGATCGATCTAATTTCGCAGCTTAACCTATTAAACTTGTGATCGAGTTTAATTACTTTATTTTTTAAAATTATTTTTTATTTAATTATATAAAATAAAAATAAATCTTTATAAAATTAAATATCAATCAAATATCAAGATATTTATTTGAAATTATAATAACTTCATATAAAATAAATCACAAAGACTCATTTAAAATTAACAAAAAATTAAAATATAAAAGTAAAAAAAATTCTAAAATTCTAAAGTTGAAAAAAAAAAACACCATGCACTCAAGTATAAGTGGCGCAATGTGCTTGAGCCTTTAAGAACACATTGCATGTAGTGGCGGAGACAGGGGGGCTGGCAGGGATCCCGGCCCCTGCAAGGAAATTTTCTCAACCCCTCCCTTGTATAAAATAATTAAAATTGTAACTACTTCTTCACTACTTTTTGTTTTCACAAGGGAGACCTACTTCTTCTCTTTTTCCCAGCCCCTCCCTGGATCATCCAGAGCTAATGTTGATTATTTTTAAGGAGGATCTACTTTCTTTTAATTTCTTGATTTATTTTTCTTACTCCGCCCTGGTTGCATGTATGGGCTTTTTTATTTTTCTCATTTATTAAGGGGTGAATAACTTTTTTATAAAAAGAAATACCATGTGTTGTTTGTTACGGTTGTTGTCTAGAATCCAGCCACCACTATGGTGGATGGAATATAAAAAAGATGAGGTTTTGTCCTAAATTATCATCTCAATCAATTTTTAACTCAAAACATCTAATAAATACCATTAAAACCTTCATAAATCACTTGTCAATCTCAAAACGATCAAAAACAATAAAAAACAAAAATCAACCGAATAAAAAAAATATAAATGAAACTTGATCTGCATTTTCAAAACATGTTTATAAAAAGAAAAAACATTCATCATCAAACTTTTATTGTCGAATGGAACCCATTAACATCAAAATTGGTTATTTTTATTGTTAGATTGTTGTGAAATAATTATCTCTCTCTATCATTATAATTCAATGACTTTTTATCTCTCCTCGCAAACTCTAGAACTGGAAAATAAAAAAAATGAACTTTTAAACCAAAACTAAAATTGCAAAAACTAAAAAAATAGATGGATCAAAAAGTACTTTTTATAAAGAATTTGACCACCAAATTATTTCTTATTTTATACCTTGATCCCCTTTTGTTTAATTGTTTGTTTTCTTAATAAGTTTTTAGAAATTTGCCATTAATTTGGGCATAGAAAGCTATAATGAAAAAAAGAGTGAAACATCTTCGTATGATTGTCTTGGTACAATAACCAGGTTCTTGTTGCATTCATCGTTTAGATTATTAAGTGAATCAATCAGCTAATTATTCCTTAAATTTCTGGTTTTTGTGTCTGCTATCATACCATCTGGTTTTGACCAAGCATACCCAACACAAATCATCGTGGAAATCCCAGTTTTTGTGCCTCTCATTGCTTAGAAAGGAGATAGAATGATGAGAGTTGATTGTCGAGAGGACATAGTTTGCAATCATGTTCTAAATGAATTAAAAAAAGACGCAATTTATGCTGACGACATTACCAAATCATACGCTGAGAAAAAATTAAAAGAGGTTAAAATTGAACTGGATATATTGCCTGAAGACTAAGCTCTTGACTCTTGCCACTTACAGCAATAGTGAATGTGTTCTTGTTTTCATATTCCAGACAATTCATGGCAGCTACTTTTCTGAGTTTCATTTATAAGGGTGCTGAGAAACTCCTTGAAAGTGCTGGCAGCTTCATGCGTTTTGTCCTTAATATAGCCAAGAGAAACTGCAAAACATTTAGGTATCATAATGCTTAGAAACCTTAAACATGGAAGGCCTAACAGAATGCTTTGAAAAAACAAAAAAAGAAAAATCAAAATGCAGCTTAATTACCCTCACAACCCTTTTCAGGAGGTCATTCTCCTTCTTAAGCCCTGTATTTTCCACTTGCTGTTGGGCTTCCAAAGCCTGAAAACAGGGATGGTAAATATGAAATTAAACAATAACGAAGAGCAAACAACAAAGCCAAGTTATATGTGTCTTAAAAGACCAGTCTGGGATAACTTACTTGTTTCCTTGCTCTAGACCTGGCAGCTGATTCTCGATTTTTTATCATCCTGTGCTGGATTTTATCAGAAATTGATGTCTTTCCACAAGTTCTTCTAGCTCTTCTGTCATCACTCTTTTTGTTTGCATTTCCACTTTCAACTCCTCGTACAAATTGATGGTAAGGGCTTGCCTCATCAACAACTCTCGCTTCACTTGTATTGACGAGACCAGACACAGCAGCAATTGGAGGTGGCTGTTTCCGACTATAATCACCACCTAAGCTAGCACAGCTCACCTGTTCGGTTGGATGATCAACTCCTTTCATTTTGAGCAGGTTAGAACTAGACCCGGTTCCAATAGTCAATGCTGCTCCATCGAGGCATCTTTTCCTCTTAACCTTCATTGGACTTGTACTGTTTCTTGTGTATGGAAGGCTTGTGCTCTGCACCTTCTTAGCAACTCGAGATGGGATATGGATTTTCTGGGAAACCTGGATATCTGTGCTTAAAGATAAAGCAGTAAAATGAGAAGCCTTTAATTCATCTTCTTGAGATGGAGGTAACATGGTGTGTGTAAACATGAAGATGATATAGAAAGGTTTTCAGGTTAAGCTCCGGCTTTGTTCCTGGAATAACAAGAACAAGGCAAAAATAATTACTAGAAAGATTGCATGGAAACTCACTTTTAATGCTACTAAGCTCTTTTTCCATGGTAGAAAATACAAAATCCAGGAAAGTAGATCAAAGCCTTCAACGTGTTTAATACGAATCTCTAACAATGATGCATATAAAAGGCAATTATGGCAGCTATTATTCAAATAAAGCTGAAATATAACGTTTTTAGATATCAGATTAAGAGAGAAGGAGGGTACCTTAATTATCAGGGGTTTCAAACCACAGCTGAAACTCCAGAAAGCAGCATCTGCACTGTGGAACTCTTTTGAGTACCCACTGAAATATAGAGAGAGGAAATTAACATGCAACGTATGGAAACAGAAGATTAAGACACTTCTCAACGTGTAAGAAAATTTGGTGAGCTTGCAGTGGAAAGAGAGAGACAGTGCCTGGTGGCAAAGATGCTTTCTTCAAAATCAACATGCAAGAGACCAGCAGAGGAACCAAAAACCAAACTTATGTAGTCTAAGAGAACAAAACATAACGGTTGAAACCGATGCCTTTCAGTGACACAAAATGACAACTTGATTTGTTCCATTTGTCATTGTTTCTCACTGAAATCTGCTCAATTTTTTAACAATTTCATCGAGTGTGTGTCTATATAATATTAAAAACCCGATTAAATAATATTTTTATTTCGTCTCGGTTTAAATTTAAAATTTAAATAATATCTTGATTAATTAATAAAATTTCATGGTACCAAAAATACTAATTTATATATAGAGGTCTCTAACTATACATACTAAATAATTAGCTTGTGCTATGCTATACTGTAGGTTACACCAAAATTCTTTAAAGATAAAATAAAAATTCAGACATTGTCAATATGTTTTCTAACTCTAAATAATTTGGTTAACTCAATGGGTATTTAAATAACTAGTAAAGACATGGTTTGCTTTTAAAATAAATTTAAAGAAAACATTATTTTTTAAAATAAAATAATAATATAAATTAAATCAACTTGAGTAAAGTTAGTTAATCCGTTAAATTTATGACCGAATCATTAATTTAATTGAGTTTTCCCTAAGAAAAAAAAAATATAAGATCAAGCCTGCGAGCATGGCCTTGCAAGCTTATATGTTTTTTTTTCTTGGGCAAGACGAGCTGTCCTCAAATCCTGTCCCATATGCTTAGCCTATTTTTATTTATATTTAAAAAAAATTGTTTTTTATTAGAATGCACTGTAAAAAACAACTTAACATGGTTTTTAAAATTCATGTTCAAATTTTTCATGGCTCCAAAAAGATATTATAGGTTTTATAGGATTGTTATTCTTTTTTTTCAATTACAATGTACTAATATGAAAGAAAAAAAAAAAGAAATAAAGGATTGCTTATTAATATTCAATGAAAATAAAATTATTTTTATTTTAATTTTGAATTGATTTTTTACTTCATTTGATAATATTTGTTGATTCTTTTCTTAAATCTCATTAAACATTGAGATATTATCTTTTTTTAACTCGCTTTTCAAATTATAATGGTTTTTTATTTAAAAATAGTATAATAATAAAAAATGATTTCATTCAAACAATCAAGAGATGCATTGATAAGAAAATAAAGTTTAGATTGGAGAACTTCATTTCTTCTTAATAATTTTATTTGTTTTTTTTACTACAAATGTTAGATTGGAGAACTTCATTTCTCCTCAATAATTTAATTTGTTTTTTTTACTACAAATGTCTTCTTTCATAATCAATTAATTAAATAAAAATTGAATTTTAAAAAACAAGGTTATTAAATCTAGTTAAGGACATAATATAGATTACGGGCATAATATAGATTACGGGTCAGGTGAGTTAATAAAATTTAACTTGAGTTAATCAATATGTTATCGTGTAATATTGTGCAATTTTGTTTATACATAAGCATTAAATAGAGGTTGTTTTAATTTGTTTTTTTAAAAAAATATCACCTAGTTTACTTTGAAATCCAACCAGTTTACTGTTCAAGTTGACAAGTTATCACATTTTACTTGGCAAAGCTTAAACTAAGTTTGATAACATTATTAAAAATAAAAAAATTCCACGATAGAGCACATACTACTACTAGCTAATATATACACACACATACCCTATAAATTTATCAATGGCACACTTTTATATCTATTGTAATTAATCTTCTAATGTTATTCTTTCAATTTCAAAAAAAATCCAATGTCCCCTTTTAGACTTTTGAAGTGTTTTTATGAGATGTTATAACATATATGGAAGAAGAGGAAAAAATAGAGAAAATTAAAAAGAGAAAAAATTATAGAAACATGAAAAGGTTAGCTTTTTAGTAATAATGATCGAAATTCAAAGTTTTTAAGAACTATAAATTAAGGTGACATTATCAAATCTTGAACTACAACATTGATGAATGTGGGGGTAAACAATAATTAATTTACCCATTTATTTTCTATACATATAATATTATATGTATACTATAAGGCATGAAATGAGGGTCATTACGAAATTACTATAATATAAATAATTTACTTGGCATATTCCTTAAATAGCAGCAAAATTCTCTCCAAATAGTGGCTATAATTTCTATATGTTTTACCCGTATTTTCAGCGCCAAAACAAGAACTGAAAATCCAAGATTTTAGCCAGTAATAACTATATTAACGGTTATGTTCATATTGCCCATTTTGATATTTTTATCCTCCCCATTGCAGAAGCAGAAAGCTCAAATATCTCTCGTCTGTGCCTTCTCTCCCTCAGGTCACCGGTTGGCTGGCGACAAACCAGAAAAGTTCCTTTCTCTATTGAATTGTCAGGTACGGCGAAAAACTTGGGCATTTTTTCAAAGTCAAGAGTTTAAGTGCTCTCCATTTCTTGTTTTCCTCTTAAATTAAGATGAGATTGACATCATTAATGTCATAAAATGTATATTCGTATTGCATAACATACAGTTAATTTGGTTGTAAGTTTCCAATATTGGGATATTGCTCAAGAATTTGATCTTTAGTTACCAAAATGTATACATCGATCTTACATTTTGGCATGCAAATATAACTCCATATCTTGCATGACAGAAAAGCTTTCGAAAAGATCAAAGATGAGTAATAAGAGCAACAGCGTGATGGACCTGCAGAAACCCTCAGAAATCCTCAAGAAGCAACAGCAAGTAACCCCTGAAATAGTGGCATCAGCAATCGATATGGAAGTGCTGAAGAAGAATTCACCGCTACACAATCCTGGCACTTCGCCAAGGTTACACAGGGCCTTGACAAAGCCACGTAGCACTGAACGGGGGAACTGTCTTTGCTCGCCAACCACCCATGCCGGTTCCTTCAAGTGCCGATTCCACCGGAGCTCCGGCATGATTCGTGGAGGATCCATCGGATCCAATCTCTCCGAGTTGGATGGTAAATCACGTGCTATTAGCGACCTGGCTTAGATGTGATTGTTAGAATGGGACTGCCCAGAAAGCTTTTTTTCAAGTTAATATGCATGCATGCATGTATTCCTGCAAATCATCATATCTATCACTGGTATACCACCGAGGATGGAGATGTATTTTAAGTTTCATGTCTGAAATAATATGTGTAACTACTTCTTAATCCACGTCACATGTACGTATAGTTAACGTGTATTGCTTCTTGTTCTTATAATTTATGAGTAATGTTGCTCAACACAAATTTACGAGTAATATTTTCAAGAATATCCCCAGAACTACTTATAAGCTCTCATACACTCTTACATGAATGGATTGCACGCAATTTTTTTAACATTTTCTGTTGTTATAATGTCAGACGTATTGTAAAGGGGTTAGGTAATTTTATGTAACTCTAGGTATAAAATAAATACTGTGAATTGCAACAATGTAATAATAAGATGAAATCATTATTGAGCTAAAAGCATTAGAACTATTTTTTACTATGTTACAATTATTTTATGCAAATTATAGGTAGGGTGAGATTAATTTTTTTTATTACTCAATAAAATTACTAATTTAATCTTTAAAAAATATATAGAATACCTTTCACTTAGTGTATGTTGGTCTTTTCAATTAAAAAAAAAACTTGGTGTAAATACTTAATAAAAAATCAAATAAACTCTCTTCTTGTACTTTTTGGTCTTTTTACTATAGTTTTTTTTTTCTAATATCATGTTAGTTCAAGGGTATTTTTGTATTTTGATAAAAAAAAAAAAAAAAAAAAAAAAAAAAAAAACAAACTTGTTTGTCTGCGTCATATATACTCAAGCAATATAGCAAATAGGGGGCCGCCTAGCCATCAAAAACAACCTTTACGGACGGCATCAAAATCCTCACAGCACTCCCTCTATAATAGGGTGACACGTGGTTTGGGATTCCTGCTTGTTTTGCACCATCAACCTTTTTTTTCCTCCTTCTTCTTCCTGCTGACACAACCAAAAGATCGATATCTTCTCCCAAGTGTAAGAATGTCGAAGTAATAAATAACTCGGCAAGACCGAGGTTGAACCACAGGGAGGTTAATTGTATAAATTATAGACAACAATAATACAACAACAACAACAATAATAATAGTAATAATAATAATAATAAAGAAGTTGATAAGAACTTTGAGATTAAAGATTAATGTAAGGATTAAACAATGATAAAAACAAATGTCAATGTTAAAGGATCCACTAATGGTATTTCAAACAAGTATAGTATGAAATTTATTACTCAACTGAAACCACACACAAAGGAGGTTTTAATCGGATTATAAATTGTTAACATGATTACATTAGTTATCTTATTCGAATAATGTTAATACTTGTAAATATTGTCAGTATTCATGATTATAACTTATGTTAACAACAAATCAAGTTCCTTTCATAGCACATGTGTAGGTTATACCATACGGTTGGGCTATGAAAGTGTCAAGAATTTGTTGTATCAAATGTTATACAACACAAATCTAGATTAACATTTAACAAGTAAAGTATTGAGAGTGAACAAGATAACATATACAAAACATGTTAGTATCAAACATTAAAGTCCATGTTGAATTTACACTATACTTATTCTTACACTATTAGTGTAACTTTTCACCTTAACATAAAACTTAGCTAAACATAATGAAAGAGAGAAACATAAATAAACAAAATAAGAACATAAATAAGATGCAAGTTAACTAAGTAAAGAAAAAGAAATGAAAAGTATAAACAAGATATTAATAAAATCAAAACTTAAGAATTACAAAAATATAAAGAGAGAGAGCAAGAGCAAGTTCTTGATCTGAACAACCAAGCCTAAATACAAGGCAAATACCTCTTTTTATAGGCCAAAATTTGAAACTATTGATTTGATGACTAATTGTTGAATGAATGACCAACTCTTGACTTGGTGAAAATCCTTATCTTCTTGTGTGAACAAAATATCATTGCTAACATCATAATTGGAACCAACTATACCCATGAAAGTTCTAGAAAATTGTCTTATCTTTCTAGGAAAAACAATTGGGTCATTTGGATTTCTAAAACTCGAGATATGGGTTGAACACTGAACAGTGTCTGAGCTGCAGGACAGATTCAGACTTCTCTGTTGTTGCTATAATTTGGACTTGAAAATGGTTTTTTTAAATCTTGGACTCCCATGAAAGTTGTAGGCCTATGTCTTACCTTTCCATTCATATAAAAAGACCTAAATCTGAGATCTACAGCTCCAGATATGACCCAATTATCGAACAGTGTTCTAGTTTGGACTGCACCAACATCTCTTTTCTAAGTTTGGCCTTCTATTTGTCCTTTCAATTTCAGTATTTAAACTCGTCAATCAATCCTTTCATTTATGTGATAGGCCTGCATTTACAATGAACATTTACCATAAATTAAATGTATCTTATATTATTAGATATGTTATTATAAAACATGTTTTAGTTAAGGAATTATTGATACTTCAAGTCCAAAATAATGATATAAAACCATGATAAAAATGCACTTTTAAGTACTAATCACCAACTACTAATCACCTGCCCTCCTAGATTTTTGTGTCAACTCCTTAAAAATTCTAGAACAACCCTTTAATAAGTTAATTCTTGAATAATTTATAAAATTGGAATGTTTTTTCAATGTCACCCCCCATTAGTATTTTTATCTTTTAAATTTGGTTCTTGTTATTTTGATTGCTATTTGTTTTGTTTGAGATCATTTTTTAAATTGATTTTGTTTTATAATTTCACCATTCTTTGGTTTTTTTTTTTCCTTTCAAGTTTCATCTTTATTTTTTTTATTGCTATTTGTTTTGTTTTGGCAATTTTCTTTTTAAATTGATTGGTAATGAAATATCTTGATTGAACTCGGGTTTAGGGCTTTACAGTTTACGAGTTTTAAATATTTGACCAAATTTTGGAGGTTTTACCAAGTTTGCTTGGTTTTTCAGTTTCCTTTGTCTAAGCTATTTTTTTTTATTTCATCATTCAATATTTATTGAATTGGAGAATAGGTTCTAATTTTTAAAAAAACTTGCTTTTTGTGGAATTTTTTATTGTTCTTGATAATAATCTAGTCATCTCATGTCTTTTAATTAATCATTCTTTGTTGGATTTTTTGGCTAATTTTTTAAATTGATATTTTTTTTCTCAATTTCATCCTTCAATATTTGTAATGATTTTTTAAACAATTTATAAGATTAAAATTATTTTCCTATTACATCCCCTTTTAATTGTTTTTATCTTTGGAATTTAGTTCCCATTATTTTTATTGCTATTTATTTTATTTGAGATAAATTTTGAAATTTATTTTTATTTATTTTCTTTCACTAGGATTTTTCACTAATTTTAAAAATAACTCAGGTTTTCTCGGGTCTTTATATTTGTTACATTTACTTTGGTCAATCAATATTAAATTGGTTGGGAATTAAGCTTCTTAATTTAACATGGGTTTAGGACTTAATAGGTTGTGAGATTGAAACATTTGTCTAAGTTTATAAGATTCACCCGGGTTTTCTTGATTTTTTTTAAGCTGATTTTTTTAGTTTTATCATTTTGCATTTATATCATTAGTGATGAAACTCTATTTTTTTCTTTATTTGTCTTTCATATTATTTTTTATCTATTTTTTTTTAATTCCCTTGTTTCTCTTTTTTTAGGTTGGTTTGTATATGAGTCTTTTTCTTTTGATCAAATCTATGCTCTATGTTAATTTTTTAAAAACCTTTTATTTAAAACACACTCACATCTAGTTTCACATTTATCTAGAAATAGGGTAATTTAGTTAAATTATTTGAATTATCCTTATCCAATATCCAATATCCAATATTTGGTGTGTACATAATAGATTTTTGGATGTTTATGTTTGGCTAATTGATTAGATGAATCCTGGAGTAGGATTGAATTATTTATGAAAGTTTGGATGAGAAAAAATAAAATTGGAAAATCCAACCTCCACATTAAAATTTCTTTTTGAATTTGTTTTCTATTTCTTTTTCTTTATCATTTTATTTTCTTAGTTTTTCTTGATGTGATTTTTTTACACTGAATTTTTTTTCTCATATATTTTTAACTTGATTTTTTCTTTTTTCTCTTTTTTTTATACTCGCTAAATATATATATAGATATAAGATAAAACCATGAAAACTCCAAAAATGACTAAAATTTAGGGAAATAATTAAATTTTAAAAGAACTTTTTTTGTGTGAATTTTATGATTTTTATGAGAATTGTTTTTTAAAAAAAAAACTAAGGATCAAAATTAGGTAATGAAAAAACATAAATAATTATTTAATGGTTAGGATAAATTTGGTTCAGCTAAAGTGTCAAATGGCACTAAATTTTTTTTAGATAATTTTAAAGAAGTGACCCACATCAACTTAGTATATTCAGAGGATTATAAAAAATAAAAATAAAAAAGATAAGAAATCAAGCAAACATTCTTATCCACCGGCCAATTCTTGAGATTGATAATAATAATTAAAAAATAAATTTTTTTTATAACCTGAACAAATACTTTTAAAATATGATGCATAATAAAGTTAAAATAAATTGTAAGAATTTACTCAAGTTCATCTAAAATAGCTCTTAATTTTTTTAAAAAAATAAAATAATTTTATTTTAATAAAACAATTTAAAATAAATATAAACAAATTGAATAGTAAGTTTTGATCTATTAAGATTTAAAATGATAAGAGACGTACATAGTTATTTAAAACTTTTATGATTGGTAATTTTAAAATTTATAGAATTAGTTGAGATATATATAAATTAACTTGAATATTTATATTAATAAATAAATAAAATCTAAAATGACCGGGGTAGTATATAAATTCAGGTTTTTAACGCCGTTAATCGAGTTTTTTCCTTCATTTATTTTTTTATTTTTTTTAACTCAAAACGGTAATCGACCAGTCAGGCCCGTGTTTTACAAATATGATATTATGTAGTGATTCTCAAAATAAATATAAACGACGTGGCACCGCTGTTTCACAACATCCGAGGGTCACCATCACCGCCTTCCTTGAGCGCTCTTTATTCCCTGGACGGCCTACTGCCTTACTCACCTGCTGCCTCGCCGATTGCGATCATACTCTCAAAGGTACAAACTCTTTTTCTTGTTTCTCTTTTATTTTGTTTCTTTTGGGCTGCCAAGAAAATCTGAGACAAGGTACGAAAAGAAAGTTCGATTCTTTTGAATGTTGATTTCATATTAGAACCCTATAAAGAAATTCAGAAAGGATTAATATTAACAAGAAATCCAAAACAAAGTTTTCTTTTTCTTCTTTTGGAAGTTGACAAGCTTTTGGGTGATTATCATAGTAGTATTTTTGTAGCTAAAATATGAGTTCCATATAATATCAGTTGCTGTGCTTTTCATGTGGCATCAATTGGGTTAGTGTTTTTTTTCCTTGTTTGTTTTGTTTTAAACCTTGTTTCAATTAGCCTCAACAATTTGTATTTGCTCTGTAACAATATCATGTGAAGATACTTGGTCCCTTTTCTTGCGTGTTATAATTTATGGATTCAGTTCGAAAATATATTGGCTATTGGGATAACGATTGGTTTGTAGTTGACTTCATTGGATGCCTTTGATGTCATAGGTTTTTCTAAAATATTGCTTTTGGTGATGGTTTATTCATTTTGAGATCATGTTTAATGCGAACAGCTAAATTTTCTGGGCGCTTCCTCTGTTACAATAATGGTGGTGTTCACTGCAACTACTGCCAGCACCTTCTTACATCTATCAGCACCGGGTATAGTTTCCTCTACTTTAGCACTTCGTATATAGATATAGTTTTTTTTCTTATGAATACACACACATTCATTTATATAGGCTTGGGGCCAGTATTTTCTGAATTCTACATCAGCATGTTAACCACCTATAAGTTAGATGCATCAGTGATTGATATGTGTTTTGAATAAATATACTGAATCCTAGACTCTAGATGAGTTGTTACGACTGCATCCACTCTTTATTTTTCTGTTTTCTGTTGTTGGATTGATTTCCAATGTGTTGATTTAAAAACTACTATTGATTACATATTTGTGTACAGTGAAAACAAGGGGCCTAAACAACAGCCAAAATCAACAAACAAGTTCTGTTCCAGACAGGGTTTCCATGCAGACTCAATCTTTTAATGCAAAAGGAGGACATTTTAAGGTTGCAGTGTCTGGCTCAGTTACACGATTACGACCTATTGAAAGGAGAATAAATTTGAACAGAAAACAGTCACCTTCTATTATATATGCTGCTGCAATGGTGAGATAACATATCTATACTTCATGCAACCTCCATTTGTTTGCCCTGTAAATAGAAGTTATGACACTTGCTTTTTACAGTTATAAGGAATTGTTTGTTTGTACAGCAATCAATAAGAAATATGACATTTTCTTTATATAAACTATTTTGTCTCTTATTTCTGTTCGTAGGAAGAAAATAAATGAATGATCAAAGCTGCACTTTGAAGCTTCTGGAAGCAATAAACTAATTGATTATTATCTTCTTGTAAATTTTTCTTTGTGGTTTATGGGTGTCTTGTTCCTTTAGTTTGATTGAGATGTATGAATTTGTACAAGAATAAACTAATTTACAAGTACCTCCTTGCAAGAGTTAGTGAAGAGGTCAAGTCTGTCAATCATCACAGCTTGTTGAATTTTACAGTCATATATCTCTCCATGTCTTCAAGTTAATCAATTGGTGGATTGATATTGTTATTTGCAACAACCATCATTAACTGTCTATTCGAGAAAAGCCATTGATAGATACAGAAAGACAAGCGTGCGCACCTATGTGCAGCAGCATCATTTTTTAGAATCGTGAACTCACTCTTTCTCCTTTGCAGAATGCAAGATGTGCTGCTTCCGGGCAAACTCAAACCCTTACCAATAAGGCACCTGGAGTTACCAAAGCTCCTCAAAGAGGTAAATTACCACTTTCATATATGTTACCAATTGCAAACTACAGAATAGGAAGTCTTGTTACTAGCTGGATCCATTGTTCTAGCCTTATGCTGTAAATAATAAAAAGCAAGAATCAACTAGGTGTAGATAGGAAATTTCTTTGGGGTTTACATATTTTGGGTATCCCTTGGTCAGTGTCTGTCCACTTCCACATTTCACCTTGTCCTAATCTACTTGCTGATTTACATGTAGTTTATTTGAATTGTTCAGAACTATGCAAGGGCACCAATGCAGAAAATGTATCATCCTAGATCAATCATCTGTTGTTTATTTCCTTCTATGCATGATAAGTTTTAGTGAGATCAAAATATCTTGGCAGCGTTTGTTCAATATTTAATTTTTGTAAACTTACAAATGTCTGACTTCTGTGTTTTACAATTGGTAATTTAACTTCAGAAACAAACAAGACTCTGCGACTAGATGATGGCGGACATGGATTCCCACCCCATAGTGGTGGTGGTGGGGGAGGTGGGGGAGGTGGTGGTGGAGGAAACTTCTCTGGTGGATTCTTCCTTTTCGGCTTTCTTGGTTTTCTAGGTTATTTAAAAGATCTGGAGAATGAGCACTCCCGGGAAAAGAGGATGTGATGAAAAGGAAAAATAATTATTATTTGAAATCAATTATCTTTCAGGCCCTTCAATTCTTTTGTTTAATGTGCTGTTTTCTTTTTAACAATCTATAACCACAGAAATACTTAAGTTGGATAGTATAGTGTTCAACCAGATGGTAGCTGAGCTCTTGAAGAAAGTACTAAAGCGTGATGTTTTCTCATGGAATGTGTGTACAGCTTGGCTAACAATTTCTTCGTTTTTTTTTACCACAATGTCAAATGGGCTCTTGGAGAATATGGTGATTCCAATAGCTGGTGGTGATCCAATCCTCGTGATCTGGCAATTGTAATTGCGTAGGTTTCTCCCACATCCTTGCATGCCATTGATTTGGTGCCCAGGAAAGCCCTCCCCAATAAGGTAGCCTTTCTTAAAGGTTATGACCTAAATGTTACAAGAGAGTGGTGGTGTGTTTTGATGGTATGCTCATATAAAATTGTTGTTTGGAGGATCAGATGTCTCATTTACAGGGTGTTTTTAAGATTTTAAGGCAAGAAAAGTTCTATGGGAATCTCAGAAGGTGTTGTTTTGGTGTGGACAAGGTTGTATTTTAGGGCTATATCATTTCATCACATAGAATACTCATGAATAAAGCTAAGAAATAAAGGCATCCTACCCAAAGCGTTATTCAATTGCTGTCCTTTGTTTTCCCCTTCCATTTATTTTTCTTAACATTGTGTTATCTAGGATTTGCATCTAATAATTTGTTTTGATTATATTGCTATGAGGGTTTTATGGTATAAAAAAAGCTCCTACAATAAACTAATGTTTGATTTGACAAAATAGATTTTAATTTTATAATTTTAAAAAAATTGAAATTAAAAAACCCAAATTTGAAACTGAAATAAACCAAAAGGCAGTCTTTTTTTTCCTTTTCAACTGTTCATGAGGCGTGGGTTTTCAGGTTTTAGTTCCCAAAGTTTTTTATTTCTATTTTGTATCCCTATTTATTGAGGTTCTAACGATTTAGTCCTACACTTTAATTTTTTTATTTTTATGTTTTAGTCATGTATTTTTTGAGGAGAGAGAATTGTTGAAAAATAATGGAGGTGAGAGAAAGTGGTTTGTTTGTCAAATATAATGAACAAAAAAAAGTTGATTTTGGTGTGAACATGCTTTTTTTTTTTACTTAGAGGAGTGTCCTTTAGATGTTTATAGAAAAGTAGGTCAAGATTGATATTTTTTTTATTTTTAACATCAATAGATGAAAATGAGTTGAAAGCATAAAAAAAATCAATTTAATTTATTTTCAAGGTAAATACAGTTTTAAAATACACTCATACATATTTGAAAACGCAGCATCAAACAGTCATTGATTCAAAGTTGGGTGATCAGAACTTTGGTCCATGGAAGATCTGGCAAAAATTAATGAATTAATTCTTATATATTGTGCAGCTACCAGCTCATTATAACATCTTGAATGCATTCAATGCGAAGCACCTACATGTCTCTCTAGGAGGGAGAGAATAATGTGCAGCTGGAAATGTTGATTGCCTTGTTGACATCCAGCAAGGTCTAGAATATTTTTTAATTGTAAATGTAGACTAAATTAAAGATTTAGTTTCTGATTTCCAGCTAGAATTTACAACTAGGTTTCCAGCCATAACTCTTGACTTCTATGTCTAAGTTATGGCTGTAGTCTTCGAATATTGATGTTGGGTGTTTACAACTGCGAAAAAAGTTAATAGATTAGGTCTTAGATTGTATTTCTAGTTAGTCTTGAACATCCCTTTGAATACTTCTCTTTAAGATTTATGTATTTGTTCTTCACTTACTTTTAACCAAAAAAGAAAGAAATCAAGCAGATGATATCTAAGGTTGAAAAAAGAAAAACTTTGGGAACAAAACAATTACCAATTTACAGGTATCGTGCAGCATCAAATCTCCTTTTCCTTTCCTTTCTTTTTTTTGAAATTGAGAGCATTAACTTTATTTTATTTTTGTTATTTATTTGTGATCAAGAACTTCCAAAAGTGGTCAAATAAATATGATTAGGTGTCTGTCAAACATCCACTTCTCCATGACAAATGGAGCAAAAGACGGACACTTGACAAACACGTCACCATGCCACATTTCAATTGCAAATCCAAATAGAAATTGATAAATGCTTAAAAATTCAACCTTTAATTAGAGAAACGTTCAAAATTTCTTACACTTTCCCTGTAATTATCTCGGCTTGAGATCCGATCTCTGTCATGGGAGCATAAGCCAAATTTGAACTGCGATGTTTAGCAGGAGAAGTGAACAATCGATTGCCACTCCATTTTCAAGAAAACGTTGGAGTAAAAGCAACTGTGACAACTGCCTATTCCTATAGAACAAGTGTGGAAAGAAGTCCTAAGGTCGCTGCCTTAAAATGACTACACTACAAACTGGACACCTCACAAAATCAATGCCAACTCATTTCGTTGGCCTGGTCCAGGTTGTCTCCGAGGTGATGACATTACCATAATAGACCTGTTTTGATGATCCATCCCAATAGACCTGAACAGGAAAAGGGGAAAAAAAGGGGGGATTAACAAAATGCATATTTTGAATATTCTACCACATAAATGCTCCTATTTTTGTTTATTCATGCAGAATGCATTAGAGTTCAAACTTAGCACTTGACAAAATAAGGACCTCTGAACAACCAGTATCAACTTACAACCCATCATCAAATAGTTCAAACTACGTACCTATATGTTTGGACATCGCATTCTTAATAATGGATTACTTTATCGAATTCAAGAGCTCATTACTTTCTCAAATTACGAGGTCAATTCCCCTCTTTGGTTCCTAGCATGTACGGTCAGTCTATCCCTACATCTCTGCTTCCCAGAAGAACAATAGAAGCCACTGCCCCACGACATTTCCAAACAAAAAGAAAAGGGGACTGAGAACCTTTGAAACTGTCTTGCCCTTACATTTTCCCTGGATGAAATGGCTGAGTTCAGCCTTTAAGGTGACCGGATACTAAAATTATCAGCAGTTTGTGTATAAAACTAGCTTCTGAATGCATATGAAATGAGCTAAGTTTATACACAATGATCAAAAGAGACTGAAGTGTGGGGATATGATTCCAAGGATACCTGCCAACCAGATGGAAGGCCCTTTGAGAGTTCTTCTAAATCAGGCTGCTTGTTTTCATCAGTTGGAGCCTCCGGCGGAGTCAATGCAGCTGCTTTGGCTGCTTTAGCTGCTTGAGCTCTCCTGCGCTTTACTCGCTCGCGCCTATTTAGAATAGAACAAAAATGCTTAGTACAATGCTCAAATGAGATGAAAGCAGGAAAGAAACAATGTGTTTGGCTCCAAGCATGTGCACATTTCATATGTGCATGCATCAATGTGCCCGTAAAAGAGATAGGAAAACCAGAAATGAATGGACCAACAAGAAAAGGCAACAAGTACGCAAATAAACTAGACAGTTTTAAGCATTTTGGCTTTAGAAAGCATGACAGATGCGTGTAATTCCCCTAGACAAAGATTGTTTTCACCAAATGTAGAGTGATCTAGAACAAAAAAAATAAGGATTTCAGGTTACAGAAATAAGAAGAATAGATAGTTTATTCTTTGATACACATAACAAAAGCATCAGTATAGTTTTCCCTTTTCTACCATTCCCCGAATAGGATTATCTTAAATACTTGAAATCTTTTGCAACAAAATAACATACCAGTCACCACCCAGAGGCTGAAAGTTAGCATTATCCTTGGCCTCTCCACTGGCAATTTGCTTAGCATGCCACACCTGCAATAATAATAAAAATAAAAAATAAAAAACAAGGAAAAATCAGGGACTAGAAACAGCCAAAACTATAGTGACTGGTGAACCAGAAAACCAATTATTTACCAACCTCAATTTCCCTTTGCCGCTTCTTCTCAAATATCTCATAAGCACTTTTAGGTTCTTCTTCCTCATTCTCATTCAACTCCTCTTTGGCTGCTTTCCACTGTCAACATAAAATATCAAATTGGAACTAATTGTGGAAAGATAAGGTAGTATTCAAGATGACAACTCCTGGTCATTAAAAAAAAACAAAAACCAACATACCTTGTCCACCAAACTGGAGACTTTCTTATTAGACCTCAAAGAGGGTGCAACAGCAACCGTCCGCTTTTTACGTGAAACTGTTTAAAAGAAAAGGGCAGCAGCAAAATGAGTACGTGTGGTAAACTACCAGATATATAATGTGCAAATACAACACCTTTCAAACTTTATGGCTATGATTCAGTCCTCAAAATAGATAATTAGCAGATAAAGTGACAAAACCAGTTAGTAGGACTTCCCGGGAACAACCTAGGTAACAGAATTCAGCTAGGGGAGCCAATATACATCTCAGAGAGAAAAATTCACTCAGAATCGCAAACATTTAAGTAATAAAGGCATTACTCAACAACATATTATTTATTGTGTATAAAAGAAACATTCAAGATGCTATCAATCTCTTGCAGAATTGTGGATTTTTGCACCCTGCATTCTCATTTCTTCTAGTTCTCTCCCTTCTGCAACACAATTATTATGCAACTCAGGGAGTAAAAGTATGTTATTTTTAGCCTAGACAAAACCCAATCTAATTATAAAACAAGATAATCTTAGGTGAAGAAACACATACCTTTAGTTTGAACCTTGGCACCTGTTAACAAGGCAGATGCAGATGCAGATGCAGATGCAGCTGCAGCTGCAGCTGCTGCAGTAGAAGTAGTGACTGCATTGGTTGATGATGCATAAGCAGTCTCTTTCACACTAGCCAACATAGGAGCTTCAGTAGTGGTCAGAGTAGAAGGAACCCCTTTAGATGCCAAATCAGTCTCAACACCAACAGCCGAGCCACCAAGCTTCACATTCAGCTCTGCTGCAGAGTCACCTATCTTTATTTGATCAGAAGCAAGGGTATCATAACTCACAGGACCAGATTCAATATATGACTGAGAAGATTCTACACCACTAACTACAGGCACAGGCACTGATCCATCTTGAACATTGTAATATTCTACTGGCTGAACAGAATTGACCATAACTGAATCAGTTTCAACATATGTGCTAGGAGTTGCTACGTAATAAACATGTGGCACAGCAGCCTGACTTCCATCAGTATTTCCATAGAAATTACAGCTTGGGACAGCAACTGTGTGTCCATAGTATTGGAAATTGAGGTCCGGATAGGTTAAGTTGTATTGTTCTGCGTAAGGGAGAGGTTGACCTGTCTCTGGATAAGATGGAAGTGGAGGATATGAGCATTCAGGAGGTTCATCTGGTGGGGGTGGAGGAACTTGTTCACTATCAGGAGGGGGTGGAGGGACCTGATCATTATCAGGTGGTGGCGGGGGAATCCATTCCTCATCTGGAGGAGGTGGAACAGTTAATGCATCCCCTGATGACAAGGACAGGTGCTCTGCTGGTGGATTTGACTGAACCATTTTCTCATTCGGTCCAACATCTTCAGCACTCAAAGCATCTCCAAAAGTAGTGATGCTTGCAGGACAAAACTCTCCCTCTTCAACTTCCATGTCTACATCCATGTCAATATCTTCAGCAGGATGAAACTCGGCATTCAGATGAATAGTCCCATTCAATTCTTCACTAACTGGAGCACCAGCTTCCAAATGCATGCTAGGAGATCCTGCAAGAATATTGCTAGAATGGATACTTCCATGGTCACCTTTATCATGTGAATCATTCTCAATGCTAGTAGAAACAGGTGAAACTTCAGATTTTGTACTGTTCTCATGTGCGTCTGCTTCAGATTCTTCACCCGTATTTTCTTGAGATTTTTCCTTTTCTTTAAAAGAATCATCAGCAGTAGCTTCAACATCACCATCCATTTGTGCGGACACTGCAAGCTGGTAAATTTCATTGTTAATGACACCTTCCAATTGTTTAAGTCGCCTTTCGCAATGGACCCAAAACGGAAGCAAAGGTGAACCATAAGTTGAAAGTGACTTGATATCAGAAAGTCTTATCTCTACTTCTAGATTATACTTCAACATCTGGTCTTGACCTTGCAGATGACTCCCATACCTAAATGACATAGGTTAAGGATTAGCAAGACAAGAAAAATTGAACACAACGAATTTACAAGTCCATCTTTTGCAAACAAACAATGCCTTAAAAAAGCCAAAAGCAATGCACAAGGCAGTGAAGAATAAAAGCAGATCATAAACTCCTTACCCTTTCAATGACTCTAGTCTCTCCAACAAACTCTCACATTGTTTCATGAGACTAGTTGAAAGATCTATTCCTCTATGATCATTAGCTAGTGCATCGTGTATGTGCTCCGAAACTACTGAACTCACATCACCCAAAGAGGTATTAACTGCAGCAAAGTTACTCTGTGTCTCCCCCTGATGAGCTTCAGCATCCCAATTTTTATCTTTCATATATTCATTTCTGTATCCTTCAACCCAGTCATTCATCTGTGGCTCATTTCCATACACTTCTGTGCTTTGAGGAATCAAATCATTACCTACTGAACCCTCTACTAATAATGCAGGTAAAGAATTATCCAATCCAGCAGCTAAAGTTGAAGTTGACAAATTTGCACCCACGTGAGCAGTTTCCATATATTCAGCAGCACATGCATTCTGATCAGAGGTCAATTGATTTTGCTGAGCCAAAACAGCCGGTATTTCCCAGGAAGTTTCACCAGTTTCAGTATTCCAGTAATAGTACTGATTACTCTCTTCATGCACTACCATCCTCCAGCCTGAACTCACATCTCCAATAGCCTGTGCATTAGAAATTCCAGTGATAGAGATTTTCTCCAACGAATCCTTTTCTTTCAATGTATCAGCTGAGGCAGTAGCATCGCTTTCCCTAGATTCACCACCTTCCAGGCCCTCTAAAACATCAACTGACATAGAATCTCTCCTCATGTCCTGTTGATCAACCTCCTGCGCGGTGAGATCTTCAAGAGCATTGGAATTTCCACCTTTTCCTTCACCAATAGGCACCTCCTGCAAAGGCTAAGTGCTTTGAGCAATGCAGGTAAACTGAGAGAACATGAATATTTAATATATAGGTACAAGCACGCACTTCCTCAATGTTTGTGTAGCGTGTTGTAAGGAAAGGAAAGTGTAAACAAAGTTCTTTTAGTAGTATAATATCACTTGAACATGCTGTGTTGAAACAGAACCAGAACAGCACAGACCATAATAGTTGAGACTAAAGTACACAATAGCTTGGACGTGAGAATGAAACCAGAGTTTATTCTTGAGGAAGTCCAGGGGAAATTAGAAAAAAAAACTTAATGTTTAGAAACACAGTTGTAGCTTGGATAAAAGACCTCCACTTTACTAATAGGCATGAGCTGCAACCATAATCCAAATTTTGAGTGCAATTTAAACAGAAAAAATTATGAACAATCAATGATAAGTCGTCCCTGCCATATTAACTGTAGTTTGGATGGTGATTTTAAAGGTTTTACAGTAAAATCAGATAATGCTGAAAAGGATTCTAGGTGACTTTAAACCAGATTCAAGCCAGCTTTTGAAACATGTAAACAATTACTCTACCTCGCTCAGGCCAGCTATGTTGTAGAACCCTTAAATTACCTGGTCATTATGGTCAGCTGGGGAATTCACTGCAATAGAACTGTCTGGCCTTTTACTTGATTCCTCATCTAAATCATCATCACTATATTGCCCAAGTAACAGAAGAGGGTTCTGTGGCTGTTGACCTGATGAGAAGATACTACAAATATTAGATACTTTAAAGCCAAAATATTATCTAATAAGCAACAACAAATTTATCAGAACTTAAAAAAACAAAGGCAATGATATTCATGCAAAACCAGGCTACTGGCCACAAACAAAAAAAAATACATAAAGAGAATGATTTAGTGAATGTGACAAAAAATGCCAAGAAAGCATTTTGATGATAGCCACCTGTTACACATGAAACAAAATGTCAGTGGAGGCATAAAGAAAAAATAAAAAGCCAGAAACATACGAACCGATAGCAAAATATTCCAGACGTAATCTCCAAACCGCTTTGATGCTGTGAAATAGCGGATACACAATGGAAGTGATTCAAAAATTCACAGTGGCAGGGCCCGACCTGATGTGATATCGATATTCCCAGAACCACAGCCACTCTAAATTCTGAAAACAATACTTGGAAGCAAACAACATAATATGCCACCAAAACTCATGCCCTCTCTACATAATCCTTTTGAAGAAAACTGATGGAACCCACCTGAAGATGATGGTGAATTGGGTAATTCAGCACGTTGTGACGGATCTATATCCCCTCCAACTCCGTTATTTACAGAGGAGCCACCCAAATCTCCTACCAAGTTTAGAAAAATGGTTGTAAAGTTAGAAAAAAAATCCGTGTACTTAATAAAATAGAAATGATTCAACTAGTGTACTACCATTAATTCCAAACAAATAAATAAAAAGAGCATGAAAGAACAAAGAATTATTATCCATCGTATAATTTATTTCCCATTTTCCCATACCAAAATTATAATTATAAAATTCACTAAAAAGATTTCAAGAGCTCCATTAGTTTGGAGTCTTTATATTTCCCGTTCAAATAGGGAAAAACTGTACCAATCATGCAATCGTTACAAATTTCAGATAAAGCAACCAATACGTGGGAAGTGTCTACCAGAGGGTTCCGCGAAAAGATCAAGCTTGATGCGACGGCCGGCGTTACTCGCAGCAGCAAGGCGGCGCTCTTTTCTCTTCCCCATCGAAATTCAATTTGCAGCCTACCGATTTTATTGATTGATTGATTGATTGATTGATAAAATTGCTCTCCTCGCTTACTATTCTCGTCGTTTTTTCGTTTCCTTTGCTTTGATCTTTACGATTTGATTTCAAAATATATATAAATAGAAAAAACCTAAAAGGGTGAAAATACAGGAACCAACCCAACCGAGCACTTTACTGGGCCATTATGGATTCAGAACCCAGGCCTGTTTAAAACTGTTTAAGAGTATAATAAATATTATTTTTTAAAAGTATTTTTTAATTAAAATAATATTTTTAAAATTTATTTTTAATATTAGTATATTAAAATATTTTAAAAAATAAATTTAAAAATAAATTTAAATTTAAAAAATGCCATTAAATTGTAATATCAGGCCTTACAACTCTTCACGTGGTTAATTTTAATTTTGTGGTAAAAACAAAAAGGTAATAAACAATTCAAGCATGTACTAGTTAGTTGTCGTTGTGCTGTTAGTGTTGTTAAATATAGTAAGCTTATAGCCATTGCGGTGATTTGTCAACTTGATCTCTAGAACTAGTGGGAGTATTTGAAATATGTTGTAAATTTTGTTTTTTCAAAAAATTTTAATTTTTAATTTTTTTTTGTTTAAAAAAAAAAATTATGTTTTAGGATCATTTTAATGTGCTGATGTCAAAAATAATTTTTTTAAAAAAAACTTTATTTTAATGCATTTCTAAATAAAAAAACACTTTGAACTACTATTGTTATTATAATCTTAAACACACTATTTCAACGCGAACCATGTGCTAGTGGTCCAAGTGTCATCTTGTTGACTTGACAAGTGCATATATTATGTTGATTTGATAAAGACTTTAAAATGTTTTTGAAAAACTATTTTAAAAAAATAATTTAATAATTTTTTATAAAAACAATAAAAAAACAACGATTTTTTATTGACCTAATCAAACAAATAAAATTACTAAATCCATAGTCTAGGCCATGGCTCTAATCAAGTTTAATAACATTCTTTGTGGAATCTATTTTTTAACCAATTAAACAATTATAGAAATAGATATTTGTATGAAAGATAACAAATAAAATTTTTGAAAATAAATTTATTTTTTCATCAAATTATCTTTTTTTATTTGTAATATTTTTTCAACAAATTATTTTTTAATAGCATCATACTTCAATGAATAAAACCAACACTAATAAACAAAAGTTTAAAGAAACTATATCAATTTAAAATAAAAGGAAAGGAAAAGACTTATGTTTTTAATTAAAAAAACAAATTTTCTTATTCATGATTTTTTAACTTTTAACAAAACATGTCTTTTTTTATAATTATTTTTTTAAAATAAAAACTCTTTTGATCATGAAAGCAAGCTTTAAATAAACAAAAAAAAAATCATAAGTCCTTATCTCTCCGTACTACATATAAAAAAGAGAACAATAAATTTAAAAACATTATATAAAAATATATAATGAAAAAAATCAAGAAAAAATATATTATATTCTCATTCAATACTAATAAGCAAATTATCATAAAGATTCTAGTATGGAGCTAAGAGGTAATTATTTAAAAAGAAATCAATAACATTGTATATAGTTGGACTTAGTTTAATTATGGGTTCATCAATTCATTTAGCACCTTTAACATTCATAGATATTACCTTGGCTCATTTTTCGTGTTAATTCATCTCATTGCTTATTTTATCATTTTCGATCAATTAATTTTGTTAGTTTGTCTCAACACCTATTATGTTATTTTTAGTTCATCAATATCAATTTCAATCTTCCAATCTCAATATGCTTTATGACTATTTATTCCATTCATTCGTTTAATACGAGTATTTCATCATCTTTGGGTCCTTAATACCATTAACCATTTCAAAACAAATATTATGTTATTCTTAACTCTGAATTGTCATTTGTCGATTTAAAACAATTTCATGCCACCTTTTGCACATTTATATTACCCATCAATTTAAAATAAATGTTCACTTAATTATTATAAGATCCACAACCCATGCTCATTGATTAGTACTTAAAAGTGTATTTTTATTAAGGTTTTATATCATCATTTTGTACTTGAAGTATCAATAACTCCTTAACTAGAGTATGTTTTATAATAAGATATCTAAAAATATAAGATATCTTTAATTTATGGTAAATGTTCATCTTAAATGCAGGCCTATCACATAAATGAAAGGATTGATTGATAATTTAACTACTAAAATTAAGAAGACAAAGATAGGGCTAAGCTAGAAAAAAGATGTTGGTTCAGTTTAAACTGGAACACCACTCGGTTATTGGATCATAACTGGAGTTATAGAACTTTAATTTAGGTCTAATTTATATGGATGGAAAGCTAAGACATAGGCCTAAAACGATTATGAGGAGTCCAAGATTCAAAGAGTCTGTTTTCAAGTTCAAATTATAGCAACAACGAAGAAGTTTGAATCTGTCCTGCAGCCTAGATATTGTTCAGTGTTCAGCCCATATCTCAAGTTCTATAAGTCCAAATGCACTGATTCATATTTTGTTAAAAAGCTGAGACAATTTTCTAGAACTTTCATGTGAAAATCTGTTCAAATTCTAATGTTAGCAGTGACGTTTTTGGTAGACAAGAAGATAAGGATTGTTACCAAGTCAAGAGGTGGTCACCCATTCAACAATTAGTCATCAAATCAATAGTTCCGAATTTTGGCTTATAAAAGGAGGTATTTGCCATGCATTTAGGCATCTTGGTTTTCAAATCAAGATCATGCTCTTTATTTATTTTTTTAAAATTTTTGTAATGTTTAAGTTTTATTTCATGTTATATGTTTCTTAATCTCTTGTTTATGCTTTTTATTTCCTTTACTATACTTATGTTCTTATATTGTTTATTTATGTTTCTCTTCTTCATTATGTTTAACTAAATTTATTATGTCAAGTTGAAAAGGTTTCACTAATGGTTTTAGAATAGGTATAATATAAACTCAACATGAACTTCAATGTTTATATCTAAGAAAGTTTGTTATTAACTTGTCTTATCCTTTTATCTTATTAATTCTTAATACTTTACTTATTAAATGGTTAATCTAGATTTGTGTTGTATAGCACTTGGTATAACAAATGCTTGGCATTTTCATGGCCAACCGTATGGTATATAACCTACATTTGTGCTATGAAAGGAACTTGATTTGTTGTTAACATAAGTTATCATCATGAATTTCTGACAATATTTAAAAGTTTGGTGTTAGTTAAATAAGATAATTAATATGATCATGTTAATAATTTATAATGAACTATTAAGGATAAATCATCCGATTGAAACCTCCTTTGTGTATGGTTTCCAGTTGATTAATAAAATATACTATACTTATTTCTAATACCATTAGTGGATCCTCTAACCTTGACATTTGTTTTTATTATTGTTTAATCCTCACATTAATCTTACATCTCAAAGTCCTCTTTAACCCATCATCATCATAATCGTCATCATCGTTGTTGTTGTTGTTGTTGTTGTTATAGTTAACCTCTTTGTGATTCGACCCTGGTCTTGCTAGATTATTTATTACTTTGACACTCCTGCACTTAGAATAAGACATTAATCTTTTTATCGTGTCACTCATACAATCGGATAAATACCTTTTCAAATCCATAGGAGTCATGTGGCCGACTCATTTTGTTTTAATTAATAGCCCACATCCAAACAATTGACTTAGTTTCAGTTTATAGCTCTCATCCAAATAATTGGCTTCATTTCATTTTATAATTCTCATCAAAACAATTAATTTATTTAAATTTTATAGCCCTCGTCCAAAGAGCTGGCTTTATTTCATTTTATAGTTCTTGTCCAAATGGCAAACTTATTTAAATTTTATTGTCCCTTCCAAATAACTGACTTTATTTCATATTATTTATTATAAGGTCCATTATTGTAGTCGATTACATTTCACATATGAAATTTTCACCATTGCGATTGATTACATTTCACATATAGATTTTTTATGGTTGTTGTTTATTATAATTAACATACTAATTTCCCACTATTGCGATCGATTATAACTCACATACTATTTTTTCATTGTTGTAGTCTATTACAATTCATATGCTACTATTATATATCGTAGGCATAATTTTCATGAGGAACAACATCTACACAATGCATAATATTTTCATTAAATATTAACAATGTGAGAGAAATTTCAATAATTAAAAGGCAAGGGGGCGACCCTTGCATTGAACTCCTATTATATATACTCTTGAAAAGTTAGGTCTCACTCTAGACGCTCTCCTTACAACTCTTATATAATAAAAACTAATGTTCACTTAGCTAGATTCACATTCAATTATTTGTTTTTCAACAAATTTAGCCTAACACATAATTACACCAATCACTACATGCACGGAAAATTCTTAAAAATCTCAAATTAATATCCACACATTACACATTACAACCTTCAATTAATATTATAATCCTTAGGTTAATATTCATTCCATCAATTTAAATCCTCACATGAGACTTTTACACTCTCATATTTCAATTTCATATTTAATACATCACAAACCAATAATTAATATTTTCCCCATTAATTTAGGGTTTTAACATAAAAATTTCTATTTTTCAATAATTTCAATACAATGTTCAAATACACAATTATCGATTTTCATATTAATAAACACACAACAACTCAACCCCAAAACATTTAATTGTATCCAATCATGCAAATTTTGACACTTAGATAATTTAATTCCTTATTTTTTTAAAAATGACCCCCTACCCCATTCATACTTTAAATCAAACATGCAAAACATTGAGACAATATAAATTAACCAAATATCAAGGTCATTTATTTAAGATTCTCTAAAATTCTTTTCTTAAAAACCATCCGGATGATTGAATGTCTTCAATTGTTTTTTAATTCTTCAATTCTCAAACACAAATTAACTAAAATTTTAGTAAAAAAAACATCTCAACTACATCAAAATTAGGATTCAACATTCCTATATTTTCCAAAAACATGGCCACAAATATTCAATTATACAATAATCATGATTTCGCCCCACTCAATAAATTAAACTCACATGTCATCAATTATCACAAAAACTACACCATCAATTCAAATTTTCTAAATTCTCCATCTTCACAATTTTAATTTTCAGCCATATATAGCAAAATTTAAGACAATCCGATTTACAACCTTTCAATTCCATTTTCAAATTTTTTTTTTAACATTGTTTAAATTATTTATTCCACACATTTTTATTAAATTTATATAATTTTCCTCTTACTCATCTAGTCACATAACCCATTACCAAAACAATATATCTACATGAATTACAATTGAACTCAAAACCATTCCATCCTCATTCCAAACACAAATATCCATTTGAAACATCAATTTCAATATAATTTGCCCAATCAATCCACATTTTCAATATTATGTTCAATCATATGATTTCCATGCAATTTATCTAGTCTTCTATATTTCCATAGTTTTATTAACACATTACTTCCATAATATTATTGAAACATAAGTCTCAACATAAAATTCAAAATAAAGACTCAATTGAACAATTCCACAACAAATTGAAAATAATAATCTCTAACTTAGTTATATAGCCTATAACCCATGAGAATTTTATTTTCCATGTTTTAAACAACTACTCAAACTCCCAATTCATCAACTAACACACCACGTTACAGGTTTAATTAATCTAATTCCTTCCAATTTTCTAGTCTTTTCGCCTACCACACTAACGACAAAGTATTCATGTTTTTTTTTTTAATCTTGCTCATTCACAACTAATCATTTTATTACCAATACAATTTAATCCTCATTTATAATCACCGACAAGTATGCAAAAATATTCAAACAACACAATTTAACTAACAATCAATATCAACTTCTCAAATTTCACACAATTCTCTAAACTAATATTTTGACAAATTTTAACAAAACTACTAATTTTATCATAACCTCCTTAATTTATTTTTCAAGCATGTCAGTTTCCATACCAAAAATACCAAAACACAATACAAATCGAACTTAACAATTTATCTTATAATTTGAATAATTTTCTTAACTTTCATGCATGTAATTCATACACACAAGCGCAACTCTACCCTAATAACAATATCTTAAGCTTTCATTTTAATTTCTAAACACCCAATATCATAAAATTAAAACAAGTTTATATCTCTCCCGATTCTCTCATATGGTCAACCTAAAGTAAGCCAACAACCCATGGTTTTCATTCAAATTTGTTCCTTTAATTTTTTGTTGTTTTAACCATTATCATACAAATAAATCAACAATTCATTAAAAACAATCATTCCCACAAAAATCACATAAACCTAAAGAATTTAGAATTTAGGGATTTCTTCCCCCTATACCAAAACACAAGTAAGAGTGTAATTTTATTGAGGGTTTGTTCCCTACCTTAGATAATTGAACTCAATCAAGTGAGTTCTTGCAATTTTTTCTCATTTTCTTCAAAATTCAAGCTTACTCTCTCTAATGTTTCCACTCCCAAACTCGTTCTTTCTCTAGATTACCATCTTGAATTTGTTTTTCCCTTCTAAAAATCACTGATCTCCATGCCCGCTCTTTTAGAAGAATAAATCACAGTCTTTGAAGAAAAATTAGAGGAAACCATGTTCTTTCTCTTTAACAATGGGATCGGTTTCATATAGAGGAAATGATGGAAGGTTTTTTTTTTTACATATTTATGAAAATACCATTACTAATTGCCTATGTATTATCTTATTATATTTTTTAAAATTACTTGGCAACTGATACTTTTATGTACTGCTTAATTACTTAATTCATCGATATTTTTTTTTTTAAAGAAAACTAATTTATTGGGGGTCCTCATCCCTAATCATAATAAAAATTTTCTAGGAATTTTCACCATTCTCAGTTAAAAGTTACTCAATTAAACATGAGGTTTACACTGGTAATTGGTATTATTCATGTGTAAACTTATACATTCATTTACTCCGAGTTCCATTATATTTTTCTCTAAGGATTCTTGCTTAATTCACATTTTTTTAATGATATTTTCTCCAATTGAAATTTATTCGATTTATTATGGTGTACATTATATTGTTTCATCAATTTTTGACCTGGATTTACACTAACCAAACATGACCTTACATTTATACAAAAAATCAAAACTATTTTTTTTTAATAAACTATAGTCTCTCTTTTTTTATTTTTATTAAGAAAAAAAAAATAAAAAACTCAGTCTTTCATTGTTGACAAAGACACGTTTTAAAGTGGATTGAAACAGTGAAATGATTTTTTGTTTCCATTAAAAAAAGAACAACCTTATTATAGGGGTAATATGATCTTTTTATTAGAATCCAATAATCATTACCAGATTGATCGGGGGGGGGGAATCAATTTTTTAAATTTTTGGAGCAGGGTAGAATTACTAGGTTACTCTCAAATGCAAAAATTATTTAACTTAGGTATAAGGTCTGTTTTGACTTTTCACTCTTCTAAGCACAATGAAATTAATAAATTACCCTTCTGAGCAAAACCTTTTGGTCTGGTATTCAAGGACTTTTTTGTATTTTCATCATAGTTTTTGTAGTTATAACCAAGCCGACTAAAGGGTAATTTGATATTTTAATAAATATAAAATATTATTTAAGAAGCAAAAGCAGTTGGCGCGTGCAATGGACACGCCAACAAGTAGGAGATGTCTGCGATGGGCAAACTCTATCTTCCATGATGGAGTTGAAAGCATCTCGATATTCTCTATACGGTGGTTAAACACGTGTATATGGTGGCACTGTAGTTAGGCTCTAGTGGAGTTTTTTTTTTCTCCTTCCTCTTTTCTCTCTCATTGTCTCTATTTTTGAAGCATGCCCTTCCAAAAATAAAAAGTTTTGTGTCGGTTTGTATTTGTATCAACTTTAGTTGTTGTTTTTTAGATTGTTATTTGTTTTGCTTTTAATGCTTTTTGAAGTTGATTTTGTTTTTCAATCTCGACCATCAACATTTGATTTTATTTAGTTTTTATATCCAATTTGGGCCTAACTCTTTGATAACTATATATTTTTTTATTATTATTTCTTGATTTTTTTTATTTTTTAATTTCATCCCTATTTCATTTAATTATTATACAATATTTGGTTCTCTTTCTTTTAATTGCTATTTTTTTTCTTTTCTCGATTTATTTTATTTTTCAATTTCATCCCTCATTATTTCAGTTCATTTAATTTTTATATCAGATTTGGTTCTTATTCTTTTGATTATTATTTGTTTTGGTTTTTTAATTTTGAACTTTTGAATGATTAAGAATTTCGCTTCGTAATTTTTTTCGTGTTTGCCTTTGATAGGGTTATCACAGTCTCATGATCTAAGTTACGACTTTTGAAAGTTAGTCCAATTTAACTTCAATCTTTTTTATGTCATTTGTTTTAAATTTGATTTGATTTTTATTTTTATCCTTCAACATTATATTATTTAGGTCTTGAGTTTCATGATTTTTTTCACTTTCTTTTCTATGATGATATCCTGATTTCATATCTTGAATCATGAGTTAGTCGAGTTAACCCAGGTTGACTTGAGTTTTTTTTTCCTAATATTTTTTTAATTGATTTTTTTTTCAGTTTCGCCTTTTATTATTTAGTTTGCTTAAGAGTAAACCTCCAATGTTTTATCTAGTTTCTTTTGAACATGGTTATCCTAGCCTAAAGATTGGATCACAAATTTAGCATGCTAATTCGAGTTAGGTTTTTCTAATATTTTTTAAAATTGTTTTTTTTTCTAGTTCGTTTTTCAGTGTTTGATTTGTTAGTAATTGAGTTTTATATTTTTTTTTTATTTTTCTTTTTATGAAGTTATTCTATTCTCATTTAATTTGTGTTTTATTATCAAATAAAATTGTTGAAATTTTTCAAGAATATTTAGATAATATTTTTTATAATATTAATAATTATTTTTTCATTAGTTATTATTAATGTTTTTTTATTTTTTATAATTATATTATTAAATTAACCAAACTATTTTTATTTTTTGGGTGATTAAGTTGGTTGCGTATAGTTATTTCAATTTCTCGAAAGAAAAAGAAAAGAAAAGAGAGAGAATAAATCGAAGTATAACGACACGGATGGAGCTGTCATGGTCTAAGTCATGATTAGCAAGACGAAATTCAATAACAATCGTGAGTGCTATTAAACTTGAATTGTACAACCCAAAACAATTTTTTTGTTGCTGACTTTAATAATTGAATCTAATTTCAGATTTCTCTGTCCCCTTATTCTAAATCTCTCTCTCTCTCTCTCCCCCTCTCTCTGACTCTGATCTTCCAATTTTACTGTAACTTTAATAAAAAAAAATTCTGTACAGGGAGCAGTCGCACAGGTTTTCCGAGTCATAAACTCTCTACGGTACTATCCATCCTTTTCGTAAGGTGAGACCTTCTTCTTCTTATCATCTGTTTGTTTCTCTAGCAAATCGTGGCATCCTGGAAACCACCATCTCCATCTCTCTTATCTTTCTTTTTCCCGATTTTCCTGCGTTTTCTCAGCATCCAAACAGATCGTTGAGCTGCTTTTATGTTAGGTGCTTGATGTTATTATGATTCTTTTTTGAATATTTGAAGTGTTCATTGGATCTATCATGCTGTTATATCATTTGTAATTTTTGTTTTTGAGACATCAGGATCGGTGATTTCTACGTGTTGGTTTGGTTTTGGAATTCTAATTTAGGTTGAATTATATTCTATTTAGTTTTTTTAGTGAGGCCAATCATGCCAACTTTAATGGGGGATGACATATGTGTGCTTAACAGTAGCATAGTAATAACGCAAGGCAGATCACGGGGCTAGTCAGAGTGTTTTGTTGCTGATGTTTGGCATTTCATAGATATCCTGCATTGTCTTCCTGCTGAATGTTCTTCTATATGGAAGGCTACAGTTTTATAGTTCAGATTGGATTTAATGATGAATACAAGGTGAAATAAGAAATTCGATGATTCTGTCAGGAATCGGTTTTTTGGATTATACTATTCTATTTTCAATGACGAGGAGATTTTTCAGCTTAAATATTGTTATTCACGGTATTGAATTATTGACCATGAACAGGATATTTATCCAATTCAATGTAAAGCTTAAAATTTTATCATTTCTCTGTGATTGAATCTTGAGTTAATGCAAGCAAATAACAATGTAACAATAGAACTCGGAAAACAGTGCTAGACATTGCCTTTCATTTTGTGAGGATATAACAGGCGACTAGTGACAATACCCAAGAGTGGTGATTGTTGGAGATACGGCATCAGAAAGTGTTTGTGGCCTAGCATTTTGTGAGTACCTGATGCTGGTCCGGCACAATACATGTTGATGCCTGCTCAGGTTCGTGGGCTTGTAGCACTGCTAGAGAGCATTCTACATGCTTCATCATGGAGGTCAAAACCAGTCTGCTTACAGTTCACTGGATAACTAGTTGGTCTTCAAATGGCTACAGTTGGATGCTCACAAATTCAATCAAAACAGATGAACCTTCTAACTGAGTTTTACCTAAGAGCTTTGAATTTTTTTGACCCCCCTTGCTACTCTGTGTTTTGAGTTGCGATATCTAGGTTCTGTAATGTGAAGCCTTGCATTTGTTTTATTCATAGGTGTCATGGGACCTTTGCAAAGGAGCCTCCACAAACAATATAAGTAGCTCTTTCCTCATTGTCCACAGCATCCATCTGCACCAAGAACCTAAACTTGCCTCTTTTCTTTTCAGTAGTGCACCAAACACACCATAGGACCTCCTTGTGGAAGAGCATCCAAATGGTTTTCTCCCCCCCCCCCCCCTTTCTACTTCTACCAGAAAGGCTGCTCTAATTTTTCAATTGCCAAGGCTGCTATAGGCTCCTCTATTATGTAATTGTTTTGGACACTTGTTGAGTCACTAGGGGCCATTGGAAAATTGGCTGCATTTATTTAGATGGACAGTTTGAACATCTTTGGTTTTTATTATATGGCTTGTGTGGCGGATCTATAGTTCTGGTACGGACAGCAGTTGCTTTTGTTACCCCGCCCCCCCCCCTCTCTATATCTTGGGTCTACAGTTGCTTTCACCTGTTGCAGAAACACAAATCCTGGGATGGCTTTCTGTTTTTTATCTAAAAAATGAGAAAAGGTAAAAGAAATCTATATATTTTATGACACATTGGTTGACATGATGTTCATAACTTAATACATGTAATGTGCTTCCATGCACCCGTGCCACAGAGATTAAAAGATTTTCCACTTTCTCTAATTTTAGTTGCTTCTCTTTTCTCTTTTCCATAACCTACTGACCCATGTTATGGTCATTTCTTACCAAACCAGGGGCCTATGTCTTTCCCTTTTTTCATTTTCTACATTTCCTCTTCTTGATTGAATGCTTCTTTATTAATCAGGAAGGGATGGATATATTGATTTTATTTCTAAAAACAGGTATACTCTTGAGAGCTCAAGTTTTTTGCTGAACTTAAATTGTGGGATTGGCTAGCAGAAGCAGGAAATGGTGAAAAGGTTATAGATTGCCTTGATGTTGTTTCTATCTTCACATAAAGTTATGTGTAGAGTACCTTACTCATTTCCCTGTTTCACAGGTATGGAGTGTTTTGATGCGTACAATTTATCATGTTGCGGTGTGTAGAGGGACTCATCACCTCCCTCCTGCGGTGTTGTGATCTTGATTTATACAAACAATCAAGAGGCCTTGAAGATCCCGAGCTTCTTGCAAGGGAGACAGTCTGTACGCACTGGTCCAATCTTTGTGATAACATTTTTTATTTTTTATTTGATGCTGCTAATGGGTTTCCTCTGCTTCTTATTCTTTGTATGTTTAGTAAACAGAGAATGGTTAGATTTTATGCAATATGTCCTACTAAGTGGTTTTGCACTATTTGTCTTAAACTTTGACTTTTTGATTTTGATTGTGAAAGTCTTGCAATAGAGGTTATCTTATGATGAACATAGTAAATACCTTTCGCCATTGGTCTCATTTATGTTGTGAAGATAAATGCTCATTGTGATGGCTCTTTTTTATTTTCCAATGAAAAGGATACTACAGCTAGTTTCATAATGAACATAATATCTTTACCCTTAGTGATAATTCAATTGACAGTTGTGTTCTTGCTAACATTGGATGCAGTCAGTGTAAGTGAAATAGAGGCATTATATGAGCTCTTTAAGAAGATCAGCAGCGCCGTGATTGATGATGGATTGATCAATAAGGTTTGTTTATTCTTCAAGCTGGTGATACAAAATTTTTATTTTATGCATACGCATGCTCTGTGTTTCTGTCTTAATATGAACTAATACTTCCTCTTACAATGCCAGGTTTCATTTTCTTCATGTAAATACTACTTTCTTATAATTTATTTGAAAATGCTTACATGCATTTTTCTCTAATTTCCTATTACAGGAGGAGTTTCAATTGGCGTTGTTCAAGACAAACAAAAAGGAAAGTTTGTTTGCTGATAGGGTACTTCTCTCTTGTCATTGCCAAAACCTACTTTCAATTGTATCCTATGAATTTTCTAATAGAGTATTTTGACCCATTTGTTAATTATCTTTTGTTTGCTACTGTCTTGTGTTGCTTATTGATTGCAGGTATTTGACTTGTTTGATACAAAACATAATGGGATACTAGGTTTTGAAGAGTTTGCCCGTGCCCTCTCTGTTTTTCATCCAAACGCCCCTATTGATAATAAGATTGAGTGTATGTCTGAGATTGAGTATTTCCTTATCATAACCTTTCTTTTCTTTTGTCCCTCATGTATGATCATAATTGTTTTGAGCATACCTCATACATTAACTAATTGGCATACTGTTTGTGCTTAAAGATTTGATATGTTTTAGCGTCTAATTAGGATGAAAAATTTCAAAATACCACTCTTAATTTTCCAGGCATTCACTAGCTGGTGCTCTATTTATGTTAATGTGTTATGTGCCATTGCAGTTTCTTTCCAACTTTACGATCTAAAGCAGCAAGGTTTTATTGAAAGACAGGAGGTAAATTTCATTGTTTAATGGTTAACTTTAGGTTATTTGATTCTTGAACGACTTTTAGTTGTTTATTTATTTATTTTATTGGTGAGTTTAGACCTTATCAACTTGTTGATGTACAGGTGAAGCAAATGGTAGTGGCTACTCTTGCTGAATCTGGTATGAACCTTTCAGATGATGTTATAGAAAGTATAATTGACAAGGTGCTCCCTCAGATTAGTTGATTTTTTTCCTTCTTGCCTGATAAATCAGTTCTTGAAAGCTTTCAAAATTATTTTGTTTGCTTGCAAGTGTTTATTGGAAAATTTTCGGATTCTGAATTCTGGAGTCTTATTTCAGACCTTTGAGGAAGCTGATACAAAACATGATGGGAAGATTGACAAAGAAGAGTGGAGAAGCCTTGTTTTACGCCATCCATCCCTTCTGAAGAATATGACCCTTCAATACCTCAAGTGAGTTCAGAATACGCATACCTACTTCCCTTTCTCGCTAGATGTTACTTAATGCTATGGGATTTTCTTGTCAACCAAAGAATTTTCGGACATTCCAAACCTTTGATGGGCTAGAAAATGTAACTGGTTAGGCAAATACTTCCATGTTGAACCTCATGCTAGTGGCGAGTTATGACTCGGTTTCTTTATTTCCTTGAGCAGGGACATCACCACTACATTCCCAAGCTTTGTTTTCCACTCACAAGTCGACGACACCTGAATTCGAGACACCTGAATTCGAGACATCGGTATTCAAAGCTTGCAGACTTTGTTTTTTTATGTTTTGTTTCTCCGCAGATGTGATGGGCAGGGGAGCATGGTTCTTCGGCCCCTGCGGGCAAATTTCATCATGATGTTGATATAGGCATGCAGTTGGGGAGGCCTCACGGCTAGTTTTAGCATTAAGGCTTCTACGCGGCAGAAGAAGTTACTGTACCACTGATGTAGCAAGGATACGGTTGATCAGGCCATTAAAATGCTTAGATGTTCACCTTCCAAAGCATGAATGATTCTTAAATGGTCGGTACGGTAGTGACTTCCATGCCTCTGCGTCTGGACTACATTTACACTTCTGGTTGTGATAACTTGGGAGCTTTGGACTCCTTTCAATTTCTAATGCATGAGTTTATGTATGTTTACCTTATTACCTTCCTCCGTTGAGCAAGGCGTGGCCCTTGACTTCTTCACAGCTGGACTGCATTTACGATTCAAATGAATAGCGAGCTTTAGTGATTCTCAGTATCGGAATCCGAATTACCATACAACGTTCTTCCAAGTGTTTGAAAGGAAATTGGAGTATAGCATGATTTAAATTTGATCTTCTTTATCAAAAAAAGAAAAAGAAAAAGAAGAAAAGATAGCATCTTAGACCATTTTATAGTTTTTGTGTTTTTGCTACCATAAAGAAAAAACTATTGGATTAAATTGTAGTTCTGATGGTTTTTCAAAGTTTTTTTTTTTCATATAGAAATATATTGAATAATATTATTTTTTTTAAAAAAATATTTTTAACATTAACACATTAAAATGATCAAAAAATATTAATTTAAAACAAATAAAAAAAATTAATTTTTTTAAAAGTATTTTTGAAACACAAAAATAAATTTTAGTTAAATATCTTTTACTTTTTGTAATCTTGGTTTTTATTGAAACTAAAATAACTAGTTTTTTTTTATTTATATAGATTTATTTTACATGTAAAAATTTATTTTGTAAACATATAAATATGACATCGGTATATCAAAATGATCTGAAAACACTAAAAAAATATTAATTTGAAGTAAATAAAAAAATTAAATATTTTTAAAAATATTTTTGAAAAGTAAAAACAAACAGAATTTTAGTTAAACAACTTTTACTTTTTGTATTATACCTATATGATTAGATTTTAAATCTTGGTTTTTGTAGAAACTAAAATAACTTGTTTTTTATTTATATAGATTTATTTTACATGTAAAAATTTATTCCACAAACACTAAAAATGTGAGAAAGTGTGGATTTTGAAAGATTGATATTAATTTTTAAAATATTATTAAATAATTTATGTTTGTTAGGGAGTATTTAGAAATATGGTAGAAATTATATTTGAATATATATTTTTTTGATAATATATTAAGATAATATTTTTAATTTAAAGTAAAAATAAAAAAGTGAAATAGCTGTTGAGCCGGAACTCCAAGAATGCCATTGGAATCCACAGGACCACAGCTACATTTAGAGCGTGTTTGGCAGTGTGGTAGCGGTTGCTTTTCAAATAGTTTTTCGTGCCGAAATACATGCAAATGATGTTTTTTCATTTTTTAAAAATCATTTTTGATATCAGCACATCAAAACGATTCAAAAAGTACAACCGTAACTCAATTTTAGTAAAAAAAAAAATTTGAATTTTGTCAAAACGCCGGTTTGGCAGCAATGCCAAACGGGCTCTTAAAAAATGGACGGTGGAGTAAAACTGAAATGACATGAAAGGCCACCTGGTACAAGACGAATCTATGATCATAAACAAATCATTGAAGCCCTGTTCTTGAATTGATACCCCCATTATAACTTTAGTTAGCATAAAGATGAAAGGCGAGCATATAATTGCTATTTGATTCGAGCTTTACTTTAGAAAACTAAAGCAAGATATAAATCTCCCACTGGAACATCCTCCTTTTCACTGTGCAGAGTCATGTGAAGATAGGAAAATCAAACTGCTGGTTCTTGCTTGCATCTGTTGCTTTTATTGTTGTGTTTTGAGCAGTAGCAGCAACAGGCAGGTAGTAGAAGACAAAGAAAGCAGCGGCGAGAGCTATGAACACCTTTTGTGATTGTGAAGACTTTCGGTCCCCGACAACCATTCACGCGTTTCTTCGTTTTTTCTTTTAAACCTAAAGCACATTGAGAAAAAAGGAGAGAGAGCGAGAGCGCGAGACCAACCGACACCGTTTGTTCTCTCCTTCTTTATTAATACTTGCTGGTGTTTGTTTTGCTTCGAGACAGCGAGAGCCAAACAGACTAGCAAACAAACAAGAGGCGTCTGGACTGGAGAGCTAGAAATGGTTTCTTTTAAAGAAATCACCCTCAAAGTAACGGCTGTCTACATGCAGCTCTCGATCATCGTCATGATCATCATCGTACAGGACTCAAAAGCCAGGGAGCTACGACCCTCTGACCACGGGCTTGAGTACCAGAGCATGCCACCAACAGCGGTGAGATTCCCACCTGACATGAAGCAGTTCTTTGGAGCGTCTTCAGCGGCCACAAGTACGTCGTCGTCCGGGGTTGCATTGCCTAAAGCAATGAACTCGAACGACACCTCGTGGTGGAGAGCTGCTGGAGGCCGCGGCGGTGGTGGAGGCGGCGGCGATCGTGTGAGGCACGTGCTGTTGGTAGCAAGCTTGGTTTGTGGGGTCACGGGTTTTGCCTTGTTAGTTACTTCCGCTTTGATTTTCTACTTTATGAGGCACAAAAACCAGTCATCGCCGCCATCATCAACTACCAATAATAACCATAGGAGTATTGTTGTATATTCAGGTAAGAATTAACTAGTAGTATTAATTGTTGCTTAAGATTTACGAGCGAGTGTTTTCTCCTTTTGTTCTTTTTGCCTTTCAAAAACGACGTGTCGTGTTCAGTCTGATGGGCATCCACTTGGAACAATATTTACAGAGTTTCAGCTTCTTCTTCTTCTTCTTCTTCTTCTTTCTTTTCAAATTCTCGTACAGAGAAATACATACATTTAATCTAATTAATCAAAATCAATTAATTTTCAAGTGTTTTATACGCAAGGGAACAAAATAAAATCCTAGGGAGAATAATTTAAAATAATTTAAATTTAAAAAATAAAAAAAACATTTTTGACGCGCAAGAATATGTTGACTAGGGAGAAGTGTCTGAAATATGTGGGTGGAAATGCTACAGCTGTGCGCATCACAGGGCAGTGATATTTTGGTGAACGAAGTATCTGAGAGGAAGAAAAGATACCGCGAGTCCTGTCCAGCTGGCATACATGATTTATTTATTTATTTATTTATTTATTGGGTTTGTCAGCTGGTAATGGCCTGATCCAGCTCAACTTGGTGCTTCACTAGTGGATAAGATTAGGTTTTAGGTCAAATAATGCACATGATGGGATTAAAAGTTTTCCTCAAAAGCTAGCTTGCTTTTAAATATTTGTGACCGTACCGGTGCCCTAAGCAAGAAAATTATCAGCTCCAGCTTCCAAGCCTACCGCTACCGTAGCTTTGTTGTTGTTAGTAGAATGCTATGATAATGATAGTGTTTTTAAAAGAATCTATGGTTATTTATGTTTAATAAATTTAGTTAATTTAATAATATAATTATTAAATAATACTAGTAATAATAAATAAAAAAATATTATGGCTAATAAAAAAAAATGAAACGGTGAAGTGTATTGGAAAAAATAATAATTAAAAAAAATATGACTCAAAGTTAGCATGTTAAATTTACGATATAATTGTGAGGTTAAAATGACCTGGTACAAAATAAAATAAAATAAAATAATAAAGGTTAACTTAAAAAAAAAGATTAGATAATAAAAGTTGGTAATAAAAAAAATTGATTAAAAAAATATCAAAAATAAAAATTTTATTCAACTAGGTTAACTTGACTAATCTATAACCCTTGATGTAAGATTGAGATGAATTCATAGAAATGAAAGTGAAAAAAAATCAACAGATGAAGGCTCAATAATCTAATATTAAATGATGAAATTAAAAAAAAATCAATTTAAAAAAATCTAAAAAAAAGATGGTAATTAAATCGGACTAATATTCAACACTTATGACTTAGGTCATGAGATCAGGTTATTTCATAGAAGATAAATCTGAAAAAATTATAAAACAAAATTTTTAATTTTTTAAAATTAAAATAAAAAAATTACCAATAAAAAATAAAGATCAAATCAGCATGGAAACTAAATAAAGTAAAACAATGATGGATAATATTGATAAATCAAGAAAATGGTAAAAAAAAATAGCAATAAAATAATGAGAATTAAAATTAATATAAATATTAAATGAAATAAAATAATGATATAAAATTAAAAAATAAAATAAATAAAGATAATAATAAGGATAAAAAAACAATAAAAATATAATATTATAGAAAAAAATACACGGACTAATTATGATGGCGAGAAAAAGTTGGAACACTTTCTCATCTTTCGACTCAGGAGGTTCTTGATCTCAGGACATTGAACAAATTAGAGTGGTCGAGAAAAATGCTAGACTGAGTTTTATTCTTGCAGAGTTTGAAACTTAATAACTCCATAAAAGTTCTATCCCTGTCGAATTCCTATATAGTATATGATATTATGTTATAATTATTTTTTAAATTTTATTTTTTATATCAATACATTAAAAAGATCTAAAATCATAAAAAAAAATTAAAAAAAAATATTTTTTAAACATAAAAGCAAACTCGCCGGCCGGTGAAATTGAAGAATATTTTCAGTGATAACGGGTTTAGCTAGCTGAAAGATTAAGGCCCATAACTCAAGGATATAAATAAGGCAAAAGTAGCCCATTAACATGATCCAAACATAGTGGCTCAATCTAGAAAGCACATCAGCCCGTATTTCCTGCTTGTCTCCATTGGTTTTCACTCTAGGGCTCCGTTTGTTTGCAGGAAAGTGAATTTCTTTTGAAAAGTGAATTCCGGGGAAAGTGAATTCCTGGAAAGTGAATTCCGGGAAAGTATTTTCCGATGTTTGGTAGTGTTATGGAAAATGAACTGGAAAACACTTTCCAGTGTTTGGTTATGTCATGGAAAATGAGCTGGAAAATAACTTATTAATATTTTATTTTTCTCAAGTTTATTAAAATAATGAGGAACAAATCTTACAAATTAAAAAGTTGAATGAGAATGAAATTGAAAAAAAAAATATAATTTCATAAATTATCTCAAATAAAACAAATAATAATCAAAATAATAGGGATCAAATCTAAAAAATTTTAAAAAAATGAAAAATGAAGAAATTAAAATAATAATAATCAACATTTCATAAATTATTTCAAATAAAATAAGTAACAATCAAAAGAATGAGGATCAAATTTGATAAATAAAAAATTTCAATAAAAAAATGATAAGAAAAAAGCAAATAGCAATTATAAAAATAAGGACCAAAGTTAATATAAAAATAAAATTTTAAGAGATGAAATTGAAAAATAAATATTCAAAACAAAATATATATAGCAATCAAAAGTTTGAGGATCAAATTTGATATAATCAGCAAATAATGACATTTCTAAATTTTTCACAACTTCCAGAAAGTGTTTTCCCCTCAAATTTTTCAGGAAAACACTTTCCTGAAAACCAAGCCAAATTTTCCTTTTACTGGAAAGTGTTTTCCATTGATCAATTTTCCTACTGGCAAACAAACACAAGAAAGTTTGGAAAATGCTTTCCCGGAAACCACTTTCCGGAAAACAAACACAGAAAAGGAAAACACTTTCCTGAAAACCAAGTCAATTTTTTTTTTTTGACTAAAATTGACTGGAAAGTGTTTTCCGTTGACCGGAAAGTGTTTTCCGCTGACCGGAAATTGTTTTCCGTTGACCAATTTTCCTAATGACAAACAAACACAGGAAAGTTTGAAAAATGGTTTTCCGGAAACTACTTTCCGGGAAACAAACAAGGCCTAGATTTCTTGTTTTTTGATGGCAACAGAGGGTAGAGGAGGACAAGAGAGCAGGAAAAGGGGTTTTTTTTTTTTTTTAAGAGATTCTTCGATTTTAAAATGATTTTCATTTAGAAATATATTAAAATAATATTTTATATTTTTTTAAAAAAATATTTTTAATATTAACATATAAAAATAATTTAAATCACCAAAATATATTAATTTAAAATAAATAAATTTTTTTTAATATTTTTAAAAACAAACCGTATACATGTGAGAATGATTTAAGAGACGGCACGATGTTGTGAGTTTCCTCGTCAATAAACAAGGCCGACTCATTTCTCATACTTGGATTAAATGAATCAAACACATCAACATAAAAGCATGAAAAAACATCGTTTGGGCACCTCGTTGCTTCGAATATGTTGAATCCATGGTTAAGGTCTCTTCAAGGACATCTATCCTCGTCCCTGTGATTGTCAGAAATGGATGTCCACATGAGAAGCAATTTAGCAGGCGTCGGCGAGAAATCAGCCGGAAATATCAACTCATTTTCCGGCAACAAAACATCCTTCATAAAGCCCTTTGGATAACAATTTGATTGATCGGCTAGCCTGATCACCACAATTGTTCCCATGCTTCATTAAGCTTATCACCATCCCTCTCTTCAACTGCTTTTTCCTCTACACTGGACAGAATTCCTGCAAGAACCTGGAAGTCAATTGCTTCCAAGTAGTGATGCTACCTAAAAGCAAAGAATTCAATCATCTCTTGGCATCATCTTTCAGATAAAAAGGAAAAAGAATTAACTTGAGCACTTCGATTGTTAGATTCTAAGTATTTTGTCTACTGCACAAATCATAAATCTCTCCAATGTGAATCTAGGGATCCTCAGAGCAAGTTCCCCTGAAATGTAGAAGTGAAACTAAGCAAAGATGGAAGTATGGAATATGTCTCCAAATTTTCTGAAAGGCCTGTTCGTGATGGTGAACCAATATCGATGGGCGAAAAAGAATCCAAAGAGGCCTGCTTCTGTCACATCATCCATTTCCTCCTGATCGACTTGTTCCTTGGAAGTTGTTGAACTTTTCGATGATCCATTTGCTAAAGAAACCTATCCCCTTTCCTTTCAAAATGCTTTGGATGCCCGCATGTTTTCCATGCCCGCTCAATACCAGCCTTATTTTACTCGTGTTGTATAACTATTTTGTTTTTTTATAAAAAAATATTATTTATGTATTAAAATAAGGTAAAATAACGATAATATACTTTTAACCATGTTAATTAGAGCTAGGTTAACTTGGAATATTTTGTTAAATCCATGTGATTGAAATAACTAGATAAAAAATAATAAAAAAAATTATACAGTCTTTGCAAATAAATAAATAAAAATTTATGCTAACTTTTCAAACTCAATCAATGAAATGTTAAAAGATAAAATTGAAAAAAAATTAATTATACAAAAAGATTTTAAAAAAATAATTAAAAGAATGAGGATCGAAATTGATATAAAAAAATAAATTTTACATTTGATTTATAGGTGACATTAAGGGGGGGAATCAAATTAATAAAAGGATGAAAAAAAAAATAAGAATCAAAATTGATATAAAAAATAAAAACAATGTTGTAATTAATGAGTGAAATTAAGAAGAATAATAATTGTTTATAAAAGAACAAAGAAAAAATTAGAAATTTAAATAATGAGGACTAAATTAGAAAATGTAACACCATCAATTTCAATTGAAGGATAAAATTGAAAACTACTAAATCTTTTACAAAAAGACTAAGGGAAAAAAATAGAAATTCAAAGAATGAGGACCACATTGAAGATATATATGATAAATTAAGATTGAATGATGAAATTAAAAACAAATAAAAACTACTACAAAAGGGTTAAGACCAAAAATTAAAAAAAAGAAGATTGAAGTTGAAATACCAACAAACAAGATGGTCAAGTTGTAATTTTTTGGGATAAGAGAGAGAAGAAGGAGAAAATAATGGTCAACTAGCGCCAAATCAGATCATCACCGATAACATGTACTACATTAACAAAAAGAGGACATGACGACTTTTTCAATAACTCTTTTGGAATGGCATATTTGGACATCGGGAGGCGCCACATGCACCGCCTAAAGGGTGCAAACGCTTCCCACTCATGCCCTGGTACTTCACACGTGTGCCCACCTTTTTGTTTATTATTTATTTTGTCAAATACATAATTGCTCCTAAGCTGACTTTATAATTATAAAAATAAAAAAACTATAGTGAAAAACTAAAAACATCCCTAGACCTCAAGCTTAAATTTTTTGACTTTAAGGTTATTTTCATCGTTTTATTGTGCATTTTAGTTGTTTATTATTTTTTTATATTTGGGCAAATACCAAATCCCCCCTCAAATTAAATTATAATAACCAAAAAACTATTTTAAAAATAAAAAAATATTAATTCATCTCAAGTTTAAATTTTTTTTATCTTTAAGGGTATTTTAGTTATTTCATTGTACACTTAATATAAAAAAATTTTATTTGTCCCTGATCAATTTAAAAACAATAAATAGGCCATGTGAAAAGACTTTAATGTCCTTAAAAGTAAGGTCAAGTTTTTTGGACGAGGGGTAAAAGAGTCACCATACTATTCCAATGTATAATGTAAATATTTATACAGTTACAATGTTTTCCAAATATCAATTAGCTCTTTTTAATAGACAAGGTTGGTGTATCCCGTATGACAAGTTTGCATACAAAACAAAATGAAAACAAGAAAGAAAAAGACAAAAAAACTAAAAAAAAAAGAATATAAAAAAGATATTAAATAAAATAATCTTCGGCAATTATGCCAAAAATTGATGAGAAATTTATAATATAGTGGTATAGCTTGTAATATCTCATATCAATGGGTGAGGACTTGGGGGAAGACCTTATATGAGCATACTCACATTGACTAGTAAGACGCATTTTGGGGCCATACGTGGCTGCCAAGAACAAATCCGTGATGCATGTGGGCCAAAGCAGATAATATCTTGCTAGTGGGGTGGGGTGTTACATTTGGTATCAGAACCCGGCTCACGAGCTGTTCAATGATGCCGACAGGGTCGTCGAGCTCCTTAAAGGGGGTGAATTGTAATATTCCATATTGGCGGGTGAGGACTTGGGGGAGAGCCTTATATTAGCATGCTCAACTTGATTAGTAAGACGCATTTTAGGGCCATGCATGGCTGTCAAAAACAAATCAGTGAAGCCTGTGAGCCAAAGCGGACAATATCTTGTTAGTGGGGTGGGGTGTTACATAACTACTTCTTAATAGTATAGAAAAGTAGATATCATTTCATTAAATAATGTAATTTCATTGTTATTTTACAACTTAAACCAAAATTAAAGACGCAGGTATCAAAGCATTAATTGTTAGACAATGGTAAACTAATCTAAATGTTTTAAATATTTACAAGCAAGTTCTAGACATGGTAGTATAACTACTAACCAAATTTAAATTGATTTCAGGTTGATTTGGAAAGGTATAAAATTAAGATAAAAAGTATAAAAAAAATAAATGAAATTATAGCTTGGAATAGAAGTTGAGAATCTAGTTATGGATGATTACTCTCACATGAGGTTCTTAGTATGAGGATGCATTTTCATACTAATTCTCTTTTAGTTTCTATGTTAAGCATTTGGTATAAATGTCCTCACCTATTTGTTTTTAAGTTCAACCTAGCATGGTATCTACTCAAGTTTAGCACTTAGAAGTTATTAAGAATAAATAAAATATGAATGTAGTTAAAACACTAGAACATGGCATTTATTCTAGGTGATTCAGAATCAAGTTCACACAAACATGGTTATGGAAGTCATCTCATACTTTAAATACATGTTTATATAGATAGTCACTTGTGTACCTATATCTAATTGATCCTAATACAATCATATGAGATGATTCGGCAAAAAACCATATAAAAGAATTGATCGTTAATAAATAGAGAACTTGAAATCATTTAGGAAAAGAATTCATAAGTTTAATGGAAGCATAATATCAAACAATCATATTTAGGATTTAAATTGAGTAGTAAATATAATTGGGATTAGTTATTCATGACTACAAAAAAAAATTCCAAGATAATTAATAAGGAATGAATAAACCAAACACCATAAAATCAAAAGTGGAATTTTGGTGGCAAATGCTTTCTTCACCTCATTTGGTCTCAAACTTGAATTTTCTTTTCGTCTTTTATAATGCTCTCCTCTTGAATACTTTCTTTTACTTATTTGATATCTTAATTTTTTTTTTCAAAATAGACAAATTTCAATCCCTGACTTTTGACCTGATTTTCTCTGTCAGGTCAACTTATTTTCAAAAGGTGATAAACATAAATGTTGTATATATCTTTTGTAGTTTTTTTTTCCTATTACTAAAATAATTTAAATTGAATATCTAGAAACAATTATGCTTGATTTACTAATATATGTTTCTAAAATTTCTAGAAGGGAAATTTCCTATTCTTAAAATAGGAAATGACAATTTCTTCATTTCTTATAACGTGCACAGAAATCAATTGGACCTCTTTAAAGTTAATTTTGGCATTGAATTGGTTTCTAAATAGGCTTCCTCAATATCATGAACCTAAATATAGTTAGAATTCAAAGATTGAATGTTAATTATTCACATCAAAGCCTATTATTCAATGATTTTATTTTTCCATAAATAAAAACTTATAAAATTTAAAAAAAAACTATAAAATAAATTGAAGATAACTAGCATAAAATTACCCATAAAAGTACTTTAAAATTCACATAAAAAATAAGCTCTTCAAAGATTTAAGAAATATAGAGATTACAAGGTAGATAATTGGCTCGCATTATGTTACTAGTCAAGCCAAAATTATTCAATGTGAAAGCATAATATTCTAGCCACGAGAAACTCTTTAACATTGTCATTAAACCCAACCCATTTGATCAACTTTAAACTTTTTGACTCGAGTAGTCCTTTCCTAACCCGAATAATACACTTAATCTTTAAATATAAATCAATTAATTGTTGAATTGATAATAAGTTAAATTTTTTTAATTCAATTTTGATTTTGATTATAATTTATATTTGAGCTAACATATTAGAAACCTAATGATTTTCACACAATAAAAATCATTTGTTAGAGATTAAAATATGATGATTAATCAAGTGTGACTTGATTAAAGATAAGTTTTAGAAATTAAAAAATTGAATATAATTAATTTAAAGATTACAATTCTAGACCCATAAAAAATCAAGTACGGAGTTAATTTTTTTTTCCTATGTAAATAGAATAGTTTTCTAGTTTATTTGTTATATTTAATATTATTTATTCTAAATAAATTATTGTAATGATGTTTTCATAAGTGATACATGAATGAATAAAATTAAGTATTTTAAGAGTTTTCTCATGGTTATGGTGTTCTTGGTCTTTGAAAGTTTTGACTATTAACAAACTTGTTATCATTTGCTCTCGTGTATATAAGATACCCAACATGATCAAAAGGCTACCTCCTCTGTTCTCACATTTGAAACAAGTTTTGAAAGTTGGTCATGAATTCATGATCACTCTTCATATTATCTCCGTTAATTGACGGGTGAATTCTAAAATTTATACATGTCTTTTATGACCAACTCCTAAACATCTCTTCTCCAATGGGGGAATCTCATCACCCTCTCCTACATGAGCATGTCTTGTTTTTTGAACTCTTTCAGCCATGGTTATTTAAGAGCATATAAAAACTAACCATTATAAATGATTAGGCTTTGATACCAACTAATATAAATGAAAGCAACATAAGAAAGATAACAAGTATAAACGACACAGAATTGTCTTGAATATGGTAACCACACAAAAATTCTAATTCAAAATTTTATTACCAAATATTTCTCTTTAAATTATCTACCAAAATATTGGTTAAACAACATTATTTATATTAGCCTTAGTTTTATCTTGAAGAAGGAAAAAAATTCTAATAAATAATTATATAGTTATTCTAGGAATTCATAATCTAAATAAGAAAAAAAAAAATTACCAAGCACAATGTTTTATTTCCTAAACTAAATAGAATAAAAATAACTTAGGAAATAAATGATTTCTTTTAAAAATCCTCTTGCATCATTGCATGATGGTTGCGTGATGGTGGCTTTCTTAAGGTTCAATTATGGAAAGATTTTCTCTGTGAAGAATCCAAGGTTTGGGATGCTTTATACTCAAAGATTCCTTATACCTCATGAAATCCTTCTATCCTGAAAGGTGCCTGCAAACTCGGAGAATTCCACTTAAAAACCTAAGTTTCTATGATGATCATCCTGAACACAAGGTCATCTTCTTCGATATCGCTCATGATATGTGTTCTCAAAACTAAATATAGAGTTACAATCATCTATCTCACGATCTTTCAAATCTTGAACTGTAAATTATGGTTTAAACTTGTGACTTGCCTTTGTAAATCCTTAATTATTAGTTTTTGAACATCATGTTCTGAGATTAGAACCTCCTTATCTAGAAAACATCATTCTTTATCATGAACATGTCTTGCTTTATAACCTTCAACCATGGTAATCAGTGAGCTCAACCAATAAGGTTTGCACTTTAATACTAACCGACACAACCTAAACTCTATAATTGAAATTAAAAGGAAAATGATGAGAGGGATAAAATAAAATTTTTTTGAGAAAATCCCTTGATGTCATAGGTATTGTTCTAAAGAAGAGAAAGAGAATAACCTTTTTATTAAAATTATCAAAGTCCATTAAAATTCAAATTAAACAATCATATTTATACTAGTCTTAGGCCTAAACCCTGATCCCCAAAAAGAAAAATAATAATTATAGAGTTAATATAGAATTCAACTAATATTAGAATTCCTATACTAAATAAAAAAAAATATAACGAAGGAAAATTTTTTGAACCTAAAATCATCAAAGTTATAAAAATGGGCTCAAAAAAGTACTTTTAATAATTTATTTTTGAGTCGGGACTAAAAACTTAGGCTTTCAGGATTTTAACATGTCCTAGCTTATCGAGACTTTTTGGTGAACTCACTAATTTTAAAAAAAAAACTAAAGATAAAAATTAATTATTTTGAAAATAAAGGGATCTCAACAAGTTTATATATATATATATATATTACATTTCAAATAGTAAAGTTTGGCATATAGTCTATTTAAAATAAAATGTAATTTCTCATCAAAAATAAATTATAAGAATGAAACAAACCTCCTTACGAACCTAAATCACTTATGAAATTAAAGTAAGCAAAATATGCTAAATTCATTACCCAGATGAAGGCTACTTAGGGAGAAGAAGGGGTAACCTAATTGAAACGCCAAGGATTAGTCAAAGGCTAGTTAGAGAGAAGAAAGGGTAGCCCAAAAAAAAACCCGAAGATTAGTGAAATGGTTTAATAGAAGTGATTATTATCAGTTTGGTTTGGTTTATATAAAAAATAATAGTCAAACCAAATTTTTTTTAAAAAAATCAAAACCGGTTCAAACCAATCGGTTTGGATTTGGTTTGGTTTTTTTGAACAAAAACCGATTTGACTTGGTTTTTTTCGATTTGGGTTCGGTTCTGTTTTTTCAGCCTAGCTCGGTTTTTTTTTGTTTGGATTCTGATCGGTTCGGGTTTTTCAGTTTTAAATTTATAAAATCAAAATTAAAATTGAACTGGTCAGTTTTTTTTAAAAATTTAATCTATTTTTTTTACAATTCAATTTTTTTAATTATTTTTTTTCTAATTTTTTAATTTTTTTTTAACCTCGACTTCATGAAGTTTGATAGAGAACTACCAATCTCAAACTTGTTTCGCAAAACATCACGGAACCAAAAAAAAAGGTTCAAACTTCAAAGCCTGGTGTACCAACCAAGAAAATGTCCATGTCCAGGTCAAAGTTTTCATGACTTCACGAGGGATAAACTAGAAACTAGATATCATGCTCAATAAGCTTCCAAACCTCAAAAGTGTAAATAAAATCATTAAATTAGAAATAAATAAATAACGGTACTTATATGGTACGGGAAGGAAATAAAACATGGATGGATTGAAAAATCTAAATTGTTAATCACAAGTTTTTTATAAAAAAAGAAAAAAATCAATAAAAGAAAGAGAATAAAAAGTGGGAATATTCGTATAGGGAGATGGATTAACAAATAATCTTAATCTAAAGAGTAAATAAAAAATATAGTAAGAGTAGGGGAATTACAAGTACATTAATTAAGCACCAGCAGTCAGGGAGAGCCGAGAGGGCGGAAAGAGAGGCAAGAGGCAAACCCGCCACGCCCCCGCCCCTTGCTAGCCTCCAAAGGATCACTCTCACTCATATACCTGCCTCGTCAACTCTTCTTCACATGCATCATAGTATAAAAGACATTTCCAGAACCTCACTAATCACTCTCTTGATCTCTCTGTCTTTCTCGCTCAATTAATCTCATCATCTGCTGCTCATCATGGCTCATTTGGCTGCACTTTCTCAGGTTCCAAAACGCCATACCCTTTGAGATCTCTGTTTCTTTTTTTAACAGTTGCCTCATCTTTTGTACTAGAGATTGATTGTTCTTTTTCTTTTTTATTTTGTCGCTGCAGGTTTCCTTTGCTGCTCCTGCTGGGAGCGACACCACCCTAAGGAGATCTGCTTTTAAGGTAATTTTAAATCTTGTTTCATGATTATGGAAGAAGATTATTAAAGGTTCTGTTTGGTTTCCTTCAACCTTTCCTCTTAGCAAGATGAGGGCAAATTTTCCGTTTTTTAAATCTGTTGTTTGTATGCTTGTTCATGTCCAAAAAAGAAAAAGAAAAAAAAAAGAAATTTCTGTTCGAGTTGAACATTTTCTTTGATAACTGATGAGGATGGGTCACTTACAACTTACAGTTATGTTAAACAAGGATTTGATATTTGAAGGGTTATGAATGTGGAAAGAGGTTGATATTCCAAGCTTGTGGATCATGATCTTTATTGCTATTATAGATGGAGAAGAAGAGTATGGTCATCTTTCAAATGCTGGAAAATAGATTGCTGAATAAGACACTTAATGGTGGCTGCATCAGTTCAAACTTGATAAGAAATTAAAAAGTGGGGGGGGGGATGACATGAAACTGATTTTGTGCTCTTTAATTTCGAGCTTGCTATTAAGTTGTTCCTGAAGAAGAAATGCTTGCATGTGCTAGTTCATTCATGCATAGGTTACGTAGGGTGTCGACCTGTTTCTCCGCCCCCAAATATGTTTGCAAGTGAAATAATTGTCCTTTTAATCGAGAGAGAACTCTTTTGTTTGAGATGAAGAACATTCCCATGTCTAAACTGAAGGTCAATGATCCAAAGATCAAGCTGAAGTTTCTTTAGCTTATTGAGTACAAGTACAGCTTGCAGCAATCCTGTTATCCAATTTAAACATTGCACTTTGTTAAATGCAATCCTGTTAAATGCTCTTGCATTTTGTTAAATGCTTCTGCACTTTGTTAGTAGTTACTGAAGCCCTGCTAGTTACCACAGTCTTCCATTAAGTGAAGTTGCCGGTCATTCCATATGTTTTTGCACATGCAAGCTGCTAAGCTATATGACTGGTTAAAATTAGATCCTAATTTAAGAGATCTTGTACTGGTGATTGACCCAATTTTCTTTGTATCCAATAAGTAATCTCTACATGATGAGGCACTAATCTGATTTGGACAATTATCCCTGTTTAAGCGTTTCAATCTGCTCCAATTTTCATTATGTGTTTGTGTACGTGTGTACATGTGGCTGCCATCCATTTGCTTTGCATTCATGTAAATGTGTGTGTGCATGCTAATTAGATCTCAAGGAAGTTTCCCATGATTTTGTTGCAGATTCAAAATATAAGCTTTGGTGATAAATCATGGCACCCTGCCTCATCTTTGGATTTGAAATCAAGAAATACTGGGTTGAAAAAACGATTGTTGGTATGCATGTCTGTGCAACAAGCCAGTAGATCTAAGGTTGCAGTTTCACCTTTAGAACTTGAAGATGCGAAGGAACCCCCATTGAATACATACAAGCCCAAGGAACCTTACACAGCAACAATTGCCTCTGTAGAGAGGCTTGTCGGCCCAAATGCTCCTGGAGAGACTTGCCATGTAGTGATTGATCATGGTGGTAATGTTCCCTACTGGGAAGGACAGAGTTATGGCGTGATACCCCCTGTAAGTCATGCTATTTATCATGCGACTAGGCCTGCTATAGCTTGCATTAAATTGGTGGCTTCTGCCTGTCTTTTTGGTGGTGGTGGTGGTTTTGGGTGGGGATTGGGCATGTTGAAGATTGCATTGAAGTGCTAGAGCATGCATATGCTGTTCTAGTAAGCATTGTCATCCCAGTCATTATAGTCTGAGCATGCTGTTAACCTTTAGTTCCAAGTTGATATAGTTGAAATCTAGCAGATCCTGATCTACTCAATCCAGTCTAATTGAAGAGTGGGACTCTAGATTTTGCATTAAAGTCAGCATTTGTTCATCTTTTTTTGTGATACTTCGGTAATAATGCTTCTATATAACTAATGTAATTTGTCTCTTTGCATCATAGGGTGAAAACCCGAAGAAACCAGGGGCCCCCCACAATGTACGTCTATATTCAATAGCATCTACCAGATATGGAGATTCTTTTGATGGCAAGACTGCTAGTTTATGTGTCCGCCGTGCTGTCTATTATGACCCTGAGACTGGAAAGGAGGATCCTTCGAAGAGTGGTGTGTGCAGCAATTTCCTCTGCAACTCAAAGCCTGGAGACAAAGTTCAGATCACTGGTATGGCCCTGCTAATTTGGTGGAAAGACTGAGAAACTTGTTATTTTTTGTTGTATCATTTATTTATTTGTTTATTTCCTTTGTTTTAGCTAACCAAGGATGCTCTGGTTTCGTGTTTTGATGCTTAATTATTGATATACTGTTATTAAACAACAAACTATTCAAGTTGTTTTTTGACTTGACTAAAGCAAAATCATAATCAATTTAACTGAAATTCCTAAATTATTTTTGGAGTTTAAGTTAAAATCTTGTTTTAAGCACAAAAAAAAACCTTTTGATTGTTGACTTTTTACTCAAGGTTGATTTATTCATGAGCTACTTTTAGATTTAAATCAAAGTCTTCTTTTAAACTAATATTATGACACTGCTATCAAATATACCATTCAATTTAAAAGCATCTGGCTTAAAGTAAAAAAAAATTTCATGACTTTGAGCAATCTATAACTCATGCCAAACAATCTCTTAGTCTCCAAATTGCTGGTAAAACACATGAAATGTTGTTAGGATTGTCTCGCCTGCTTCTTGGAATGGGCTAGTGGATATAATTTGCATCACATGATGATTTATTAGCCATTAACTGTCCTAGAATATCTTTGGCAGGACCTTCTGGCAAGATAATGCTTTTACCTGAGGATGACCCAAATGCCACCCACATAATGATTGCTACTGGCACTGGCGTGGCTCCATTTAGAGGTTATCTCCGGCGAATGTTCATGGAGGATGTCCCAACATACAAGTTTGGTGGTCTTGCGTGGCTTTTCCTTGGGGTGGCCAACAATGACAGTCTCCTCTATGATGAGGAATTTGCCAAATATCTTCAGGATAACCCGGACCATTTCCGGTATGACAAGGCACTCAGTAGAGAACAAAAGAACAAGAGTGGAGGCAAGATGTACGTGCAGGATAAGATTGAGGAATACAGTGATGAGATCTTCAAACTCTTGGATGATGGAGCGCACATCTATTTCTGTGGACTCAAAGGAATGATGCCTGGGATCCAAGATACGCTGAAGAAAGTTGCGGAACAGAGAGGAGAGAAGTGGGATGAAAAGCTCTCACAGCTTAAAAAGAAGAAACAATGGCATGTTGAAGTGTACTGATATTGCATCTTTATGAGCTTCGAGACAGCAGCAGCAGTGTGGTCCTGTTAGGTAATGTGGCATTTTTCTGTTGTTGGTCAGCATCACATGAACTTGATTAGATGAAACCATTCATCTGTGCTGTTAAATAATGAAATGGATTAAAACAAATTAGAAACCTTTTGTTTGGTATTGATAAATGATTCTTGTATCCTCTCAACGCAAGTTGTCATTTGCTGTGTCAAGTATCAACCGTGGAGGTGAAGTCTGTCGCTTGTAGTGGCTGAAAGGGCAGCATCTGTCATAAACTCGTAACGATTATATAAATGCACTGGCTTGGTTTGGAATCCAAGGACTCTCTGGTGTTCCGGCCCATATGGAGGCTTCTCTTTTTCAAGCATTTTACTTTTGTTTTACCATTGACCTTCCTTCCTCGCCCAAAAAAATGTGTTTAAGTATTAAAGTACTCTTTTTCAACTTGTTTGGGAGTTTGGTAATGTAATTGTGATTATTTTTTAAAAGTATTTTTATTTAGAAATGTATTAAAATAATATTTTTTTATTTTTTAAAAATTATTTTTAATATCAACATAAATAATCTGAAAATACTAATTTGAAATAAAGAAAAAAATTTAATTTTTTTTTAAAAAATTAGAAGTGTTTAAAATGTAAAAACAAATAGGATAAAAAATTTTTTTGTTTTTTTTTTTAGGATAATTAATGGAGGAAAGAGTTGATGGTTATTTGTGATTGTTTTTATAAAAAATAATTTAAAATAAAATTAAATTTTTTAAAAATACTGATAAAATATAAAAGCAAATAACCCCTAAATTTATAAATGTCTGTGTTCATCAAAGCCATCACTCAAATCCATCTAGTACCTAAGCCCAACAAACACTTTGCTTCCCTTTTATCGTTTTTTTGTTTTCTTTTTGGAAATTATTGGGAGGTAAGGTGGGAGATAGTGACATTAATGCTTATTGTTTTTGGAAAGGAAAGGAAAAGGGATAATTACGGATGGAAGGTGGAATAGAGTTCTCCCCGTCTGGTTGGTTGATGTAACCCATTCCTTACTTCCACCTCATTTTGTTCAATCCGAGCAAGCGGTAGAATCAGAAGATAAATCCCTAGTTGGAGGTGCGGATAGGTTGGATAAAATTCAGTTTTTTTAAAAAAATTAAATTAAGATGATGATTTTTATTTTGATTGTTTAAATACTTTTATATAATTTATGTTATTACTAATATTTGTTTATTTATTACCCTTGATTTGGATAATATATAGCAAAATCAGTATAATATTTTCTATATAAGATAACTTAATTATTTTAAGTTTAAAAATCTTTTACACAACAGTCATATAAGCTTTTCCATGGATGCAAGTGATCTCTTTATATGTAATTTTCATATTGGTTAGTTCAACATACATGTCATCTGATAAGCATCTATATATTAGTTTTAGATATCTCTTATACTTCAGCTTATGAGAACAATTGATTCTTTTCATAAAATAAAAAATATAATATGTGTCAGCATCAACAACTCGAATTAATGTCCAATGTTAATAAAGCATTAACTAGAAATATTTAAGAATAATAATTTGATACAATAGAAATCTCATAATTATAATTTTATAATTTTCTTTACAAAATATTTTTGTCCCAAAATTTTTATTTTCATTCTAGATTCATTAATTAAATATTTCATGAATATTAAAGATGAATAAACTTTTATTAAAAATTAAATATTTTTATATAAATAAAGTCAATGTCATGTGTAACTAATCAATTGACTACAAAATATATTCACTAACATAATGACATTTATATTGATTTATCCCATGTTAGAGATTTACTCTTTTTTTTTTTATCTTTATATTAGGTGCAAGTATAACATATTCAATGTACATCTTATATTAAATTCCATGATATGAAATTCCAATTTATTTAGGTATATCCTGAGCATTTCAATCCTCCAAAGGTCATTTTGGATAAATTGTGAAATTTTAAAACAAAATGCTTATTATTTTGTACAATATTTGGACTTTTTGGATATTATTAATTTGATTTTAAGTTTTTTTTTTAGTTTGAAATTATGTGGTTATTTGTGTTAAATTGTGAGATTATATTTTGGATTGATATTGCTTTTTTAAACATTATATTGGTGCAAGAGTTATGTTTGGATTTATTTTAATTTATTTGAATTGACATGAAATTTGAACGAATTAAGTGAAATTAATAAAATTATGGTTGATGTTTTTTGGTTTTGGTTTTGAGTTGATGAATGATAATTTATTTTGAATTGATATCGTGGTTAAAATAACATTGATAAAAACATGTTATTTGTGTCTTGCTAAACAAGTCTTCGTCCAGTTTTTAATAAATTTTTAATTTTGAAAAAATTATTTTGCAATTAATTTTGAATTTCCTATTTTTTTGTACCCTCACATATTAATATTTGGATATAGTAACTAATTTATTAAAGTCGTGAGAACATGGCCTATATTTTAAAAATATCAAAAAAAAATTATTTTGTTAGTCTCAATATCAAGGATTACGAACTTATACGTAAGATGTATTCTCAATATTAAAAAATATATATAATTTTTTTACTATAGAGTGAACAGGCTTTAGCTAGATAAAATAATGATCTCGTTATCAATAATGACTTTTTTTAAATTTTAAATATACTAACAATTAAAAAACGCAACAATATCTTGGTTTGTATAAGACAAATAAACAATCCCGTGTACATTAGGTAATGTGTACTAATAGTAATGCCTTTTTTTTATATACTAGTTTTTTTATATAGATCTTAAAACTAGTTAGGGTTTTTAGTTACTAAAATATTAAATTACAACTCATTCTTTTTTCCTTCTAAAATCAAACAAGAATTCCTTATTTTTTTTATATTACCAAAGAAATCCCAATCCGAAAGAACGATAATTGCACATGGGCGACATTGATAATTCTTACACATTCATTTATTTGTGTTAGATTTTTTTTATCCAACCCGTGAAGCCTTGTAAATTGATTAGTTATATCCTAAATTAATTTTAGATATATTTGAGAAATACTAATACATATTATAAGTTAGTATTTAATTACTTCTCATAATAAAAAAAACAAAAAAAAAAACAAATGAAACATATTTCATTATATTTTCTTGTTTAATAATATAAAAATTCACATGAAAACTATTTTAAAAATAAATTAATATTTTATTTTTCTATTTATATTTTTTAACTAAATAATTTTCTATATTTATTGTTGTATTTTAAAATACAAACCAAAACGTAACTTGGAAAAGATTAAATACCCCATCATTATTGGAAAAACTGGTGATAACAAAGTACTGGATACAAACACGTGGAAGATGCTGACGTGCTTATTAGGTGACAAGTTATGTATAGTTCATTTTAACAGTGCTTAATTACTCGGTCTAAACAGTTGGCTAAAAATTATTATTTTTTATATTTTAATTGTTTTCAATTATTAACATTAAAAATAAAATTTTAAAAAATAATAAAAAATATTATTTTAATATATTTTAAAATAAAAATCACTCTAAAACAACTCTGCAACTCTCTCATTCAACTCGTATATTGTGTTTTAAGCAATTAAACAATTAAATCTTATTACTCTCATCAATATTAATAATTGAATCAAATTTCAGATTTCTGTCATTCAATATATTTGTATGTAGATCATTCCAATTCTTTCTCTCTGACTCTAATTTTCAATTCCAGTTTTACTTAAAACTTGAATTAGAAAAAGAAAAACATTCTGTACAAGGAGCAGTTGCACAGATTTTCCGAGTCATAAACATTCTCTACGGTACTATCCATTTCGCAAGGTTAGACCTTCTTCTTCATCTTCTTATACTTACCATCTGTTTGTTTCTCTAGTAAATCGTGGAATCTCGCAAATCACCATCTCCATCTCTCTTATATTTTTCTTTTTCCTATTTTCCTGCGTTTTGTCAGCATCCAAACAGATCGTTGAGCTACTTTTATGTTCGGTGTTATTATGATTCTTTTTTGAATTTTTGAAGTGTTCATTGGGTCTGTCATGCTGTTATTATTATTTGTAATTTTTGTTTTTGAGACATTAGGATCGGTGGGTTCTATGTGATGGTTTGGTTTTGGAATTCTAATTTAGGTTGAATTCTATCTAGTTTTTTCATTTTTTTAGTGGGGCCAATCATGTCAACTTTAATTTTTTTTTTTGGGGGGGGATACAGGCGTGCTTAACAGTAGCATACTAATAAGGCAAGGCAGATCACGTCGCTAGTCAGGGCGTTTTGTTGCTGATGTTTGGCATTTCATAGATTTCCTGCATCGTCCTCCTGCTGGATGATCTTCTACATGGAAGTCTACAGTTTTATAGTTCAGATTGGATTTAATGATGAATGCAAGGTGAAATAAGAAATTTGATGATTGTGTCAGGAATCGGCTTTTTGGATTATACTATTCTATTTTCAACGACGAGGAGATTTTACAGCTTAAATATTGTTATTCACGGTGTTGAATTATTGACCATAAACAGGATATTTATCCAATTCAATGTAAAGCTTAAAATTTTATCATTTCTCTGTGATTGAATCTTGAGATAATGCAAGCAAATAACAATGCATCAATAGAACTGGGAAAACAGTGATAGACATTGCCTTTCATTTTGTGAGGATATAACAGGCGACTAGTGACAATACCCAAGAGTGGTGATTGTTGGAGATACAGCATCAGAAAGTGTTTGTGGCCTAGCATTTTGTGAGTACCTGATGCTGGTCCGGCACATTACATGTTGATGCCTGCTCAGGTTCGTGGGCTTGTAGCACTGCTAGAGAGCGTTCTACATGCTTCATCATGGAGGTCAAAACCAGTCTGCTTACAGTTCACTGGATAACTAGTTGGTCTTCAAATGGCTACAGTTGGATGCTCACAAATTCAATCAAAACAGATGAACCTTCTAACTGAGTTTTACCTAAGAGCTTTGAATTTTTTTGACCCCCCTTGCTACTCTGTGTTTTGAGTTGCGATATCTAGGTTCTGTAATGTGAAGCCTTGCATTTGTTTTATTCATAGGTGTCATGGGACCTTTGCAAAGGAGCCTCCACAAACGATACACGTATTTCTTTCCTCTTTGTCCGTAGCATCCATCTGCACCAAGAACCTAAACTTGATTATTTTCTTTTCAACGGTGCACCAGCCACACCATAGGACCTCTTTGTGGAAGAGCACCCAACTGATTTTCTTCTCCCCCTTTTCCACTTCTACCAGAAAAGCTGCTCTAATTTTTTAGTTGTCAAGGCTGCTAGGTGTGTCTCTATTATCTATTTGTTTTGGACACTTGCTGTGTCACGAGGGGTCTTTGGAAAATTGGCTGTAATTATTTAGTTGGACACTTTGACCATCTTTGTATTTTATTATATGGTATTTGTGGTGGGTCAATAGTTCTGGTTTGGACAGCATCTACTTTAGTTTTTGATTTTCTTCCTCTTCTCTATGCCTTGGCTATACAGTTGCCAAGCACAAATCCTAGGATGGCATTATGTTTTCTAAAAATTGGGAAAAGGTAAAAGGAATTTTTTTTTTTTTTACCAAATATTTTAGTTTTCTATTATTGTTGCTGAACTGGGTTCCTTTCTTTTTGGTCATTTTGTGCAGATAACTTGGTGGAGACAGGATTTTGTTGAATGATTTTTTGTTATTAGCAAAGCAATGAGCCGTTTGTCAGAGCTTCAGCAGGTTGCCTCAGGTATGCTGGTGAAGTAGCAATAAAGCATAAGAATAGTCAACAGGTTTACTATTGTAATTTGAATGTTTTTTAATGTTAAAGGTTTCTGCAGCAGCCCTGAAATGTTTATGAAGAAGATGGAAGCAACAAATTTAGGGATTTTTCCCTTGCTAAGCTTTTGCATAGAGGTTTATCATCATGTGAAAGTAGATTGTTCCGTTATTACTTGTTGATTTAGATTCTCTACAAGGAAAAAAATGGAACTTTCTCAGACATAGGGAACTTAAATAATTCTTTGTGGAAAATCGATGGATCTCAAAGTGACCAATCATACCGTGAACTCTATATTAGTTGGTGCTGTTTTGAGTATCATTATATGAAGTAACACTGCTTAATTGTAAAATGCTCAACTTTAAGAATGTAGTCTGACCATGGATACCGAAAATCTTTGCTTTTGAATCTGAAATTTAGAATTTTATTCACTCCTAACGCAAATCAGTTTGACTTGTGATATGTTTAGACATGATATGGAGTATTGGCTTTATTTTGGTAAGATAGCAGAACTGAAGAACTATGATGGATTTTCTTTCTGATAATCCCTTTCTAGAAACTTGTATGGTAACTATTGATTAAGAGTTTCATCATTTTGCTATGTTGAAGAAACTTGATGATTGCTTGAACAATATTGGACTTCCCTATCTATTGGTTAACTGAAATGTACTGCGTAGATTTCTCATGGGTATCTCTACTTGACATTCATTTTTATTGAGACTGACCAAGTTGCATTTATTATACAAACTACATTGCTTCATAGAATGAAAATCATGTTGGTGTTTCTTTAGCTTGTAACAAATGTGCAATCATGCTACTGGTTGAAAATCTTTAGTGTATGATGTGAAAGTAACACCAAACTGTTGTTAGATGTGAGGAATGATTAGAGGAGGAATGGAAGTACTCCCAGATTGTTCACAATGCTTCTATTCCTTTATTGTTTTCACCATTCTCCCTACTTTTGTTCATGAAACAAGATAAATCAATTACACCATGTATTTTCTTTGTTTTCTGTTGGAACTTGGACACTTTGCTTTTTGCTGGATCAGCAAGTATGTATGATTTGATGCCTTTTGTTGTATCTTCTGCAAATAAGTAGCCAACCTTTTATCATTTTTTAATGACTGTAATACCTCCCATTCCATGTATTCTTCCCACCGTTCCCATTTTCAGCATCAATTTATTTGATCGTGTTTCAAAGATCTTCTTATCTATTCTATATATTTAATCACTACATTTTGTTGTTTTTTTTGCAAAGGTAAAAGAAGATTAAAAGATCTATTGCTCCAAAGTGATAATCGCTTTTGCGCTGATTGTGGTGCTCCGGATCCAAAATGGGCGTAAGTTGAATAATGTTAATGCCTTGTGGCTGTGAATATGCATGAGCTTAAATGCACACTTCTTATTAGCAATCTGAAAAGTTATATTTTGTGCATATGTTTAAATTGAAGTCATGTTTAGGTTGGTTATTTTATTTTTTGACCCTGTGCTTTTAAGAAATCTGGTAACTCTCTTTCCTCCAGATCAGCAAATATTGGGGTTTTCATATGCTTAAAATGCTGTGGTGTACACAGAAGTCTTGGTACACATATCTCGAAGGTAACTATTCCATATTGCCTCTAATTTTATTTTCTCAATGATAGGAACCAATTGTTTAGGCGTTGCAATTTGAGTGACAATATTTACTTGCATTTGGTAATAGACATGAGAACATGCTTCAGTTTTGAAATGAAACTATATAATCCTTTTATCCTCGACCTTCTTGTAGGGTTTTTCTACTGGGCACTTGATTGAATATATCAAGCGAAGAACTTTTTTTTTTTTTGAGAAAATGGTTAGAAATTTCATTAGATTATAATTCAATATACCATAGAGCATACTATGGCTCAATATAGGAGAAGTTAACTCATGATAATACATGTGATGCACTCAACATCCCATCTTTATATGCTGTATCTGATTCATTTCATTGATCGAGAGCATGATATTAACATCAACCTCCATGACTCAGTATAATTTATAACCCTAGATTACAATCTAGAATTGGAAACAATGATATAGAAGTGAAGATAAACTGAGGATAATGAAGAAACAATGTGAGCAAGTAGAGATTAAAAAATCCAAAACAGAGGAAATAAAAGATAATTATGAATAACAAAAAGTACAAAGAACTATTTAGAATTTAGTGACTGTAAGTGAAGAACAAAGAAAATCAAACTTGGAAACTGAAAGGATAGATCTCACATAAATGGGAAAGAGAGAATGCTCCTATCTTAGAGGAAAGGAAAAATTACAACTGATCCCCTTCTTAGATTACCATAATTTGTTAGATATTAGATATGAGGGTAGGTTGGAATTATTGTAGAACCAATTGAGGAAAACAAAAAATAGCATGAATCAATTTCGCAAGAAAGTCAATTTATTGAAGAATCAAAGCACCATACATAACTTGAATGCCTAGCTAGGTTGCTTATATGTAGACATCAAAACAAATAATAAAAGTGAAAAACCAATATTTGATAGTCAAAGTCTTGATAAGGACAGGAAAACCTACTAAATTATACTAAAAGACTAGAATAATCATAGAAAATCAAAATTTCATAACAATCAAATACTAATCCCATTGTAGCCTTTCTCCATTCCTTGTCAAAACTTTTTAAGAACACTATTTGTCGCATTTGTCTCACAATTTGAGAAATTTGTTTACAAGTAAACTAAACCTAGGTGAATGATCCCTTGCTTCACTTAAGACCCACTCCTGATGGAATGGGATTGAGGATTTTATTCTTCGTAAAACAACTTAAAGATCATAACAATAAACGAGAAAAAATTAATAGAGAACCATGGATTTAATTATTATCATGTTTTATTAATGTGATTTGTAAAAATCATAAGATGAAACAAATATGACATGTAATAAGTACACGTGGCTTGCATAATTGCAATCATTTGGTGATTGATAATTTTAAGTTATTTTCCAAGGAAAATAGAAAGATCAATTGGATTATAGGAACACAAAATGAATGGTTGAATTATCCAGAATATGGTCCATGTTTGATTCCAGGAGCATGTTTCGATCTAGAAGAAAAAATAAGATGCCTAATTATATTCTTTATTGTATTTAATTAGTCTGTTTTATATGTTGGACTTCTTTGTTTCATTGACTCTAACAGCAACCACTTTGTTTAATCTGAATTAGTCACAAAAGCTTATGAATTAGTCATTGTGTAAATATTTGACCTTTTAAGTTTCTTTTATCGTTTTGTTATTGTAAGTCACATTTTGAGTGTACAAAATGAAATAAGATTTAACTTTTTATGTCTTTTTTTCCACACAAAACATTCATGTAAGTATTTGCCTGCCTTTTAAAGTATGAATTCCAATTGATGTATGTATGTTTGCTTATAGCTGATCTTACCATGTTCAAACAAGTGATTCTTTTGTTTAGAACATGATTAATTTGCATTGTTCAGGTTTTATCCGTGACGTTGGATGAATGGTCTGATGATGAAATCGATGCCATGATCGAAGTTGGAGGAAACTCGTCTGCTAATTCAATCTATGAGGCCTTTTTACCTGAAGGAGTTTCAAAGCCAGGGCCAAATTCCAGTAATGAGGAGCGTACGAGGTTCATCAGGTTAGAAATGATTTGCCTTAAAACACTCACCTTGCTAACCTGTCATTTTTTTTTTAATTTTCTTTTTTCATACTAGTATAAAACTTATATGGAAAGATTAAGTCCATTTTATTGCAGATTAGATCAAGCATGGTGTTATCACTAGAAAGTTACTGATGTTCGTAGATTGGATGTTAATAGTGTTTGCATTTCTTATTCCGTTTCTCACAGGTCAAAGTATGAGCTTCAAGAATTTTTGAAACCTAGTTTGCGGATCACATCAGGGAAGACTTCCTCATCTTCTCTCAAGTCAAATTTATCCACAAACCCTTTTGATAGTTTTCAAATTCCGAGTGTCTCACAGAATTTGGTAAATTTTTGGCTTACCTTTTTTGTTTCCATACTCTCTTTCATACTTGGATAACATTGAGAAATTGTTACAGGATGGCATAGTAGAGTTTATGGGAATATTGAAGGTTAAAGTTATAAAAGGTACAAATTTAGCTATTAGAGATATGATGTCAAGTGATCCCTATGTGATCGTTGCTCTTGGGAAACAGGTTAGTGAAATTTGTATCTTTATTTTTATTTTTTTCCACTTTTATTTCTCCAAATTCTTTGTTGAGACAAGTTCATGATAATTTCTATTTGTAAAATCAGGTGCCAGATCTTTGGTGCCATGCCAAGTAGAGATTCTTTTTTGTCAATTTTAACCAAGGATAATATTAATCACAACCATTTGATAAATGGTTGATACCAATATAACATTCAATTTGTTGGCCAACCCGTAGACCTTTGTAAAATCTTGACTGCAGTTTCATAGTTTTTTTTTTTAATTGAAGTGACAAATAAATGTTTTGTATACATCTTCATTCTGACAGATCAATTTTGATTGGTAGAATATTATATTATAATTTAGAAAGTGAAGAGGTTGCTTTGATTTTTATGCTAGTCACTAATGATAAAATGTGATTTGTGTTAATAGACTGCTCAAACCACCGTGATGAAGAGCAACTTGAATCCAGTCTGGAATGAAGAACTCATGCTATCTGTTCCACAGGATTTTGGGCCCATAAAGGTGGTAAGTTTGTTTATAATTTTTATGATGTTGCATTCGAATTTTCTATTCATCCAGTTATGGATCCAAAGGTACAAGAGTAAAGCTCTTTAGCTGTTTTTTTTTTTTTTTTTTTTTTTTTAACTTGGAGATGGAAATTCACTATTTTCGTAGTTATTTTACTTTTTAACCCAATGTGGTCTATTTGACCCCCCATATGTAGTCTTTATAAGGGTTGTGTTCGTGTATTTCTTTTGAATACATAAGCAAGTTATTGAATATAGCATCGTTAAACCTTATCCAGGAGTTGACCTGGTTTAAGCCCTGGAAAGTTAGGAGATTCAACTCGAGTTGAACTAAAAAATTTAGATAAGGGGCAGGGCAGGTTGCAGTTGATCAAATTGCCATCGTTAGTTTTATTGGAAATTTAGATTGAAAAAATCAAAAGAGGAGAGGGGAACGCTATAGAATTTAGCTCCTGACCTGTAAAAAAATTTGGAGGCTGCAACATTCAAATGCCAAAAAAAAAAAAAAAAAAAAAGGAAAAGAGAACTCTGCCACCAACCATCTCTTCTCTCCACCACCCTCAAACAGCCATGCCACCCACCCACCTTCCTGTCGATTTGCCTTTCTCCCATCAAATCACCATCTGCCTCCATAAAACACGCCGTCACCAGCCACTAATAACATCACAGCCTTCTTCCCCTTCCTCTCTCTCCACCCAAGACGCAACAGCCCCAACCATTCCACAACCATCAATGTCTGGAGATAACCATCCACACAGCCATCAATATCTAGAGTTTTACCACGCAAGTAATTTTATTTTCTTTTATAAATCTTTTCATCTTTTGATTCTTTCATAGGAGTGACCCGGGGACGGGTTTTGAACTGAAGTCTAGAAATCTTCATGTGGATTAGGAAGAAGAAGATTGAATTGAAGCAAAGATTGAAGAGGGGAAGAAATTAGTGATTAGGATTAAAAACAGAACGTAGCGACTAAGGCTGTTGTAGAGTCCAATAGTGGTTGTGCTGTTGTATTGAAGTGAAATCGTATATGGATAACAAAAGGATGTTTGCCTCGAGTCACCCTGCTGGGTCAGTTTGGGTTTTAAAACTAATGGTGATATAAAACTTGTGTTGTCGTTATAAACCACAACTACTTCCATAGTTATCTTGAGTAATCAGGCAAATACTTGTGTTTTTTTTTGGTTTTTTGCTATAAATTTGCTATTACTAAAACTAATTTGCTACATCTCATTAAATGAATCCTCTCACCTTTATCCGTCAATGAGCAAATTCTTGGTTATTCTAATTTGCTCATGGCAACTATTTGCCTTAACTTTCGTTTGTAATGCATTGCAGAGCGTTTTTGATCATGACACATTTTCTGCCGATGACATAATGGGGGAAGCAGAGATTGACATCCAGCCATTGATTACATCAGCAATGGCATTTGGGGATCCAGAGATGTTTGGAAATATGCAGATTGGAAAATGGCTGAAATCACAGGACAACGCCCTCATAGATGATAGCATCATAAACATTGTTGACGGCAAGGTGAAACAGGAGATCTCATTGAAACTCCAGAATGTTGAATCTGGGGAAGTACAAGTAGAACTTGAGTGGATGCCTCTTGACCAGTAAATATAAATCTTAATCACCCCTTCCATTTCAATAAGATACCATATCGATTGAAATTATTACATGGAATGACCAGTAAACAGTTCACTTCTTTCGATTTATTCCTTAGTTTATGTTCCCCCCTCTCTTGTTTTGATAGTTTTACTTCTAACTTTAAGAGGCCATAGCTTGTTTGTCACCTCTTGACAAGTTTTGAAGTTTTGAAATAAGAGGGAGCAACATGTACAAAAGAACATGCACATTCATTTTTTTGTAATATATCATGGAATTTAAAGTTTCATCAAACATTTTTCGTAATAAATTATGGTGTCTACCAAAATCAATTTCAATATTGTTTTCGATTGTCATAGTGGTTACCTCGTCAGAATCGTGGTTTATGATATGTTTCATCGGATTAATAACACTTTTCAGTCATGCCCTCTCTTACGAGTTTCATTTTTTTTCTTTCTATTTTATGAGACGAGCCGCAACTCTTATGATTAACTGTTAAGTAATACTCGGAGAAAGTATTGAAAATACTTTAGTTTTTTTATATATATTTTTTATTTGTTTTACATGTTTATTTTTCTTCAAGATTGTCACCTTTTTTTCCCCCATATTTTTTTTCGTTTTTTTTTTCTTGGGGTTTACATGTTTTTTTTCCCAAGATTATTATTATTTTTTGTGTTTTTTTAAATTATTTTTATCGATTTTTTTTAATATTGAATTGGTTGAGAATTTAGTTCTGTAATTTTTTTAAAAAAAACATTATGAATTGCTACAATGTTTCTCTACATAAATTTTTTTTTTCTTTTCAAAATGATCTTTGTTGATTTTATTTTTTTCATATTGAGCTGATTGAAAATTTTGCTTTGTAGTTTTTTTCCTTTAAAATACTGTGAATTGCTACAATATTTCCCCATATGATTTTTGTTTTGCTACATGTTTCCCCACATGTTTTTTTTTCAAAATTATCCTCGTTGATTATTTTTTTTTAATATTGAGAATTTAACTTTAACTTTCCCCACATGTTTTTTTTTCTTATTTTTTTGTTTTTTTTTTCAAAATTGTCTTCTTTTTTTTTTATTTTTTGTGTTTTTTTTTAGAATTGTTTTGTCAATTTTATTTTTTTAATATTGAACTGATTGAGAATTTAGTTTTTTTTTTTTTAATACTGTAGATTGCTTCATTGTTTCCCAATATAGTTTTTTTTTATGATTTTTTTTCCAGAATTTTTTGTCGATTTTATTTTTTTCATATTGAGCTGGTTGAGAATTTAGCTTCATATTGTTTTTTTTTTTAAAACACCGTGGACTGCTCAACACATGATTTTTTTTATGATTTTTTTTAAAATTATCTTTATTGATTTTATTATTTTTAATATTGAGCTGATTAATAATTACAACTATAGATTTTCTCATAAAACACTATACATTACTACAATATTTTTCTGCATGTTTTTTTTTGCTATGATTTTTTTCAAAATTATCTTTGTTGATTTTATTTTTTTAATATTAAGTTGGTTGAGAATTTAGCTTTATAGTTTTTTTCCTTGAAAATATTATGGATTACAAACAATTTTTCTCCATATAACTTTTTTTATTTTTTTAATAAATTTTTTTATAAATCTATAAAAAAACACAAATATACCACAAGCACACAACATCATGAAAGGACGGATCTAGTTTGTTCTCTAAATTCCGTAGTTTAGGATCAGGAACTATCGCTTTAAGATAATACTTATATGTAGGGAAAAAGAAATAGATTCCTTTAATAGTGAATAACTAGATTTGTGGGTTGACTTTGTGTCACACGTAAGAATATTTTTTTTATTGGTTTTTAAAAAAAAAGGGTGCTTGTACAATGCCAAAGTGTCTTAAAGAAAAAAAAGGGACTCTAGGCACGTATCGGATCTTGCAAAAAAAAAAAAAAGAGTATAATATTATAAGATAATAATAATTAAAAAAGATAATGACAACTAATGGACCATTAAAAAAAAGGAATCATTAGGATCCACAAAAAAACAAAGTCACCGTAACGAAAAAGGTTATGGAGCTAGGATTCTAGCCAGACAAATAAAAAAAAAAGGAAAAGAAACTTAGTAAAGAAAAGAAAAAACCAATCTCAGCTGACCTAAATAAACATGTCAAATATACAAGTTAGATTATAAGATTAGAATAAATTAATAAAAAAATAAAAAAATTCAAATTCAAATTCTGAACAAATCATATATAGAGGGATAGAATTGAAAAAAAAATCAATTAAAAAAAACCCATAAACTGAGCAAGTCAACCAAGCTCTACAACCTGTATCATGCGAATGAGATAATCCAATAAAAGACAAACTAGAAAAGATTATGAAGCTAAATTCTAAATAACCTAATGCTAAAGAACAAAACATAACAAATATTAAATTAAAAAAATAATCCTAAATAAAACCCTAAGTCAACTTAGGCTAACCCGCCAAATATACGGTCTAAGTGATGGGATCATGATAAAAAAATATAAAGAAAATTGAAAACAATCATGAATTTTAATATCAAAAAATTCCAACCTTGAAAGATGAAACTGAAAAAGAAAATATTTTTCATTCAATCTAATATTGAAGGATGAAGTAAAAAAAGTCAATTTATAAAAAAATCAAAGTAAATTCAATGAAGCACAACAAATAAAAAGAATCGAGCTGAACTACGTCATTTTTTAAATTAGTGAAAAGTTATATAGAAAGAAAAAAATAAAAATAACATAGCTTAATTTCCAATTGAATAAATGTTGAATGATGAAACTGAAAAAATCTGAGTTTCAAAAAATAAAAATAAAAACACGAACCAAACCCAGGTGAACCTCCTAATCTAGGTTAATGTCTAAAACTCGTAACCCATGAAATCTTAGATTCGAGCTTAATCAAAAAGCTTAATTCCCAACCAATTTGATGTTGAAGGATAAAATCGTAAAAAAAAAATTAATCTAAAAAAATTGCCAAAGTGAAAAAATGGCAATAAAAAGAATGAGGATAAAATTTGATAGGAAAAAAAAACTTAAGGAGGATGAAATTATAAAATAAATCAATTAAAAAATTATCTCAAATAAAACAAATAGTAATCAAAAGAATGAGGATTAAATTTGAAAAATGAAAAAATTGAAAGAATGATGAAATTGAAAAAGAATTCTAATTTTAGAAATTATTCTAAATAAAATAATAATAAAAAATAGGGACCAAATCTGAAGAAATAACAAATTGAAGGGCAACTTTGAAGGGGACGAAAATCAATGAGGAGAGAAAAAAGAAGGAAAAAAAGAAAGAAAATATCATCAGCGCCAAATCAGAAGTTCATTGGCCATACGCACTGCCTCGTCATAGAGGGGATGCAAAGACGATTCAAATACCTCCGTGAAAGGTGGCATTTAGGCACCTTCAAGCCTTGCATGCAACGCCTGAAGGGCGTGGGGCCGCTAACTTACTGGTGTATGCTGCACATCAACAAGTTTTTTTTATAATATTTAATATTTAGTCAAATACAAAAATGTCACTAAATTAACTTAACCAAAAAATCATGATGAAAAGACGAAAAAGCCTCTAAAAGATAGTTTATTAGATTTTTCCTTAAAGGTAATTAAGTAATTTTACTATGCTAAAAATATTTGAAAACACTAAAAAGGCCTCGGACATCAATCTTGTTTTTTATTTTTATTTTAGGGGTAGCTATGTCATTTCACTAAGCCAAAAAAATTATGAAAACTATCACGCCCCTGAAAAATATGAAAATGACAATTGAATCATGGTTTTATAGTAGCAGGGTAGATCCATCATCATACTATTATAATAAATAGTGTTTTGAGGCTAGGCGTATAGTCATTTTCTTAGAATATATTTTTTTGAAGTAAATAAAAGAAAGGACAATTCACAACTGTTAAAGGAAGAAGAGAAAAAAAAAAAAAACAAAAGTTACAAACAAAATGAATATCCAACTGTTGTCCTTATTGGGGGTGTTAAAAAAAACTGACCAATCAAAAAAATCACAAAAACAAAACAAAAACAAAAACAAAATTTGAAAACACTGAACCAAGAGAAAAAACTAAAAAACAAATTTAAAAACTAGAAAAATCACTTAGTCAGATTCAGTTGTGATTTTAGAAACTAAAACCATATAAATCAAACTGGACCAGACTAAATGTAAATCAACTTGAAAAAAAAGATATAAATTGAAACTAACCTAACTCTATAACATTTTCCCTTTTCCCCATTAATAGCAGTCGGACTCTCACCCAAACCCTCTGCCATTTATCTCCCTCATTTTCTCCCCTCTCGAAACTTGAGAGATCAATACATTACCTCATCTGCCATCTGTCCCTCTCATTCTCCCCTCTTGATACAACAAAATGGATACTTTTGACAGCAGTCACACCTTTCAACATCCTTATCACCGATCTCCCGCTGCCCCCCTTTTTCACGTTTCCCCTTTTGATCAAAAACTCAATCCACCAAGCTCTAATATGTAGAATCTAAGTTAATCTTGTATTTTTTTTCTTTTATTTTCTCTTAATTTGGATTGTAATTAATAGCTAGGTTTTTTCTTAATCTCTTCTCTTTTGTGATTTTTTAATTATTTCATGTAACTTAACTATAATGTTTTTTCTCCTCTCTTATTGGTTGTTGTGAGGTCTAGAGTTAAGAAACACAACAAGATTGAGTTTGATTTGAATCTAGTTGTTAAGCTTCTAAGATTTGAAATTTAGGGTTTACAATGAGCTCATAAGGTATAATATTCTCTTACAAGTCTGAGCTTGTTTATTGTTGTTATAAGTTTTATGTTCTTGTAAAATTTAAGCTATTATTGTTGGTTCTAGTTCTTGATTCATGGAATGAAGAGTCCATTGATTTTAATGGTTGTCTTTCTTCTTGGAATGAATTTTTTTATTAATACTTGATAACTTGGATCTCTTGGTTGATAGTAAATTGGAATGGCATTACTATTCTTGATTCCAGCTTGACAAACTCATATTTTTTTTAAAAAAGACTTACTATTAATATAAGTTTGATATATAACTTGCTAAGAATATATGAAAGGATATGCTTTTTTTTTAATCAATGTTACTGTAATTTGGGCTCCGTTTGTTTGCTGGAAAGTAGTTTCTTTTTGGAAAGTGAATTCCGGGAAAGTGAATTCCGAGAAAGTATTTTCCGATGTTTGGTAGTGTAATGGAAAATGAGTTGGAAAACACTTTCCAGTGTTTGGTTATGTCATGGAAAATGAGGTGGAAAATAACTTATTAATATTTTATTTTTCTCAAGTTTATTAAAATAATGAGGAACAAATCTTACAAATTAAAAAGTTGAATGAGAATGAAATTGAAAAAAAATATAATTTCATAAATTATCTCAAATAAAATAAATAATAATCAAAATAATAGAGATCAAATCTAAAAAAAAAAAAAAGATGAAGAAATTAAAATAATAATAATCAACATTTCATAAATTATTTCAAATAAAATAAGTAACAATCAAAAGAATGAGGACCAAATTTGATAGATAAAAAATTTCAATAAAAATATGATAAGGAAAAAGCAAATAGCAATTATAAAAATAAGGACCAAAGTTAATATAAAAATAAAATTTTAAGAGATGAAATTGAAAAATAAATATTCAAAACAAAATATATATAGCAATCAAAAGTTTGAGGATCAAATTTGATATAATCAGCAAATAATGACATTTCTAAATTTTTCACAACTTCCGGAAAGTGTTTTCCCCCAAATTTTTCAGGAAAACACTTTCCTGAAAACCAAGCCAAATTTTCCTTTTACTGGAAAGTGTTTTCCATTGACCAACTTTCCTACTGGCAAACAAACACAAGAAAGTTTGGAAAGTGATTTCCCGGAAACCACTTTCCGGAAAACAAACACAGCTAAAGGGAAAACACTTTCCTGAAAACCAAGTCAAATTTTTCTTTGACTGAAATTGACTGGAAAGTGTTTTTCGTTGACTAGAAAGTGTTTTACCTTGACCAACTTTTCTAATGACAAACAAACACAGGAAAGTTTGGAAAATAATTTCCCGGAAACTACTTTCCGGAAAACAAACATGGCCTTGATGATTTAATAGAATGCCTAAAATCATGTTAGTTTTTGAATAATATGCATATTTCTTGATTCCATCTTGACAAACTCATCATTTTTCCTAATTGGACTTCCTTTAATATAAGTTTGGTATACAACTTGCTAAGAATGCATGCATGAAAGGATATGCCTTTTATATTATTATTATTATTATTATTATTCAATGTCACTGTAATTTGCTCATATAATAGAATGCATAAAATCACATTAGTTTTGAATAATATGCACATTTTTAATTTTGGCTTAACAAACTTATTGTTTTTTTATATATATATATAAATTTCAAATGGATAATTAGGAAGATCTTACACTAAAAAAATCAAATCCTTCAGGCTTGGAACCTAATCCTTTGCTTGTTCTAGTTACTACCTCTAGTACAAATAGTAATATTAAAGGTAATAATCATTCATCTTCTAGATCTAATAAAAGAAAAACATCCCAAATTTGGGATCACTTTAAGAAACTTGTTGGAGATCCTAAAGCTTTTATGGCTAATGGTTAATGAGTATGTTTAACAACTAAACCTGGACATCAATCTAAAATATTAATTATATGTGTTTGACTGCCCATTAAATTAATATTGATTGGAACTTAAATAAAAAAATTCTAAACTCTTATCAAGTTTCTAATTATAAAAGTGAAATAATTGGTCAAACGATTAAGAACTATTTGTTGTAATGAGAAATTGATAAGATTTTAACGATTACATTAGACAATGCAAGTTCAAATAAATGGACTCTTAAGTATTTAGATAACTAATATTTTGTCAAATAATTTCATACATGTTACATGTTGTGCATATATTGTTAATCTTATTGTGTATGCGGGGCTGAAAGATATTGATGATGTAATAATTAAAAAAGATGTATGTAAAGTGTTTTCACGCTCGAAATAAAAAAGCTTTTTAATATTTTTTTCATTTTAGAATCCCAAATTCTTTTGTTCATACAATTTCCTTTTTGTATTGTTACCGGGTGTGGACCTGTGATATGTCTAGGGGCCAAACTAATTTTTTTTCTTTTGCATAAAAATAATGTTCAGATACTACAAATGTGTGTGTGTGTGTTTTCACAACTTGGGTCTTAGACCTAACTAGGTCAAATAAGTAGGTTTTATTTTAATTAAATGATAGAAAAAATACATAATGACATCAGATGGACAAATATTTTAAAAAAATGATTACGATAACCTGGAAAAAAAAATTATTTTCAAAAGGGGACAAACGATGAGCTCAATTCTAAACTCATTTACAAAGGGATTAAATAGGGTAAAATAAAGACCAAAAAAATCAGTCTTCACTAACCCAAGTTAACATCAGAAACTTGTAACCCATATAATTTAGGTTGAACCGACTCTTGTTATCCCACTAAACTCATAGCATAAATCATGAAATCAGACTAAACTGGTATAAAAAATCTTATTTTTTTAAAAAAATATCAAGTCGTGTTAACTTTTCAAACCTGTAATCCAAGTTTTTAGACCTGAAGCATCTTATCTGGAAAAATAATATAGCTCAATTCTCAATCAATCAAATATTTTAGGAGGATGAAAATTAAAATACAAAATAAGTTTTATATTTGATTGAAGGGTGAGACTAAAGAGAAAAATCAATGTAGAAAAAAGAAAAACAAATAATTAAAAAAATGAGGGTCAAAATTGATGTAAAAAATAAAAACAAAATTTTCATTTAAGGGTAAAATTAAAAATAAAAATAACTTTTATAAAAGGAAAAAAAATCAAAAGAATGAGGACCAAATTGATGAAAACAATATATTATAAATTTAAAATGAATGATAAAATTGAAAATAAATAAAAATTTTATAAAAAAATCCTAGAAAAAAAAATAAAAATTAAAAGAATAAAGATCAAATTGGAAAACATAATAGACCAAATTGATAAAAATAATATATCATAAATTTAAAATGAATAATAAAATTGAAAATAAATAAATTTTTTATAAAAAATCCAAGAAAAAATATAGAAATCAAAAGAATAAAGATCAAATTAAAAAACATAATATATGTCATATTAGAATTGAAGTATGAAATTAAAAATAAATAAAACTTTTACAAAAGGAGAAAGAAGAACAATTAGAAATCGAAAGAATACAAACTGAAGTTGAAATATCAATAAAAAAGTGGATCGAGCTATTATTTTAGATGGACAAAAAAGAAAAGAAGGAAATAAAAGAAAGCCCCACCAGCGACAAACCACCCACCCACCACAACACACGTCGCCCCTAAAGAAAGCTGACCCAATAGTGCTTCCAATGACGTGACATAGGTGGGTTTTGGACTTAGGGAGGCGACACGTGGGCACGAGTGTCTTCCACATATCGACACGTGTTGTGCAGTTACCAATCACATCTTTTCTATTTTTTATATTTGGTCAAAAATTAAACTGCCCCTCGGCTAACATGATAAGGGCGAAAAAAATCATTATTAAAATACAAAAAGCCTCTTTGGGACCAATTTTAATTTTTTGGATTTCAATGAAATTTTGGTTGTTTCTCTATGCTTCTTTTTTTTTTTTTCATTTTCAATGTTTATACTAAATTTCCCCTCAACTTACCTAATAATTAGGAAAAACTATTTTGAAAAGATAAAAAAAAGCCTATTGAGGGTAGTTTTATTGTTTTTTGCTTTCAAGTGTATTTTTATCATTTTATTATGTTTTAAAAATAAAAAAGATATATTCACTCTTGATTAATCCTTTAATGATTAATGAGTTATATGAAAAGATCTAAATATCCCCAACATCAAGGCATTTGATTTTTTTAGGAAGGGCAAAGATGCTATTAAATTGTTCAAGTGAACTATGTCGATTTTTTTTAATATCTCACTTGATATGGGTGAGGATGGGGTTGAGATTTCAAATGATTTTTTAACATAAAAAATATATTAGATTCTAATTGAGAATTGAAAAGATGATGATTACAGTGAAAATTAATTCAATTAATAAATTGTAAAACAAGTTGTTAAGACTAAATTCTCTCTTTTTTTACTAATGTATTTTTTAAAATTATATTTTATCTTTAGCTATGTTGTTTATTGCAACTTTTAATAATAAATAAATAAATAATGAATTGATGATTTTGAAGTGAATATATTAAAAAGATATAACAAAACTAACATGAAGAGAAATTATACAAAACTTTACTATCAAAATTTTAAAAATTTCCATACATATTAGATTCAAATATACCTATTTAAAACTCAATTGCTAATATTACCATGAAAACACTAATATTTTTTTTATAAATAATTGTATGATTTGATAATCATTTAAATAATTTTATTTAAACATACTTAAATTAAAAAATGCAAAAGGAGAAAAAGAAACAATTATAAAATTGAAAGCTATGTTTGTCTAGGCTGAACATATACATCTGATTCAAAATAAAAACCTAGGTATGCTTGGTTTTTTTTTTCTTCATAATTGTTAGTCCTAACTATTTTTCTTTTAATTTTGGTTGACAATGCATCACATGTCTAGACAAACAACGTGTCATTCATCATAGTTATTTTCTAATCATTGAAGGCGGCTCTAGCAATCAAGAATTTGATGTTCTGGTTTTTGGACCCAAAAAACTTAGATTTTAACAATTTTCAATTGAAAACATTAAAAAAATTCCCTTGAACTATTATAACCCCATTTATAACAATAAAATACATTATAATCGTGCTAAAAACACAAAATTAAATTAAATATAAAAATTTAAGCTTCGATCTATTTTTTTTTATATCATTGAAGATGAAAACCACCTCTATATTATAGTTAGTAACCCCGGACCAGCCCGACGGGTCGACACAGTGGCTGGACCGGTTCGGGTTTGTTAAAAGATCGTTCAATGCAACTACCCGGCCAAATCCGAGCGACCTAGAGGGTTAACCCATGACCCAGGTGAGACCCGGTGTTTTTTTTTTTTCTCATATACCCATCTTTTTTCATGTTTTTTTAGTTGGTTATTAACACTTTTTAAAGTTCACTATGTAAATATTAGAAAAATGTTTTATTTTTTCAATGTGAGATTTGAAACCCTTTAGTATATATACTCTATGTTTGCAAGAAAAAAAGTTATTTTTTCAACATGAGATTTGAAGCCATTTCGTATATATATTTTATGTTTATAAGAAAAAAATTATGTTTTTTTAATGGAGGATACAATTTTTTTTGTTTAAATACTTCAACTTACAATGATAATATAATATATTTTCAATGTGGGATTTGAAGCCCTTTAGTATATATATTCTATGTTTACAAGAAAAAAAGTTATGTTTTTTCAATGTTGGATTTGAAACCCCTTAGTATATATATTCCTATGTTCCCAAGAAAAAGTTATTTTTCAATGTGGGATTTGAAGCCATTTTGTTTATATACTATATATTTACAAGAAAAATATTATATTTTTTCAATGTAGGATAAAAAAACTTTTTGGTTTAAAATATTTCAACTTAAAAGGATAACATAATATCTTTTTAATGTGAGATTTGAAGTGCTTTAGTATATATACTTTATGTTTACAAGAAAAAAGTTATGTTCTTTCAGTGTAGGATAAAACACTTTTTTGATTTAAATACTTCATCTTAAAAGCATAACATAATATATTTTTAATATGGGATAAAAAAGTTTTTAAAATATTCTTTTAAACTTTATTATTTACAACATGTATAGCCTATATTCAAATAGATTTTTTCATATGAAATATTAAAACTTTAAATATATTTTTTAAAATTTTTCCGGGTTGATTCTGGTTAACTCATGATACCCGGTACTCGGCCCTTTGACCGTGTCAACCCCCGAGCCAAGTTTGATAACTATGCTCTATATAGTTTCATTTTCAAAGACGAATCAATAGACATCAAAATTAAAGTTATTGATAGCTAGAATCCAATAACTCAAAATCTTTCTCTTTCTTTAAGATTTGTCAATGAACTTCTCTATTCTTTATCAAGTTTCAAGGACCCAAATGTAAAACAAATATACTTTGGGATCTAAATGAACATTCCACAACCATATGAGACCAAACGTAAAAACAAATTAAAATTGAGTAAACTGTAGATTTACACATCTTATAACAGTAAACATGGAAAAAGATGTTTTCACCAAATATTAATGTTGGTCCATGTTGTTATAATTTTATTTTATCTAATAATTCAACATTCTCCCATCTAAAATCAACATGCCATTCATTACGGAAACAATCTCAAACTCTCAAAGAACGTGATAAAAGGTAATCCATAAGGAATGAAAAAACATGGGACAAAAACGAAGAAATCTTTTGGGATCAATTCGAAAGAAACTAAAATTGGATGGCCAAAACAAACCAAAATAAAAATCAAGGAACCGAGAGCAAAAGGTCGCACAGTGCTACAAATAGACAAAACCCAGTCATGTTATTTGAGTATTAAAAAAATAATTTTAAAGTAAAATTGATTCACAGTCATCTCAAAAATATATTTGAACTACTTATATAAAAAAAAAAACATTAAAATCGTTGTAGAATTATATTTGATTTCAGCTAAAACAATTAGAGAAAAAAATAAAATTTCACTTGCCTACAAAACTTTTAAAAAATATAATTCACAACTGGGTGAAATCCAAATTTTAAATATGAGGAAATAACTAAATTACCCCATATATATCATACCCAATATAAGACAAAATAACAAATCATTCCTAGTTGAACATTTTCTCTCTTTCTCACTTCATATTACCTATAATATAAATCGTGAGGCATTTTTCCTGTAACCGTTTTTATTGTTTTCTCTCGCATTTTACTATGAATTATAAGAGTAAGAATTTTGAAAAATTTTAATTTCATCGTCAAACTTTTATTTTACACATTGTGCTTTTTGTAATCCATATTAATGCCTAATTGTATATTTTTTAGGAGATGAGGGTTGAATTGAAAATAAAACTTAAATGAAAAACATGGGTAACATAGATGGCGGCTCAGCAACTTGTTTGGAAAATTTATTTTAGTACCTTAAATTTTTAATCTATTTGGTTAGCTTGTCCTTGTAACTTTTAAACATTGCATTTTGGTACCATACTTCATTTCCCTCTTTTTTTTTTTTTTTTTTTTCAGTCTTTTTTAGTGGAGGAGAGATAGGGGGTCCTAGGATTTCAACTTAAACAAAGAAAGTCTTTGCTGCCCATGATTTTAGGCTCTAAAATAATTGATTTTTATATTAATTTTATATCATATGATGAGGAAAGTTATGATTAAGTGTTTTCTCACCTTGAAAACACCTATAAAAAATAGACCTAAGCTCTAAAAGATTTTGGATTTCAAGTTGATTATGGATTTTGAGGCACTTTTTAAAATTTTTAAAGACTATGGATTGGTTGAATAAGGTTTCAAGCGAGTTTTTTAGGTGATTTGAGTCAAAATAAATTAAAAATACAAGAGTCTTATTTTTCTGGCCACCACAATGAACTGATTCTAAGTAATTATAGACGATATCTCGTCTATATTTTTTTGGCAGAGAATGGGATGAACAACATGTCATTCACCTCATTAATTTCAGGGGGGAAAAGGCTCGTGCACATGCCCTTTTTTTATGGGCCAGGTGCTAGGACTAGTTGACGAGGCCCACAACGCCTTGCCCCATTTTTTTTATATATATAATTTTCTTTTTTTTTAAATTACTATTTTTTGTATGTTTTTTTAATATTTTTTTGCATTTATGTTTTGATTAATATCCTTTCTCTGTGATTTGTTTGTCTTATTTAGCCTTTTTGAGATGATGATTTTTATTATTATATTGAGCATGTTTAGTTTTTTTTACGATGTTAGTGTGATTCATCTATAATTGTTTTATATTTTACATAGATTAAGCTTATTTTTTAATCTATATATTTAATTTTTTACAATATTTTTAATATGTGCATCTTAGTATGTAAGTTTTTTTCTTTTATTTTATTTAATAAATTTTATGTGTATATCAATTTTTATTACATATTGGTCTTCATAAATAAATTCATTAAATACAACCAAGTAAATCACTTATATTACAATATTAAATATTTTGGCCTATATCCATTTCTCAATTTTTTATTATTGTTAACAATTTTGTTTTTATTTATTTATATAAATAATTATCAATTTATTTGCTTTATTTAATTAAATACTTACATGCATTTTTTAATTGATACTTTGAATTTCTTTTTATAAATAACATGCATTTTAACATTGGGTTAAATAGCTACTTTAAACAAAAATGAATTATTGTAGCAACCAGTAATAGTGGCAGAAGCTAAAGTATAATTATAACAAAAGCTAAAAGAGTTTAGTTTTTTACTGTGGATTGTGAATGTTTTTACTATGAATTAGAGCAGTGTTTATTAGGGAGGAGTTAGTTAGTTCTCGAGATAAGTTGTGAGTGGTTTGCTTTTTGTCATTTTTTTATGATGTGCATGGTATGCTGTGGGTTGTTGAGTTATTTATTGTCAGTGGTTTTTGTTGGCTTGATAGTCTCCTTATTTGTTCAGTGTGGAGGGGTTGGTGGTTAGATACATGCTTTGCCTGCAACGTTTCAAGTTGTGTGGTAGCTCCTGATTTTGGTTGATTTTGCAGGGGATGACAGTGGTTTTTTTGCTATTTCTCTTCATTTTATGTTGGTATAAGTTTTCTGTCACTGTGCTGGTTGGTATAAGTATTATGTGACTACGCTGGGTTGTTTATTTTAATTTTTTTTTTTGGATTTTGCTAGATTCAAAGAACTGCTAATGGATTTTGAGTATTAGATTGATTGGATATGGCTCCCCTAATAATAATAAAAATAGTAACATTTATAATAAAAATAATAATTTTTTTTTCATATTTAATAATAATAATAATAGTAATAGTAACAATAAAAATAATACTAAAAATAATAACAATAATAATTTTTAATTTTACCTTTGAAATTAAATCTATTGTTTTTTTTAATAGTAATAATATTTTTTCCAATTTTTTTGATAATTATATTAATAATAATGACAATAATAATATTTATAATAATATTAAACATGCCTGATCCAAGTTTTTATAGTTTTTTATTTTATTTTTCATATCAAATCTATGATTTTTCTTCAATAATATTAATATTTTTTTATAAAAAAATTTAATAATAATAATAATAATAATAATAATAATAATAACAACAACAACAAGAACAATGATGATAATAAGCCTCATACTTTTTGGGTATGATATCCCCTTCCAAATCCAAGTAACATATGTCTCTCTCCCCGACCAAACACTAGCTCTTAAAGTTCAGTAGCGCCCCTCCTAAGTTTCTGGGGTCTAGCTGAGCCAGACCCGGGTTTTTTGGGTATGACATTACCTTCCAAACCCACGTAATTTGGGTTGATGCCCCTACAAGATTAAGGTTATGTTGGTCTGGTGCTCCATCCAGACACACGTTTCTAGGGTTTGACTCCCATAATAATAATATTTATAATAATATTGAACTTGTCTGACGTATATTCTTATAGTTTTTAATTTCTTTAAATTAAATTTATGGTTTTTTCTTCGTTAACAACAATATTTTTTAAAAAAAATTATTAATGATGATGATGATACTAATACTAATACTAATAATTTTTAATTTTACAATTTAAATCAAATCTATTGTTTTTCTTCAATAGTAATATTTGTTTTTTAAATTTTATTAATGATGATGGTAATAATAATAATTTTTAATTTTACCCTTCAAATCAAATATATATATATTTTTCAATAATAATAATAATTTTTTTCAAATTTAATAATAATAGTAGTAGTAGTAATAATACTAATACTAATAATTTTTAATTTTACCCTTCAAAACAAATCTATGGTTTTTTTTCAATAGTAATCATATTTGTTTTTTAAATTTATTAATGATGATGATGATAAGAATAAGAATAATACTAATAATCATAATAAGAACAACAACAATTTTTAATTTTACGTTTTAAATTAAATCTATGATTTTTTTCAATTATAATAATAATTTTTTAAATTTATTAATAATTATATTAAAAATATGACAAATAATAATATTAAATATGCCTGACCTCCTAAACCCAAGTAACTTAAGTATGTCAGGAGCGTCAGACCCAAGTTACTTGGGCCGGTTACCCCGCCTTACTCAACTTTTCTAGGGTTTGACTACCATAATAATAATAAAATATTAATTTTTATAATATTAGTAGTAATATTAAACTTACTTGATCTATATTCTTATAATTTTTAATTATTTTAAATTAAATTTATGATTTTTTTTAATAATAATTTTAAATTTCACTTTTCAAATCAAATTTATGGTTTTTGTTCTATAATAATAATATATATATTTTAAATTTAATAATAATAATAATAAGAATAAATTTAAATTTTACCCTTCAAATTAAATTTATGATTTTTTTTAATATTGATAATTTTTTTAATTTAATAATAATAATATTAAATATGTTTAACCTCCTTGATTTAAGTAATTTGGATCTGATAAGTGCTATATAATTTAGATTTAATATATTTATATTATTTACGAATCGACCCATACGAGTTACAGAATACATTTGGGAAAGAGGAAAGAAGAGTTAGACTCTCCTCCTGCATTCTTTGTCTCACACTCCACTGGAGAAGGCTGGATCGTTCGATCTCCACCGTCATAATGATCAGTTTTATTAGAATAAAGGGTCTTCTTGGGGCTGCTTTCATTTGACAAGATACTGAGTCTATTTTTCTTTATCATGATTTCTGCAGATAATGTAGAGAGAAGAGGGAGGAGGTGTTTTCTTTTTGTCGAATAAATCACAGAAGCATCTTCTAGATTCTTGTTTGATTTGTCAACAGTAACAGCGAATCCCAGTGAATCCAGCTAGTTCATCCAATTAACCTCTATTATCTCTGCTATTGCTCTTGGATTTCACACAAACACACACACGGAGAGAGAGGGAGTTAGAAATGGGTTTTTTCACTTTGAATCTGGATCTGGATTTTGAATTCGATTCTTGTGTGGATTTCGACTAAGGAAAGGGGTTCACGTCTTGTGTTCATTCTGGGGTTTTTTCTTCAATACACCAGGCTAAGGTTGTGATAGTCATACATGTGATTGGAGGTTTCTCAGCTATGGGAAAATTGAACCCTTGCCTCATTCCCTCTCATAATTTTCTCCAATATGTTGTGACACGCTCTACCTGCCGGTGTTAAACAACGCGATTCGACTCAATAATTTAAGATGTTAAATTTTGGTTTTATATTATTCTCCCAAATAATTTTGGTTAGTGGACAACAATGAGCAATAGTATGCTGCTCACTGATAAGGCAAACAATTAAAAAAGAATTAATATAAAAGAATTATTTGTTCGAAATCATGTTAAAATATCAGTTTAATTTAATAATTTAAGTTTAATTTTGTTTTTTATTTTTTATAAACAGTAGATGATAATGATGTCTATTACCATCTCTTGAATAAAAAAATAGTACTTGTAAATTCATTAGTGGCTACTTTTATGAGTTTACATTGAGGATGGTGACCCGGAAGGGATAACATCATGTTTGTTTTTATATTTTAAAAGTATTTTTAAAAAAATTAATTTTTTTTATTTTAAATTAATATTTTTTTTTATTTTTTAAATCATTTTAATGTATTAACATCAAAAATAATTTTTAAAAAATAAAAAAATATTATTTTGATGTTTTTTCAAATAAAAAACACTTTAAAAAATAACCGCAACCATACCTTTAAATAAAATATAAAAAACGATGGTGATTGTATTTGATGTTTAGTCGAAGCACATGGGTCGGTAATTTTTTAATTTTAATAGGTTTAGATACTTTTTAATATTAAATGAAAAAATAATAAATATATATATATATATATATATATAATCAAATAATTTTTTTAATTTTTTTGACGTACAATAAATACTCATTAAAATTTATGATACAGACTAAATTTTTTAAAATTTAATGAACAAGTTTAATTTTGAACACCTAATTATAAAATACGAGAGATAATTTTCCAAAAAATTACTGAATACTGTTATTAAATTTCAAACAAAAATCTAAATAGCATTTTAAGTTGTGTATCGATGCAATATTTAAACAACTGTTTATGATTGTTCATGGGGACCGTGTCGTCGCTTTTAAACATAATTTAAAACTAAATTAAAATACTTCATACAAAAATTTGTCCGCAGCCCACATGGGGATTACTCACAGCAGAAAGTTCTAGAATTCCAAATAATCTAATCTCCTCCTTCTCACCGGGTCCCACCATCCATACACCTCACCACAACAGAACTGAAATATTAACGGTTAGGAGCTCACCTTCAATCTCACCCACTCACTCGTAGGGGCCCACGTAGCTTCTGTACTAGATTGATTCTCGGTCAGCTTTTCTCTCCTGCCCGAATCTCCTTCCCCATTGCATCCAACGCACTGGATTTGCTTTCCACAGCAAAAACTGCTCGAACTTTCAGGCAGTGTTTGTTTTTGGTATTTTTTTTTAAGGATTATTTTTTTTAAAATTAATTTTTTTATTTTTTTAACATACTAATATAAAAAAAAATAAAAAATACTATTTTAATATATTTTAAAATTAAAAACACTTTACTATAAAAAAACTATCATAATATCAAACATTTTTTTTTAAAAAACGAAATTTTAGTCCCTACCATCTAAAGTAAAATAGAGGTGGATTTAACACGTGTACTGTATTCGGTTAAAAACATTTTTTTGGCTGGACGGCAGGGGATTTATTCTCTTTTTACGGTAATTAGAACCAATTAGATTTTTGGCTTGTATTACCCTGCTGGCAGGAATTTTTTTTCTAACCTTTAAAAAATTGATAAAGATGTTAGAAAGTAATAAATTCAATTTATATTAAATATTTTTTTTAATATTAAAATGATCATACAACATATTTATTTTAAAAAATATTAAAATAATAATACATTATTAGATTGACTCGAAATAATTATAATTAATCTATAAAATTGATCGAAGTAATGAGATTATAATAATTTCATAAAATTTAAATAAAAATAAATTAAAAAGTTGAATTCTAATTAATTATGGGTTTTTTTTTAAGAGAAAAAAATGTTATTTTATTGTTAAAATTCACTGTAAAAACATGCCTGGTTCGTAGTTAAAGGTTGGAAGAACAGATGAAAGAGAAGAAGCTAATGTTCCACTTTTTCATTGGCCGCCTCTTTCTTTATCCACAATACTTTCCCCATTTCCTTTATTGATGATATCCTTATTGTGGACCATGCGACACTTGACAATGTAAGCAATCGTTATTAAACTCAACTTATCTGGTTTAAAAACAGGGTTATAATTTATATAAATTAACCTGATTAATTTAAATTAATTTCAAATAATATTGTTTTAAGGTTTTTTTTTAAAAATTAAAATAATTGAAAAAAAAATAACAACTAAATTTTAATCTGATTAACCAAGTTACATATTAAATCATTAAATTAATTAGATCAACTCTCGTATAATAGAATTTATAACCTAGCCTGGGTGCTTGAGCAGAGGATCTAGTTGATATATACCATGTTCTCTCCATAGTGTTTAATAATGCTGAATATAAAGAATGAAGCACAAAAAACAAAACAATGAGTGAAAATAATGTCACCTATATGTAAGCACCATAGAAAAAATAATGAATTTTATAACAGAGAAAAAATCATATAAAATAATAAAACAATAAAGCTACAGAACAAACGTGCATGCGTGTACGTGTGTATATATATATATATATATATATATCAATTTTTTGTTGAAGAGATTAAAATGAATTACTTTGCACATAAATAAATAAATAAAGACAATTCTAGGTAGATCTCTTACATCAATTTAATTAATTGGGTGAAATTGAAATTCTTGAAAAACTTTAGCCAATACGTACGCGGAAAAAACCGGGGGAGGCCAAGAAAAGGATGAGAGAGGGGTGTGTTTGGATAGGCAGCAGTGAAAACAGGGCAGGTAAAGTAAAAACTGAATTCTATTTATGATCTCTCCAAACAGAAATAACATAGGAAAAAGGCTATTTATTTATTTACCAGCAGCAAGCAGCAGAGAATTGTGAACGTCAACAAACAAAGACAACCCATCTTAAAACTGCCTGCCTTCTTCTCTCTCGCCCTGCAAAACAAATACATAAGGAAGTTTGTGTATGAGGTAAATTTGGAAACTCGAATCCCTAATCCATTCCCCTTTTCTGTTCAATCAAATCCCAATTCAAATCATTGAAACTCTCTTTCTCTATGCTTCTTTTTTTTGTATTCCCAAACTGTTTGGTTGCCGACATAGTCCTTTTTAATTTTTTTTTTTATAACTGATGGATATTTGGGTTTTTTCCTTGAATTGCATGCGTTTTCTTAGCAACCAAGCGGAGAATTATGCTATTTTGTTGGTTTCAATGAGGGAACTGGTAATGAATGTGAAGCACTTGGCTTCGTTTCATTTTAAAGATCGTGTGTTTTAGAGATTTTTGTGATACGAGTTATTTGAGAGTTCAATTTGAGCGAGTTTGAGTGAGTTGGTTAATTGGATTTATGGGGTTGGTGAATTATTAGCTGTTTGATTCAGTTTTAGATTTTCCTGTTGATAATGAGCTTTTATGACTAATTGGCAAGTAATGGGGTGGCAGTTGAAAGTTGTGTTACTTGTATGTTTGGCGTTGTGGTAGCTTTTGCGGTAGCGGTTTGAATTAGTGATGGAGGTGAATTGAGGGTCTAAGGTTGGAGGTTTTATGGTGGAAGAGTTGATACGAGTTGTAGGTGGCGGCAGCATGTTGAGAGTGAGGTGAGGTTCTTTTGGCTGTGATACTCTAACATGTTGGCCTTGCTGCAATAGCATTACCAAATACACATATACATATATACATGTGTGTGTGTGTGAAATATGAACAAGCACTCTGAGAAAAGAGTTTTCTTATGCAAATGAATAGACAAAGCTACATATTTAATTATTTGCACTGGGGAGGATTACCCTGATAATTACACTTGAATAGCACAGCTATCAGCTACCAGAACTATTCTAGTGTGATCTTGTCTTGTATATTCAAATCTTTCTTTTCTTAAGAAACAGTAGATTTAAGAAAACTCTCAAATATTTGTCCATATTTTTTCCATCTTTTAATGTTTCATGTCATCAGCCTTGTATTGTTCATTTGAGTTGTATGGTTGTTTTAAAGCTGTCAATCACGCACACAATCTTTCAGCCATCATTGTGTAACTTGGTGGAAGGTCTTAGGAGCTTTGTTGTGGTTGTGCTGTACTCAACTAGCATCTCATCATAATGCTCTAATTTCACGTTGACTTTTTTTTTTTTTTGGTGTTAACCGTGCTTCCAGATTTGAGTTCAGGGACTCTGTGCACAGCAGCTATGACTTCTTCCTTGCATGATCTTTCTGGTAACTTTCTTGAAATTCTTTTGCTAAGTTACTACTTTAGCTAAACAGTTTTGTCTTTAAATGGATGGAATGTAAAATTTATTCAGATTTCCGTCATTTGCTTAATTAGATATTTTATATTATTTGTTCAATTTTGTTCAATTTGCCTCAACAATATTTTGCTCCAGTGGGCAGAACTTTAGTGAGATTTCCAGTTGCATTGCTTGAATACTCCTGGATCCAAGCTAAATAATATTAATAAAAAAAGAACAGGAAAGAATAATAAGCATTTCTGTATTTCATAGGAATATCATCTACATCAAATTTGGTGGGAAACCTACATTCCAATATGGAGTAAACTTGTAATTGTGAAGAACAATATCTGAGATATTTGGTTACTCCCTAGGGATTTTCTTGGAATTTTTTGATAAGGTGCATTAGTTATAGCTGTCATTCTTTTTTTCAGATAACAAGTCCTTGGCCTTAGATTGGAGCCAGTTATCAATTAGTGGTCTTGTCAAGGCCAAACCCATTGACTTCTTCTAAGGTCCCTAATAAGATTTGCACGTTCCTACTCTAGTACTTCATGATTAGTGCTTCTTATGGATTGGACTGGCCCCTAGGATGTTCTTTTTCTTGCTAAGTGATTTAATGACTCTAATCTATTAGGCGGGTTTATTTAATCATTGCTATCTCTGGATGGTTTTACCTATGCAGAGTAAACCCAGTGTGTCTTCGCTTATAATATTTTACTTTCACTGTCTTTGGATTTTTTTTTTGTTTTCTTTTTTATGTTAGCCATTTTTGTCTGAAGCTTGGTGTGGTCGAGTATTCTCTTTTGTTGGAAAATTCCATGCGTATGATGCTTAACATATGATAATAATATTTTTGAAAGCTGGTTGTTCAGATAATAGTGAAGCTGATGAGCAGCAAAAAGAATCAGAACCCCAGATTCAGTCTTCATCTCCTGCAATGGCACTGGCACACCCGGGCTTCTCAACTCCAAATGTTCAGTATGCAACACCACAGCTTGGAGCAGGACATGCTATGGTATTATATACAGCATAAATTATTGTTAATCACTGATGTGAAATTGTGTAAAGGCAAGATTCACATATTTTCTGTTAAAAGCATCTGTATGTATAGTCTTTGATTTTTGCTGCTTATAAATATTGTCAACAGTTCAAAGTAATTATTTTAATATCGGAGATGCGTTGGCAATATAGTTATTTCACTCTGCCTGTTATGTTTAATGAATTTTCTAACTTAGTCAACAGTAAATGGTGGACCTGTACTGGCCTGATGATATGCAGTTTTACAAAGTGTTTTTTTTTTCCTCCCAAGTATACCAAGAATTTTTTGTTGCCCACCTTGCATTTTAGAAAAGTATTTGCCATGGCCTTTCTGGTGTTTGTGTGCTTATATCTATGTCTCTGTTAATGGTATTTTTAGTTTAATTTTGAAAATCAGTTTGACAGCTACAATTGCTTTCAATAAATACCTCTATTTCTCCATGAATTAAACAACTTTTTAATGTTGCATCATAAAGATTTTTAGGCAACTTTATTCATCATCTCATGTTTTTTTCTCTGATGTAATCATGGCTGTGTGGAAGTTTGTTGAGTTTCAGCTTCCTGCCCATATTACATATAAAATGAAATACATTAACATATTGAACGAAGCAGATCATAATTACTTTGCATTGCAACAATTTTATTTTTCCATATCATGACTTTTGATCTTCTTTAAGCTTATTTTGAAAAATGATAATACTCCCACAACTGTGCTAAAAATTGTAATCCTGTACTTGTTTCCTCCTAAATAAGAACTAGGCACTTTGACATACTGACCTTTGTCTTTGTTTTTTTTTGGAATTGAAGGCACCGGCAGCTTACCCATATCCAGATCCTTATTATAGAAGCATCTTTGCTCCATATGATCCTCATCCATATCCTCCACAGCCTTATGGTGCACAACCGATGGTAATTTATCTTTTGATCTCATGTCAAGACCTCTCTTCTTGGAGTAGGAAATCAAGATTCTGAAGCTAATGGTTATAGCAATGAGGACAATTATAAGAAACATGGCACTTCTTGTGATTTGTCAATTTGAGATCACATTTAATTGAGGCCAAATTTTAAAAACCTGAACTTTAGCGAATTTTCAAGTCTCCCCTGACCTAAGAAATCCCATAATTTCACCACCAAACTCTAGCTCTGTTGCAATGTGGTCCATCAGTTGACAAAATGTAGGGTTTCGTTGATTTTCACCTTATTTGACCATCAAAGGCCCCACAAACCACAAAGAAAACCTGCTAATATTCAACGGACCTATTTCCTCCTCCCTCACTCCCTCATCACTAGCTTTTCTCCAGATTTTAACACACTTTCTCAATTTTTCCTCAACAAAGCATAATGTTTCTTTTTTTTTTGTCCGTAACAATTCTTGAAGCATGATGGTTGGGTGGTTGGAAATATTATACCAAACCACCAGACCCAGGAGCATCGGTAAGCATACTGTTTCTTTAAATTTCCAAAAATCAACTTCATTTTCACTCCCAAAAAATTGTGTTTATGAGTGCAATGATGGTGAGTTTTGGGAAGTGAGTTATTTTGGAGTTATGAAAAATGGAGGAGAGATGGGTCAGTATAGAGAGAAGAGCAAGAAAGGAGGTTTACTTGGGGTTTGAGTAGGTATTTAGTGTTTTATGTGGAACTCTATAATGGTCAACTATGGAAATCAATGGACAGATGGGCTAATTTGCAAGGGGGTCCTATTTCAGGGTTGAGTATCTGATATTTTTTTTGTTCATCAGGGACTTTAAATAATCGCTGGAAGTGTTTACTATTTAACCTTCAATTATGAGCAAACATTTTTTTTTTTGGATACAAGTAAGTCTCATGAGCGTACATCTAATCAGGTCCATCTTCAGTTGATGGGAATTCAGCAAGCTGGAGTTCCTTTGCCATCTGATGCTGTTGAGGAACCTGTATTTGTTAATGCAAAACAGTATCATGGTATCTTGAGACGACGACAATCTCGTGCAAAAGCTGAATCAGAAAGCAAAGCACTCAAGTCTCGGAAGGTATAGTATTGGTTGTCTGAAGCCTTTTAATTCTGCTTGCATTCCATATTGTGTTTTGTTTACCTAATTTATTAGAACCTAAAATAAAGAAGGCTTGCACGAATCTCTTGCTGTTATTGTTCAACGACTGCTGCTCCTCTTACATATTATTTTCAGACATTTTATTCCTTTCTTACTTTAGGTCAATAATGTCCACTGGTATAATTTTCAAAGACTTCTCAAATGTGGCTCATAGGAAGCTTGAAGATGATTTTTCATTGGTAATAGTCTGGAGTTTCTTGAATGATCCAATGCCATATGAATGTGATTGTATGATTACCTGATTGGATGTCTGACATTCATGTGATTATACATGTTTAGTTTTAGGCTATTCTCCTCTCTGTTTCCTATCATGTTACACCCCATTTTATGTGGCACTATGTCCTCTATGGCTTTGGATGCTTCATGACAACTCAAAATCATTCTTGCAGCCATACTTGCATGAATCTCGACATCAGCATGCACTGAGAAGAGCTAGAGGATGTGGGGGTCGGTTTCTCAATTCGAAGAAAAAAGAGAATCAAGAACATAACGAAGTGGCTTCAGGTGACAAATCACAATCTAATATCAATCTTAATTCCGATAAAAATGATATTGTTTCCTCAAATGACTAGTAGGGATACACAGGAAGTGATGGTGGTGCACACAATTAGCTCAGAAAACAGTTATTCATAGATGGGGGTTCAGGAAACCCGTAGCCCTATAGTCCCAGTATTGCTTCATCGTGGCTCTGCACCTACAAGTCATTAGTATGTATAGCATTTTCCAGTAGTTGGTTTGTAGGAGTCTGCAAAGATAAGAGGCGTTCAACATTATCTTTGCTCCCGTGGATTTTTTCTAGTTCTTGTACTTAACGAGGAGATTGATGGTTAAGTTTGCTGTGAGGGTATTTCCTTGCTTTTATGATGGGGTGAGGCCTAAGTATTGGAAAATCTGACCAGACCCTTTTCATAGGAGCTTATTTTCCGAGTTACATGGACTTTTTTTTGGGGTTTGTAGAAATAGAACGGCAGTGTTTCCAACTTGTTATAATCAACAGAGTGTAGATGTTATAAGAAATAAAGCACACCTAACTCTACTTGTTTGAAACCATACAAAGATTTGATTTTGGTTAGAGTGTCTCGTTGGCCTGTCTAATCCTTTCTTGCATCAATCAGACGATGCCTGCCCCTTGCTAGCTGCAAGGAAGCAAGTGTGGCAACAGTGCAAACAAAATGAGCCAAGTGGAGTCCAAAAATATGAGATGAAAACTTCAAATGCTCTGATTCGAGTAGGGTTCTTAAGTTCGTGCTTGATTTTAAATGGAGATTTCATTAAAGACTATGTTTGGGCCTAGTTTATCTTGAAAATGTTAACTACACATTTCAAGAACCTTTCGATGAAGTGGGTTTGGGACAGGTTTATACCTCATCATTTTCGTTTTCCATTAATCGGGTTAAACCTGAAGAGGGAGGGTGGAATTTTTCCTATCAGGTTTAGAGATTATTTCACTAGTAAAAAAAACCTAATTTTTTGCATTTACTAATAACATTTGATAGTTAATGTCCAATACAAAAATAAATATTAAGTTTTATCATAACTCATTAATAGTTAAATATAAATAATCAAAACATAAACCCAACAATAAATTTATTTTAAAAAACTAATTATTTAAGAAATATACATGATGAAAGATAAAAAAAAATATATATACTTGTGAATTTATATATAATAGATATATGAACACATGTGATAAAGATTTGATCAAATTTTAGATTCCTTATCTCAAAAAGATAGCCATGCTTGATTTTTCATACCGACTAAAGGTATGTTTGTTTATGAGATGTGATACGCATGAAAAACATAAAACTATACTAAAAGAAAACCATGGAGAGTCAAGTCATTATTTCTTATCCTTACTATTTAAAAATACCCTTTCACAATTGTAGGTCTTTTATAAAATGAGCTTTAATTAGTGGCATTATAATAAAATGAATACCTAATATTTTAACACGACAATCATTTTGAAACAAATAACAATAAGTAAAAGAGTCCTTTTGAGACAAAGGGAAATTCTATCTGCTTAAGCTAAATTGCACTCAGTTATAAGACAACCAATTGTGAAAGATATTTAAGAAATAAAAAAAATTAGTTTTTCATAAACAATCAAAATTGTATCAGATTCAAGAAAAACATTAAAGTAAAATTTTATATTACTTCAACTTTTTAATTAATTAAAAAAAATAAAATTTTATATTATTTATTTGTTTTCAGAATTTTAATGATGAAGAGATTTCATAATTTTTATTATTTCATAATTATTTTCCAAGATTTTGATTTTAAAAAATTAACTTCTTTAGTTTTTTAAAAATTATAAAACATTTTAATGGCTAATAATTTTTGAAGATTTTCAAATATTCTTTTTTAAAAAAAACATGAAAATTGTAATGTTTTTGAAAAACAATTAATTTCTTAATTTTTTTTTAAATTTTAATGGATGAAAAATTTTGAGGTTTTTTCAAAACAATTTCTTAAATTTAATTTTTTTGAAATAAATCAAGTCATTAACTTCTTAAGCACTTAAAAATCTTAAGGGTTAAGCATTTCTTAAATCTTTTTTGTTTCACCATTCCTATTTATTTATTTTTAACTATTTTGAAAACTTTAAGTTTTCATGAAAAAATATTTTAATTTATTAAATATTTACATAATTTTAATGAACATGCATTTCATTAAAAAGTTGGAATTTGTTTTTGAAAAAAAACATATATTTTATTCTTAAATATTTTCCCAAATTTGAATTTTTTATGTATTTTTTATTCCTTCTATTTAATGCAATATTGTTTAATTGGTTTGAATTATAGAAAAATTGCAATATAAAATTGATCAAATATTTTTTATAAGATGTTAGTTGTTCGTATTGATACAAATATAAGAAAGATTTTAGGAAGGTTTTCCATATTTAAATTTAGTTAATGTTTTTAGACAGGTATCATCATCTATGGTTGAACTATATATATATATGGAAAATGGAAAATTTTGTATATTTTAAATCTAATTTCAACTTATTAGGTTTAGACAAAAGCTTAGATCATTTTCAACACAAGTGTGTGTCTACTTAAACTCATTGGTGATGAAGAAATAGGTAGTTTAGATCGAAGTAGATGAATCATTAAATCCATATGATTATTAATTGGTATTTAAAAATGCATTCTCATTAAAGTTTTATATCATTATATTGCACTTAAAGTATAATTAAATTTCCTAACTTAATCATGTTTTATAATAACAAGTCTGATAATATAAGATATCTTTAATTTATGGCAAATGCTCATTTTAAATGTAGCCATATCTCACAATTCAAAGTATTGATTGATGTGAGTAACTATTGAAAGTAAAATGACAAAGAAAGGGCTAAGCTTAGAAAAGAAATGCTGGTTTAATTCGAATTAGAACACCATTCAGTCATTGGGTCATATCTGAAGCTATAGATCTTGGATTTCAATATGGTTTATATGGCTAGAAAGCTAAGACATAGGCCTGAAACATTCATGAAGAGTCCAAGACTCAATTCTGCCGTTTTGGAAACCAAATCTTAGCATCAAAAGAGAAGTCTGAATCTGTCTTACAGCCCAGACATTGTTTAGTGTTCAGTCCATATCTCGGGTTCTAAAAGGACAAACGAGCTCATTCTTTTTAGGTGGAAAGCAGATACAAATTCCTACAACTTTCATGAAGACCACTTTGCCAAATTTGGATTGTGGCAATGTCATTTCGTCCAGAAAACAAATCCATAACTAAACCATCAAGTCCACTAAGTCATTAGTTGACCACTAATTCAATAGTTAATTACCAAATGAATAGTTCTTTTTGGCCTATAAAAGGAGGCATTTGCCATACATTTAGGCATCTTGATTTTCAGATCAATATCATTTTCTTGCTTGCTCTCTTTGTAATGTTCAAGTTTTATTTCATGTTTTATTCTCATTAATCTCTTGTTTATGCTTTTTAATTCCTTTACCACTCTTAGTTAACTTATATCATAATTATGTTCTTATCTTGTTTATTTATGTTCTTCTTCTTCATTATATCTAGCCAAGTTAATTATGTCAAGGTGAAAAGGTTTCACTAATGGTGTTAGAATATGTATAATATAACTCAACATAGACTTCAATGTTTATATCCAAGAAAGTTTGTTATTAATATGTCTTATCTTTTTATCTTACTAATTCTTAATACATTGCTTGTTAAATGATTAATCTAGATTTGTGTTGTATAACACTTGGTACGATAAATGCTTGATCCTTCATAGTCTTCGACCGACATCGTTGTTATGAGAGGAACTTGATTTGTTGTTAACATAAGTTAGCATCATGAATTCCTGACAATATTTGAAAGTATGGTGTTACTAAAATAAGATAATTAATATGATCATGTTAAAAATTTATAATGAACTATTAAGGATAAATCATCTGATTGGAACCTACTTTGTATGTGGTTTCCAGTTGAGTAATAAAAAGAGTTTATACTATACTTATTTCTAATACCATTAGTGGATCCTCTAACCTTGACAATTATTTTTATCATTGTTTAATCCTCATATTAATCTCACATCTCAAAGTTCTATTTAATTCTTTGTTTTATTATATATATATATATATAGTTGACCTCTCTATGGATCGACTTTGATCTTGTCAGGTTATTTATTACTTTGATACTCTTGCACTTGGAATAAGACATCAACTTTTTGATCGTGTCATATTTTATATAGACTTTCTTCTATAAAACACCATCTAGAAAGGCATTGTAAACACCCAACTGTTGAACTAACCAAACACTAATGACTGGTTTTTTCTTAATACAACAAACCTAATCAGACTAAAAGTATTAAAATAATTGATGTCCTTTACTTATGGAAATATACGGCCACTGAAAGGGGCTTATACCTCTCAATACTTCCATTTGCTTTTCTCTTTACAAAAAAAACCAACAACACTATTTATACCAAAAATAAACGTCCACTTATCAACTATGTAAGAACAATAATTGTTCATTACCAAATAAGAAATGGCAGCTAAAATCAATTATCAATAGAGAAATTGACCAAGTCTAGGAAGATTCCAAATCGACCATAAAAGCTAGAAAGTAGTCTACCACAACAAGAAGAGTTCATGTAGTCAACTAGAAGATTTAGTCTTATTCATAGCAAGAGTCCTTAATAGAATAAACTAATATTTGTAAAATAAATTAGAATTCATGTAATTACTAGAAAAAAAATGTGTAATATGTTAGGATTCAATTTGTATTGGGATTTATCATGCAATCTATTTATCTAATATGAATAGTATATCTTTTGGTGTTTATGTGAAACTCTAATACTATATCAATATAAATAAATCATATAGTTCCTGTAAAAGATGGCTAACCTCATTTATATATTTTCTTACAACTTTTCTATATATTTTTTATAATTGTTTTTCCTTACTAGTTTATTTAAGAGCTTTCCTTTGCATTCTAGTTTATTTACTATATATATATATATATATATATATTTTATTTACCTTTTACTTCTTTTTACCTAGCATCACCTAGAAGAATATACCTTAATGATTAAAATATTGGATACTTACATTTCATTTGATTTGCAAGGCTATTATCTATCTTTGCTTGAAATACACTTCTAAATTCTCCTTATTGGAAAGAAGGAACAAAGAACGAATAATATAATTAATCAAGAAAATTATCTAATTGATCAACATATGACATGCTCTATCATGCTCATATTCAATATGCTTTCATTATTATGTAATTATACCATAAAAAACACAATTACAATTGTTGTTATAATATATAATGATTAATTAGTATATGCATTAGACAAATGCCATACTCTTAATTATGAGGAACCTAATAATATGTCATCATAACAAGTCCTTGTTAAACAACCTATGTTAAAAGAGTCATAGGATTACACTTCATTATTTAACTCTCTATAACTATATCGAACTACATGCAGACAAAACCCTAGTATCCTTATGTAGTCTTTTATATGCTCACCTCTCTCAATATCATGACCTATATAAGCACCTAGAGTTAACAGGACTATGCCTTTAGAACAACTCTATGAATACCTTTATTATTAGTTAGTTGGCATGGTTAGGTGGTCACAACTATTCAAAGTTTTAATCAGTCAACAATGATTTCTCTTAAAGGGCATCCTATTATCAACGATTAAACTTGTCAAACATTTATATGAGGCCTATCTATATAAAAATGAAAAATATAATAAACATAACTTACTAACATAACATTACGATCTGAATCTAAATAAGTTGATAAACCATGTAGGTTATGGTCGATCAACTCAATTAGATTTAGAACAAGTTGAGATATAAGAGGAAATAATTTGATATGAATATATAGAGATTTCCAACAATATATTGAGAAACATATACCTGCATAATAAACACAGTTACAACCCTAGAAAAACCGGGGTGTGATCACACTTGAGGTTTTATCCCTTATACAGGTGTATAAGTAGTCTCAATCCAATTATATAGCCCTATAATACCTTAAAAACCTCATGTTGAACAACTACAAGGGGATGAATATATAAGGTAGAACTAAACCAACATGTAAGACAAATATGGCTATATTTGTAAATATCTTAATTTTTCATTTGTTGGGATACTAACTATAAGCTAGTTGTTAGAAAGGTATGTATATGATAGGTTAATTATTTTATAGGAGCGAAAATTTAGCGTGTGATTGTATTTAAGATAAATAATTATTCTATAAGAAGAGAACATAACTTTTCCAACTCAAAGTTTTCTAAGTTTTTCATGGTATCAAAGCCTTTCCTAGCCTAACCCTAGTTCTATCATTGTTTGTTTTTCATATATCTTGTCCTTAAGTCCATCTTAGTCCTAGCACAATTCCTTATTCTCGATTATTATAGATCAATTAATCTTGGCATTATTTTTTTAGAAAAGTCTGAAAATTTTTTGGTTCGTTTTATGGAAAAAAATTACTTAACATAGACATTCCATTTCATGATATTTGTTAAAGAGTTGGATTTATAGGGCTATGCTGATGACATCAACTTAACTTTTGACAAAAACAAACACAAGGAACAACATATAGGAGGTCATAATTGCCCAAGTTATGACATGGATTTTAGGATCTGTTGAATCCAACATCATCTTGAATCTCCGATCCTTTACTATTTTAGTCGAGGTGTGGAATTATCTTAAAAGGCTTTTTAGCCAACATAACACTGTATGTCAGTTCTAGCTTGAACATGGCTTGACTAATCTTCAACATGATAATCTTTCTATCTTTGAGTTTTACTTTAGTTTTATGAATCTTTGGGCTGAATATACTGATATAAACTATGTACACTACTTTACCTTATGGAAGTTTTAGTTTATTTAATTTGTTTATGAAACTACATAGAGGAACCAATTTCTTATGACATTAAGATCTGAATTTAAAGGCACCGAATCTAATCTTATGAATCAAGAAATTGTTCCTTCGTGTCACGTGGGAATCTCTCCAGCATTTTGTTCAAAAAATCTGAGGCTCTGTGACTCCTTCATAGTTGCAATGTATTTGGAGTTCATTGTATCAGGTGAACTTGTCGACCTAGGGATTTTTGCATCATGAGGTTGTGCTGTCATGGTCTCTAGTAGAGACTTGAAGGTGCTTACTCAATTAGGAAAACTGTTAAGAAGAAACTAAACAGTGACTAAACGACACATCATCTAAGTTAAACCCTAGAAATTAAGGTTTTTAATTTATGATTTGACAAATTTCACTTTAGTTCCTATTATTTCAATGGCTTTTAATTGTATCTATAATTGAATCCAAAACTCTTACTTTTATGTAATTTTACCCCTGCCAAACTCAATCATCAACCCCAAAGTTCAATGCCATTTTTATCTTGGTCATTGGTTTTTAATTTCCGCACTTGAACCCTTAATTAACCATCAAACTTTTATTTTTTTTCAATTTGACCCCTGATTTGGTCAATTTCTACCCTTACAATCACTTACATTTTTTCAGTTTGGTTTTTGGTTTTGAATTTCTTCAATCAAGTCCCTAAGTGGCTTTCAAACTTTAATATTCTTACAATTAAACCTCCCAAACACCAATTAAGTCCCCAAACTTTAATTTATTCAATTTAACACCCAAATTGACTCCAAAAACTAATTGTCCTTGCAATTAAGTCTCATTAAGTCTTTACCTATCCAAATTTGTATTTCTTTACCCCAAATAAAAATAGTTTCACCAATGGGCCCTTTGTCAATTAGAATGAGGTTGTTAATTTTGCAAATCTTATACATTTTGGTCCTCCAACTATTTCAGTTGTCATTTTGATTCTTCACCACTAACCTAGACAATTTTCTAAGCTTTCTTCATGTATATCTTTATGTATTTGGATTTTTTTTCTTTTTTCTTTTCTTGATTTTTCATGGGGTTAAAAATGGATAATATTAAGTAGCATAAGTTCAATGACTTATGAGATTCAAAGATAATCCGGACGACTTGTTTAATGGATAAGAAGAATAGTAAAACTAACCTTGAAATGCTAAACTTTGAACTTCCTTGACTATTAAGATGACTAAGTCTTTGATGCCAAGTTTCAAGGAGAAACACAATTAGTTAGGAGAGCTTGAGGAACAAATATGGTAGATGACTTAGTGAAAAAAACTAAAGTTCATCCTTACTCCAATTAAGAAGAATTTTCTTAGTTTTAAGTTCCTCAACATTAAAATAAAAATGTTAAAAATCATGCTTGGTAATAAATCAAGATTTATTAACCTTCGTATAAAATTATAATTCATATGACTTTCTCGAGTAGGTAAGAAGAAGATCTATCATCACTTGTCTTCTCATCTATGGTTTTAATGATTATCATATTCATTTTAAAGAGATCATCAGGAAGATACCCCTCTTATAAACATTCTTTTTTTAAGAGAGTAAAAATTTATCACTTTTAAAGATCAACTTAAAACTATTTTTGCTCAACCATGATCCAAACATTAAGTTTAATTTCAACCACTTGAATCACATTATTGAGGGAATTTTTTTTTCAAAATGACCTTCCCAGCACTTAATACCTTGGAGGTTGATGAATTATCTATGTATAAATGTTCACTATCCATTTCTATATAAGTGAAGAACATCATTTTCTCGACAAATACATTTCTTATTGTTACCCACCACTACTCAGGGTTTTTTAAATCATGTTGACTTTGGAAACAACAATGAACATGTTCATTTCTGAAACTTTTTTAGGGAGGCGATCAACCTTGTTGATACTAGCATTTCCTTTTTTGGGTTACTTTTCTAAGCCCTATTTTGTTCATTATGATTTGTTCAATTATCATCATTTTACATTTGAACTGCACCGTATATGAAAATAGTATCATGTAAATAATACTTTTACTAAGTAAGTTCCTATAAAATATTGGAGGGATCATAAATGATCTCGCTTAAAACTCAATCTCTTTAGACAAAACTTCTTAGACTGTATATACTTACCATACTAACTTTTACTATATGTAAACAATAATGTATACATGAAAAAATTTGACTAGATAACTTTGATGTTATTTTTAGAGAGTATAAATTTATTACTCTTAAAGAAATTTGCTAACTATAAACCTTTTCATGCTGACAGCTTTAACCTTGAACTTTTTGTCTAAATCTTTCCAAAATGCTATCCATTTAAGATGTAGTTCTTTCACATGAAAACATTATGATTCCAAGCATCCATAATTGCCATAAAAGTGGGATTAGATTCATCATTTGATTGTTTTGGCACTTTTTTTATATAAAAATTAAGCCAAGTTTAAGGTGGCCGCATAAGACTACATTTTATGTAGCCACCTCTTAAAATTCAATTTATTAAATTTTTTGGGCTTCTCACCATTCACCACAAAATGATGGTAGAAACCTTATTATCAAAGTAGTAGGTGTTGAAGCAACATTGGTAGGTTTCTTGCCAAGCATCATAAGAGTTGATGGTGGAATCCTCTCTACCGAAGTAGAAGCAACATTGGTTAGAACAACCAATACTCGAGATGATGCCATGATCAATATAATTTTTTTTGTAAAGAAATAGCCAATAATATTATTAAATAAATATTTTGGCTCCAGAGTAACCAAGTAATATAAAACACAATTGTAATAAAGTAACTTAAAAAGCTAAGCAAGATATATATAAAAAAAACACTTTTGGTTATTTTAGTTCAAGTTAAAAATGCATTGTATCAAACTAATATGTTTTAAAAGATTGACAAAATGCATAATCATATAAACAAGTTTGCAAGTAACATGTATAAACTAAATAAAGATATAAACATGGTTTATCAAAGCCTAGTTCATAAAATTATATACCATGTAACAAATCATAGATATTCAAATAAATTGCATGAATATAGCAAACTAGATAAAATGATAAACTATAACAATTAAAAATTAATGCTATTTTTTTTAAAACAAATAATCTTTTTAAAATATTTGTTGTAAAAGAAGTTGAAGATGTATCAAAGTATATGATAATTTTCTCTCTCTCTCGACTAGTTAAAACAAATAACAAGCATATAAAAAACCACACATGATAGCATAAGTAAAAGAACATACTAAACAAAAAAAACATGTTAAGCATAAATTCTTAAAATTGTATTGAAGGGGTCATAAAAATAAGTATTGATGGAATTGTTTAGTTTATCATAACAAAAATATAAATGTGAAAAACATATACATATAAAACATGTTATCAACACAAACAAAAAAAACATATATAAAGATTCTAGCATGCATACTAAATATACATCAACTTGCAATTAATATCAAAATATAGTCCTAATATGTGTACTAATAAAAAAAATATATCTATGTTTAAATTAAAAAAAAAAAATATACTTACTTGTTGGAGCACTTTAAATAATAAAACTTTTATTGTTATCAATGATAAATTCATTATTGTTAAGACTTTATTACTCCTCTCTTGGTGCAAAAGTTGTTTGCAATATGTCTTTCAAGATTTAAATACCACCATCTTAGTTTAGATGCACTTCTAAACAAAGTATTTAAATCAAACTACATGAACTCAATAAACTCTCATCAAAATAAACATAAGCTTTAGATTTTGGAGATATAGAAGCTTAAAAAAGGAGAAATACACTAAATCTAAGGTAAAGAAGAGTATGTAAAATCATAAAATTCTCTTTAACTCTTCATTCACCCTCCTTTTATAGCTAATTTTGAAAGATTAAAGTTGAAAATAATTATGGTTTTAACCATAATTAATTTTTACATCAACAACTTTTTATTAACCACTATAAATCCATAATAATACATGAAAATTATGGTCATAAAACAAATAATTTTTGAGTTGAAAAATTATTGGAAAAACTATTCAGGTAATTATTTTCATAGGTTGGAAAAAATAATGGATTATAAGAATTAATTCCTCATAGACCAAATCTAAGCCCAAATTTAAGTTGGGAAAAAATAATTTTTTGTGGCCCAAAAGGTTATTTTAAAATGAACCCAAACTAGGCCCGTCGTCGGGGCCGACATGTGTGTATGAGCTTAAGTTCAAAGTCCACTTTGCTTAGGATCTCTCCCCTCTAAAAGCTTAGATGTCATTTAGGCACAATTTTAACTTTTCAACTTTCTAATTTATAAATACCAATAAATTTTGTTTCTTTTCTATGTGAGTTAAAAGATTTTAGAGAGTTTTGGGTTTCACCAAAACATGTCAACTAAGGATTCTTTGAGATTAATTTCTTATTCATCTATAATTTATTTAAAACATATTTGTTTTTTAATCAAATGTAAGAAATATATAAGATAAAAATGGAATAAGGCTAGAAAACCAGCTAATCATGTATACAAGTATACACAAACCAAAAGAGGCACTATAGGGAACAAGATCCCTAAATAAACAGCATAGACCAATTTATTTAAATCATATTAATGTTCAATGTTAAAGAGATTTTGTTGGAGACTAAACTCCAACAAAGTTGCACCAAAAAATGAGTAGAGGTCACTTTTAATTTGGCCTTAAATGTGTCTATTAACCATGTTTGAATAAAGTATTCCAACATATATATCTCTATGGTCCTTAAAATTGTATAATAAAAATATTTATTTTTAATTCATTTACAAGTCAATTCATTTAAATGTATCAACAATAACCATTAAAGCACAAAAAAATGAACATAACCAGAAATTTTTAAGAGTTTGAATTTAATGAATATGTCCATTAGCTTTTAATAGAATGAAAGGAAATTCTGCTTGGGAAATAAGGATATAAAAAATTATCTTTTTGAAACGTTAGTTGCTTTAATGAAAATTTTATTTTTATGTTTTTATTATTTTTGTTTATTGGCTGAGAGGAAACCATAGAGAGTGAGCCTATAATTAGAATTTTTTAAGAGGCTGAGGGAACTTGTGGAAGGTGAGCCTATATTTAGATAAATTTATAAGAGGACAAGGGGAACTCGTGGAGGGTGAACCTATACTTAGAAAAACTTATAAGAGGTTGAAGGAACTCGTGAAGGGTTGTTCCTTGTGATAGTGCGAGGCTCGGAAGCCATGTACCGATCCAAAATGTTGTACTTGAGAGTGGGAGATCTAAGATCATCCTAGGAGATAGCTTGAGGACTGAGAGCCTCACAAGAGAGTCGTGCTAATCCAGGACTACATTAGAGAATGTGAGATATAAGATTAATCCTTGATGAATTGGTGAGAGGCTCTTAGTTATCATTTGAAGAATGTGTTAGTCCAAGATTGAATTAGAGAATAAAATATCCGAGATCAACCCCTAGTGAATTGGTAAGATACCTTTAGGCGTCACCTAAAGAAATATAGATAGGAAATGTATGTTAGAGATACACTATTTTTATTTTAAAATTAACCTTACATTCTCATTGAAGATTGTGTATCCTAAGGTGACTTAAGTGATAGGTATGGACTCAGATGATGCTATCTTAAAATTAATCTAAACTCATGACAACCTAGCTCTTGAAGTTTGATTGCTCTTAAACCCTTTCCTATCAACCTTTTTTTTTTCGGCAGGTAATCGCCAACTCGAGGATCTTATTAGTCAAAGTCTAGAATATGGATTGTTCTTTTAATGAGGGATGTTATTAGAATGAACATGTCTTAAAGGTGGTACATGTTTGCTTTACTACCCTAAACTTTAAATGGGTGATCTATTTTGACTTAAAGGAGTAATCAATCCTACACTAAACGCCTATAGGTTGGTCTTTCATGTTTTTTCCTCAAGCTTTCATTTCTACTAGAATAATGATTTTTCTTGGAAGATTTTTTATGTTGGTTGGCATTGTAAAAATAAGGAGGCCCATATCGTAGCACATAAGTGTTTTCCTCTCGTATGTGATTTTCCATAATTTGCTTCACCTTGAGTAAGCTTTTGTCTGGTAAGGTATAAAGTTTTCTCTAGAGGGCATGTTCCTTTACTTTTTTTATCAAGGCCTCTATGTTTACTGACTCAAGAAACTCTTTCACCTTGAGCATCTCCCCATTAAACCTCTTTAAATATGTTTGTGTAGGTTTACCTTGTTGCTGGGAACACTAAATAGCTTCTTGAAGCTCTTCTTGATGGATATGTTAGGGCTAAAGCATGCCATTAGCTTGACACAAAGGTCAATGAACCCTTCGATAGAGTTTGGCTTGTAATTTTTGTACCAAGCATGTATAGACCCCCAACAAGGTTGTAAGAAGGTTTTTTCACATTGAGTCACTATCTTAAAAGACCAACTCTAAGCTAATACACATATTCTATAATGCTGCTACAGGCCATCATAGTTTTCTATACTTATTTTTATAGAAATGTAATTCTTAGGGAGTTGAGTGTTTAATACTTATTTGGACAAGAGATAACCCTTCACATAATATAGGCTATAAAGATATACAAATCATCTCTTAGTCCCTTATCTGTTAGTCTCTTAGGAGCCCAAAAAGTTTGGCATGGAACGATGGCTACAGTAATTGGTGTTCATCCTATGATAGTTAGGAGGAGTATATTTAGAGTACCGACTTTATGCATAAGTATCGCAATGGTATTAGTGACTCCTTGAGGGACTCTTGTGAATGTCATTATTCGTAGTTTCCTCTAGGTAGTGTAATCATCTAAGGTGGTGTGACTGATAGCCATAGTGCTAAAACATTGTGTTGCTGAGGGTATCAAGACTTGTTGGGGTGGCGATGCTTGATTTTGTTCTTAGGTTGCCAACACGGCCCAAATAAAAACTTGCACCTGATCAATGAGTTGTTGAATGTTTGGTTAAGAAGAAGTTCCCGAGATGGCAGGTAGATTCATCGTGCATCTTGTCCTAAATGTGTCTTGGTTATTTGTCATAGAATGACTTGGAAATGTCAAAACCAAGTTTTAGAAAGAAACTGATAGCTTTTTTATTTGTTTCTCATAGATGACGTCAATTGATGAGGTCCCGAAATTCAAGATGCTTAGGAATAATGCTTATATATTGGATAATCAATTAACCTCTTAGTTAAAACGATTTGATCCATTCTCCCTAGCCAAGGTTTTTGGCAGTTTGATATGGAAAACTTAGATGATTAGTAGTTGGTGGTGCCTGATAAGCCAATATAGATGATATCTGGTACTTGTAGAAGGTTCTATTGGATGAATGTCATGACTCTCAAATGCTTAAGTTAGCAACTTTATGGAGAGAGAAAATAAAATGATAAACTCTGAAATTATGTATGCTAAAAATATTAAGAATGAAAAGATTGTGAACCTAAAGCTTGAAGGATTCATGGAATATTTATAGCCCATAAGTCTTGTCTTTTGTAGTGAGAAGAGGTTGAAGAATCATTTCACCTTTGTGATATTTTGAATTGTATTCCACTAAAAGTAATACGCATTGGATCAATAAAAAATATTAAAAACCTGCACAAGGGTCCAAAAAATTACCGAAAGACCCTCATGGGGTCGTCCTGGAAAAATCCCAAGGAAGTGTTGGGCTCAGCGCACTTGCTCGAGCCCATAGAGATGTGTGCTCAGTACCAAAAAAAAATTGGGTCCACGCGTTATGCCTGGACCTAAAGGGTATTGGGTCGTGCCCAACACTTAAAAAAAAATTAATTGGATCTAGGCATTATGTTTGGACCTAATGATGGGTACTTGCATGCCCAACACCCAAAATTAATTGGGTTCATATGTAATGCATGGACCATATTAATTCAGGCAATAGTTTTGGTGTGTTTGACTTGACAGAGATTTTTGAATCCGTTAAATCTAGATTTATTAATATAATATTTTTAAGGAAAAACCCTCGTACACTGAGATATTATATTATTATATGTTTTTATAATTGTAGAGTGAATGACAAGATGAGCATTTTTATTTATGAAAACCTTATGCAAGATATTTTGCATCTTAATTATGTTCGCACATGGAAGATATAGACAAAGATAGAATTTGAGAATATAAATCTCTATTTCCCTGCATTCTAAAGTTAGAGATAAGTATATATACAGTTTGTTGAGAGATGATTACAAGAGAAATGATTATAAGAAGAAGAAAGAAAGAAGAAGAAACTAAATGACATGATAGCTGGCATAACCAAAATAACTGTTATGTAACTAATTCAGTGAAACTGTTATGTAACTAACTTTCTGTTACTTAACCAACTCTTCCTATAACTAACTTTTTGTTACATAACCAACTCTTCCAGTGTTGGTTTATTATCCCCCCTCAAGTGAAAGGGTCTGGGAACAATGCACAATTGTGACTTGAGGAACGAGAACCTTGAACTTGGGAGATGCTTAGTTAAGAGATCCACTGGTTGCTCCTCAGTAGGAACAAATTGCATCTATAACTTCCTTTGAGAACTTGGTCACAAATGAAGTAGGTGTAGTGGAAAGAAATTTTGTTTCATAAAAAACAACATGGGGTGTGACATATACTAATCCAGTTAGAGAATCAAGACACAAATATCCTTTATTATTGAAGCTATACCCAAGAAAAATACACTGAATGGATCGGTACTACAACTTATGATTGTTGTAAGGACGAATGAACGGATAACACAAGCAACCAAACATTCTGAGAGATTTGTATTCAGGAATTTTGTGAAAGAGAGTGTAATAAAGTGAGTCATTATTGAGTACCTTGCTTGGCATTCTGTTGATGATAAAAGTGGTTGACTGGAAGGTATATTGCCAGAATTTCATTGGTAAGGAGGCGTGAGCTAGCAAAGCCAACCCAGTTTCCACAACATGCTTGTGTTTTCTCTCAACTCTCCTATTTTGAGCTGAATTATAAGGACAAGAAAATAGATGCAAGATGCCAGATTATTGAAGAAAAGTGAGAAAGGATTTATACACCCCACCATTGTCAGACTATAGACATTTTATTTTTGCATCAAACTAATTTTATACTTGAAGCTTGAAAACTGGGAGAGCTTGGTCCTTTGTTTGTAGAGGATAGAACCATGTATACTGTGAATAGTCATCCAGAAAGAGGATGAAATATTTCGCACTTAATGTAGACTTGAGTAGGGCAGGTCCCTAAATGTCAGTGTGAATGAGTTCCAAAGGTTTGGACACATGGGAAGATGAAAGATAAGTAAGCAACCTGTGACTTTTAACAAGTTGACAAGAAGGGCAAACAGTAGAGCAAACAATAGCTTTATTCCTTTTACAAGAGACATTACAACTTTGCATTACTTGAACTACAATGCCAGTGGCAGCGCAGCCTAGTATGTGATGTCATAGCTCCACTTTATTATGAACATGACTGAATCTTTGGGAATGAAAAGTAAAAAGATCATGAACTCCAACATACACTATTTTCTTGTTTTTGTGCAGTATTGAAAACCTATAAAGCCCATTCTCAAGTTTGCCTCGAGCTAGCACCTTCTTCATATGCAGGTCCTTCACAACGAAACTATTAGATCGAAACTCAATTAAAGCATTATTATCTGAGCAGAATTTAGCAACGCTTATCAAGTTGGCTGAGATAAATGGAACCTAAAACACCTTTTTAAGTTAGAAAGAATATGAAGTAGAGACTAGACGGAGGGAACCAATATTGGAAATGGATAGATGCTTACCATTACTAGTTGTGACCTTGTTTGTTCTTGTGTGAGGTGTATAATTGGTTAGGTTCCCCTCATTCTAAGTCAGATGACGACTTACTCTAGAGTCAAGATACCAATTGTCATCTACAAGATTATTAGAAGATACAACCATAACAGGTATTGAGTTTTGATTTCTAGCAAGTACAATTTTGTGAGTTTTGATAGGAGATATCAAACCGGTGGTAACAAACATGAACAGTATGACCAAACTTGCCACACAATTGACATTATGGCTTCTCAAAGTTGGTTGAACTGTGTCTTCCATTATATCCATACCTACCCCTACGACCACGACCTCTGTAGGTGTTGTTACTGGTATTTGAAGTATAGCTTTGTCCTCGACTGCTATTGCATTTTCTTCCACCACTTCTGTTATTAGAGGAAGAAGCATAACAGGCAGACATAGTGGAGATTTGATCAATTGAGCTTTGTTGCTCAAGACGATGCTTAAAAGCTAGAAGCATACTATGAACTGATTCAATAGAGATCTTATCATCTCTAATGTTGATAGCAGTAAATACAGAGAAATAGAGATTCATATTCTCAAATTTTGGCTCTTAAGGCTGATCGGTAACTAATTAATGATGTATTAATTAGATAATCATCAACTTTTGGCCAAATATTTTGCTCCAAAGGTCAGAATTTTCCAATGGTACCTGAATTCAATTATAATATCATAAAACTATTAAACTTATTACCGGAAATTCGGCAGATTGTTTTTTTTTTGTTTGAATCTTCACGCCCTAATGTTGATAGCAATAACTACTGCATTATAGTTAGAACCAAGGCCTTTAAAGAGATTCATAACCTGATCTTGTTCTAAGACAAGTTCTCCAATGGCTACTAGATTATTTGCAGCTCCTTTGACCTTCATGATGTAGTCTATCATGGATAGAGATCCTTTCTTCGTGGACTATAATTCAAGCTGTAGTTGCATTATTCTAGCTTTTAAGGAAGATGAAAAGTTTTCTCCAATGCATTCCAAGCAGAGTGAGAAGTATTGTAGCCAATGATTTGTGCTATGATAGCTGGTGTGAGAAATGAGTAGATTCAGCTGGGAATTGTGCAATCTTGTCTTCTCCAAGCGACAAATGATGGATTAATCACTCCTGGACTAAGCTTCTTCTCCGGACAGATGGTTGTGCCATCTATGAAGTCCTCAAATCCATTGACAAAGACAACATGATCAATCTGAGACCTCCACAAGATGTAATTTGATCGATCAAGTTTCACAAGTAGTGTATGGTTTAGCATCTGATGAGTGGGAATGGACTCCATCGTTGTGCTTTGTCCAGAACCAACTAGACCAGAGGTAGATGAAGATTGATTAAACGCAAAAGTCATGGCTGGGAAAAAAAAAGTCTTCTTAAGATACAAGCTCTAATACCAAGATAGAATTTGAGAATATGAACCTCTATTTCTCTATATTTTAAGGTTAGAGATAACAATGTATATATACAGTTTGTTGAGAGACAATTACAAGAGAAATGATTACAAGAAAAAGAAAGAAAGAAGAAGAAACTAACTGTCATGATAGCTGGCATAACCAAAATAACTGTTATGTAACTAATTCAATGAAATTGTTATATAACTAACTTCTTGTTACGTAACCAGTTCTTCCAGCATTGGTTTATCGAACAAGTTCCATAAAAGTTAAACTCTTGAGGCTGATCGATACCTAATTAATGATGTATTAATTAGATAATCATCAACTTTTAGCCAAATATTTTGCTCCAAAGGTCAGAATTTTCCAATGGTACCTAAATTCAATTATAATGTCATAAAACTATTAAACTTATTACCGGAAATTCGGCAGATTGTTTTTTTTTTGTTTGAATCATCACGCCCTATTGTGATGGCACAGGGAAAATTGAAATGAAGTCAATAAAGTGGGTTTTACTCACTATTGACCAGTGTGAATGATAATATGGAGCAATGGGTCATTCAAACAAATAAATATAGAGTCCATGGCATGATATCTTGTCAATTATCTCTCCATCAGAAAGACGTGGAAATGGAATCTCAAAATTCAACGTAACACTGTTACCTTCTTTTGTTTTACATTATCTGATCGTCATATTTTCCACCACTGAATCATTTCGATTTTTGCCAATAAGTTCCCAACACTGCCTCTGTATTTGTCTTTTTTAGGGCCCTGCATGATCCTTTTCACCTTATCTGGAGATCTGGGTTGTTGGCTGATGTATTAGCTTGGAGCTTCCGTGAGCTTAATGGCTTTTGTTCATATTCTCATTGTCAATGATACTAAACTTTAGAGCCACATGCATGCATGACTAGCTACATCTCTATAGATGTACACACAGATGAGAAATCACACCACTCAGATATATTCCTGCCGCCGAGAGAGCCGGGAATATTTGTGTATATACGTTGGCTCAAACCGCATATCATCAGATTTTTAGTCACCAAGAACTCGTTCTCTCTTCTTGTCCAGGTAAGGTGTATTCTATTTAGGAAAATGATTCTTCGGCAGGGCAATATAGTGCAAAGGAATTCAGTACTGTAAAATATTCTTATCTAATTTTACATAAACGTATCGTTTGTAGAAAATTTATTGATAATTTGCTGTTATGTACTGTCATTTTATATAGTTTTATATATACAGTATTTTTTTTTTATTAATATGGATATTCGGACCAGCTTGCGCGTACCTCGATTAATCCCACGGGCTCTGAACTTAAAAACCATGTAAGCCTATAGTGATATTAAGATTTATAAGACTCGAATTGATGATTTCTAAAAAACAAACTTAAAAATTAATTTTATATTATATTATATATTTCACTGGTGTGTGCATATCATTTCCCCCCATTATTCACTAATGAGTATATAACCTTATATTTACCCAGACAAAAATCTTCGAAGGTTAACTCTATGACTAGTTGTCATTGATCTAATTATGGAATAACAAGATGGAAGTCAATAAATATTCTATTTATTATAATAATACTAATTAATTCTAACAGGATTAAGAGTCTACCACATGATACTTTCCCTTTTTTCTTTATCAAATATATGTAATTTGGTTTCTATAATTAACAAACAATGATCTGAAATAACTCTAGTATTCTAAGAACACTCATCATTTCATATTTCATCTACTTAAACTAAGTATACTAATTAACAATCATGTTAAAATTGATATGATTTTAAAGTGATTTAGAAAAATAGAAATAATATATGAAAATCAAAACAAGAACTATATCGACTTCAATATGTTATATTAATTAGTATATTTGACTTAAGTTATGTGCATGCAAAATGGAATGGTGAGTATTCCTGAAATACAAAGTGATTTTCTATGACATCTCTCGTCCAAGAGCATTAAAATCCGTCCCTCCGATAGCATCACAAACACATCGGCCTATCTAGTGACAATTCCAGGGGATCAAAAAAAGAACTTGAAAAAGAAAACTAACATATATATCCCGATACTCAAAAATAAATAAATAAGGTAAAATAAAATAAAAGGAGAATTCTTGGTCTTGCGTGCATTTTCACTCCATCGTTCTTTACTGCTACTAGATTGTCTCGTCCGTATCAGTTCCCATTCCATCACAAAGCACAAACATATATCACATAATTTGCTGTCGTTGATGGCCTTCTTATGTTCACTTAGAAACTTTCCTCCGGTGGCGAAGCTTGAATTAATAATTTTATTTCTAGATCATGTAAAAGATAAAATATAGCATTATTCTCTCTTGTTTTTTTATCATTAAAATATAGTATTTTACAATGAAAAGTAGAAGGGGTAATCGAGAGTTATGACCCTTATTGGTATGGGAAATGTGACGACGATATGGAAAGGAAGAAAACCAGATGAGAAGTACTAATGCCGAAAGTGATGATTATACGCACAAGAGTTTTCGGAATAGGGTTTTCTCTCTGCATTGTCTTATACGTTGACAGGGAAATTAAATTCCATTGGTGCAAGGAAAACAGAGATCGAGTCTTCTTCCTTAAAATTTTTTTTGGATAATCATTGAAGTATTGAAAAGATTATAAAACTAATAACTGAAGCAATATACTACTAAACATGAAAAAAACCCTTAGAGAAATAAAGAAAAAAAAAAGAAAAAAACCAGGATTAATATGCTATAACAGAACAGAAAGACAAAAACAAATGCAAAATAAAAACTAACTAACTAAAATTTCTTATTTCAAGCTATTTGAGAGTATAGTTGCGGTTATTTTTTAAATTACTTTTCATTCTGAAATGTATTAAAATAATATTTTTTTTACAAATCAATTTTTATATCAACGCATCAAAATAATTTAAAAACACAAAAAAATATTAATTTAAAGCAAAGAAAAAAATAAAAAAAATTTCAAATTTTTTCAAAAGCATTTTTCAAACGCAAAAATAAACAGAAAAATATCGAGTCTTCTTCATTAAGTTTGAAAGAATTAAATTACAACTGAAATTGCTTAAGTAAAACTGTGTTTACTCAACCATATATATACACGTAAAGTCTGTTACAATGAGAACTCTTTATAAGAGTTGTAGTTACAGAGGGATGAGAATTGCAGAGACAGGAAGAAATAGAGAACTAGGAACATTGAAACTCTAGATAATAGATATCAGTGTTTATCGTCAATCTTAGTATTGTAAACTTTATCCTTATCATTTCCTTGTAAACTGGCAGGGACATCTATCACATAAAGTTTATCCTGGAGGTAACAGAACCGATCAGCTGTGTGTCCCTTGGTAAAAATATCTGCAGGTTGCAGAGAGGCGGGAACATGTTGAAGTAGTATATCTTTATTTGCCACCTTTTCTCTGACAAAGTGGTAATCCACTTTAATGTGTTTCGATCAGGCATGGAAAATAGGATTGGAGGCAAGAGTTAAGGCACTTATATTGTCACACCATACGACTGGAGCAGAAGCAAGAGAAACCTGCAACTCACGCAACAACATTCTTAGCCAATACACCTCAGCTGTAACTAGAGCTAAACACCTGTATTCAGCTTTAGTACTGGATTTTGACACTACAGGTTGTTTCTTAGCAGACCAAGATATGAGATTGGACCCAACAAAAACACCATAGCCAAGGTGGAGCGTCTGTCGTCAGGATCACTGGCCCAATCAAAGTCACAATAGGCATTGATTGCAAAGGAACCAAGTCTGTAGAAGAGACCATAATCAAGTGTTTGTTTTAAGTATCGTAGAACGTGTTTGGCTGTTGTCCAGTGAGCTGAAGTAGGCGCTTGCATGTGTTGATTGACTGAGTATGCAATGTCCGGGCGTGTGAGAGTTACATACTGTAAAGCTCCCACTGTTTGCCTATATTCAGATGGGTCTGGAATACTTTCTCCATCAAACTTGGATAGCTTAGACCCGGAGACACAAGGTGCACGGTATGGGCGGATACCAGTAAGCTGCACACGGTCCAGAAGATCAATTATATACCTTGTTTGTCGAAGATGTAACCCTGAAGAATTGCGTATGGCCTCAATTCCCAGAAAATATGTCAACTGACCAAGATCCTTCATAGCAAACTCAAGTTGTAATTGAGATATAAGAGTGGTAATAAAATTCTGATCATTTGAGGTAACCAGAATGTCATCCACATAAACTAAGAAGAATGCATGGACATTGTCACGATGACAAATAAATAGTGAGGGATCAACTTGTGAACTTTGAAAATCAAGAGCCAAAAGAGCAGTAGACAGTCGATTAAACCAGGCACGGGGAGCTTGTTTCAACCCGTAAAGAGATTTATGAAGCTTACAAACGAATTGGGGGTGTGCAGGATCAACAAATCCTTTGGGTTGTGTCATATAAACTTCCTCTTCTAACACACCATGAAGGAAGGCGTTAGAGACATCAAGTTGACGAATATCCCAGTTGAAAGAAACAGCGATGGCAAGAACCATTCGGACAGTGGAAGGCTTGATGACTGGACTAAATGTGTCAAGAAAATCAACGCCACTTCTCTGTAGATATCCCACAGCAACTAATCTGGCCTTGTGACGTTTAATACTGCCATCAGGTCATCGTTTGAGTTTAAAAACCCATTTACATGGAACCAAATTCTTACCAGGGGACGAGAACATAGTGACCATGTATCATTCTGTAACAAGGACTGGAATTCACTGTCCATTGCCGCACGCCACTCAGGAATGGTTGCTGCTTCAGCATAGGAACGGGGCTCAACACAAATCAGACCTGCATGCAAAGCTTGAAGGGGGTGAAGTGGAATATAAATGAAAGTCAGGGAACCTACGAGGCTTATGATGACCAGTCTGTGATCTAGTGATTATTTTGGTGGAAGACTCATGAGTAGACAGGGCACCATTTTGGAGGTTAAGGATGGTATTGTCGTGGTGGTCAGAAGAAGGACTAAGAGTTGGTGCACTAGGTATGGGAATGGATTCAGAAGACTCGGGTTGGCCAGAATAGAGAGATGGGAGAGAGAGAGGAGGAGATGGTATTCATTGGAATTAATAGCTGGAGCAGGATGAATATTATGTAAGGGAAGGTCAGCGAGAACCTGGTAGGTGAGGAAGTTACTGGGGAGAGAAAAATCAGAGGATGAGGGGAAAATATGTGAAGGAGGAGTGAAGAACAAACCTAGAGACATACCTGAAGAGGAGACGCAGCTGGCAGGATCTGTGATAATGGAGTGTGCAGGAAATTGCTCTTCGTCAAAAATCACATTTCGAGAGATATAGACACGTCTGGAGGAAGGATCTAAACACCGAAATCCTTTGTGATTGGAGCTATAACCAATGAAAATACAAGGCATGCTACGATATGATAATTTATCATTTGTGTAAGGACGAAGACATGGAAAACATTGACATCCAAATGCTCGAAAATATGTGAAGTCTGGAGGAAGATGAAAAAGACGTTCATATGGTGAAACATAATCAAGAACTTTAGTAGGTAGTCGATTAATGATAAAGATAGCAGTGAGAAAAGCATCAACCCAAAATTTCTTAGATAAGCCTGATTGAGCTAGAAGAGTAAGTCCCATATCCATAATATGACGATGTTTCCTCTCAGCGAGGCCATTTTGTTGAGAAGTGTGAGGACATGATAGTCGATGAAAAATTCCATTATCCCTTAAAAAATGTTTAAAGATGGTGGAACAATATTCACCACCATTATCACTTTGAAATTGCCGAATTGGGAATTTAAATTGTTTCTCTACTAAAAGCTTGAATTTAACAAATGTAGAATAAACATCAGACTTATGTGAAATAGGAAACATCCAACAAAAACGAGAAAAATCAATAAAAATAACATAATAACGACAACCACTTAATGAAGGTGTGGAATTGGACCAGACATCAGAGTGAATTATTTCTAGGGGAGCAGTGGACTCTCTTGATGAGTCAGAAAAGGGCAATTGTTTAGACTTTCCTAGTTGGCAAGGTGCACAAACTGATGTTTTATTTATGGAATCACTAACTGGAAGAGAAAATTTGGAAATGACACGACGAAGAGTTTCTGGGGAAGGATGGCCTAGGCGACAGTGCCAGATGGAAGTAGGAGCCTTGACACCAACAGTCATTGTGAGAGCATGATATGGTGAAGCAGATAGTTGACGAAGGTTGATCGGATACAATCCATTATCACTTGGTCCCGTCAGGAGCGTGTTCCCCGTCAGGATATCCTTAACAGAAAAATCAGAACCAGTGAGTTCAAAAAGGACATTATTATCCTGACAGAATTTATTGATAGAGAGGAGATGAGCTGATGCTTGAGGACAATAAGCAACATTATTTAAGGCAAGAGTAGTAGAAGAGAGGGTTTTAATGGAAGCATTGCCAGTATGAGATATGTGCAAACCTGTACCGTTACCTACGCCCACAGAAGCATCACCTTCGTAAGGATGAGAAGTTGCAAGATTAGCAATAACTGAAGTAACGTGAATATTAGCACCATTGTCTGCATACCATTGATGTTGATTTAAATAAGTTGTATTGGCTTCTGCAACCATGGCTGCTAAGTCAGTAGGAGGATGTCGTCCTTGAAAAGAGTAATTCATGCGATTAAAGCAATCCAAGGCCTGATGTCCCTCTCGTTTGCAGATTTGGCATGGAGATCGGAACGAGAGTCAAAAGGAGCTGATGAAGATGGACGTGGGAGGTGAGGTAGTGGCTGCCGAAATTGAGAGGAAGCACTACCCGATCCTTTAGATACCCCGGAGAAGCGAGATTTATTACTGCTGTGACGAGAACTGATTTTAGCTGTGGGTTTATGTGAGTAAAGAGCATAAGAACCTGCCTCATGGTGAAGAGATTGACTATGAAATTGTTGCATAAGGTCATGGTTCAGTAGTTCTGCATGAAAATCTGAGAATGACATGGATTTCTCTTTGGAGAGGAGCATATACGTAGTGACAAATGAATGAAATGAAGAGTTGAGACCATTGAGAACAGATAATATTAGATCAGAATCATCAATAGGTTTGCCAACGGCAGAGAGTTCATCTGCAAGAGTTTTGACTTCATCCAAAAATTTCTGACAAGGCAAGGAGCCTTGCTGCAAAGATTGCAACTTTCGCTTGATAAGAGAAATTCTAGAAGTTGATGGCGCAGCAAAACGTGCACCAAGGGCTTGCCAAGCAAGACGAGAAGTTTCAAGGCCATAAATGGTGGAAACCACCGTAGGAGATAATGAGGAGATAATCCATCCAAGGATTGTTTGGTCCTTATACTGCCAAGCCATATAAGCAGAATTAGTAATACCTTGGACTTTATGTTCTTCGTTGGAAAATTAAGGAGGACAAAAATCAGATCCATCAACAATTCCCATGAGACCATAACTCCGAAACAGAGGAAGCAATTAAGCACTCCAGGCAAGGAAATTAGTTCCATCAAGTTTGATGGAAATAACTTGAGCTGGAAGATGAAATGCAGCGGAAGAAAAATCTGAAGTAGTAGCCATAGGATCGTTGGAAGCGTTAGCTATGAGACGCTCTGATACCATGAAAGAATTAAATTACAACTGAAATTGCTTAAGTAAAACTGTGTTTACTCAGCCATATATATACACGTAAAGTCTGTTACAATGAGAACTCTTTATAAGAGTTGTAGTTACAGAGGGATGGAAATTGCAGAGACAGGAAGAAACAGAGAACTGGGAACATTGAAACTCTAGATAACAGATATCAGTGTTTATCGTCAATCTTAGTATTGTAAACTTTATCCTTATCAAAGTTGTCATTTCATTTTTGGCTAAACAAACAAACCTAACCATGATATCATGATGTGTAACCTATCTATCTATATATATATATATATATATAGACACACACAATTTTAAACTAAGGAACCAAAGTAGTTAAAGACTTAAAAGGGAGGAGCAAAAATTAACCACTAAAGGGTAGACAAGATATACTTAATTAGGGGATATGGACAAACCATTACAAGCCGAAATGCGAACACAAAATTAATTGCTGGGCTGAAATTCGTTATAAACTGAAAAACAAAGCCATGATGGAGTATTGAAAACTTTTAATGATCAGGTGCATTTTGTATTGCATTCACCACCTGCATATATATATACCTTTTGGACAAACACGAAGATGCTTCTATATATATTTATCTCCATATGGTGACATGATCGGAAAAAGGAGAAATATTAATGCATGGTGATGTTGTTGTCATGTCGAGAGATGATTGATGCCATTAAAGCCAGCCCTTAATTTGTTCATTCTCACTCAATCCCGATCGATGAAACCTTTCCCTTCCCTTTTCCTTTCCTTTCCTTTCCAAAGGTTTTGACAAATAAAATTCATATACTTTAATATCACTCCTAATCATGGCATGTATTATATATTGCGCTATAATTAGTAGCAAAGATAACAAGATTTGCCCTCACATGAGCAGCCCATCAAGCTGCGATTCTTGTGCTCTATCCATGTCTGATGCCTTTACACCTCTTATCATGCATGGACCCCCAACACCACTTCAAACAAACGAGAGAGAGAGAGAGAGAGAGAGAGAGGTGTAAAATGGAAGCAAAGCAAAGGCACACAATTCTAGGGTTAGAAATGTGCATGGTGGGGTCAAATTTTGTGGAGTCTAAACACTCTTTTGGTGCATGACAAAGTGTGGGGCCGCCTCTACTCCACCCAATAGCGATTGGGTCCCTCATACGGGGGTGGATGGAGACTACCACCTTTGTAAATTTTGCAGAATCACGCAATGAGACATAGGAAACATGCCTCAGTGGACATACCCCATTGGTGGGGTTCTACTGTCACGAACCTCTAATTTTGTGTGCCCGTCTCTTCGAAAAGGAGAGGTAAAGGTAAAAAATAAAACGCGAAGCGAAGAGGCTCATTATCATATAAATAGGTAGGGAGACAAGAAGACACCAAGTGAGTCTGTGTAGCCATTGACTCTTGCCTTGAGAGCCTCCCATCATAAGCCATTAATTATATATGTGTAGTATGTTTTTGTGTGTGTGAGAGAGAAAGAGAAGCGGTATAGAGAGAGGTGGATGATGGTGAGAAAAGTATTTGACTTGTAGATTTCACAAGGTTGACATTTGCCATAAAGTGTTTTGTATCTTTACAAAGCATCCAAAGCTTAAAACATGCACTCTTTCAAAGCTGGCTCTGTCTCCGGCTCTCCTTTTCTCTCTCAATCTCTTGGATTCTTATGAATGAAGGGAAGGAGCTAGGTGGGAAACACTCTCAAATTGTCACCAAAAGGGATGGTTGGTTGGTGCCGGTCGACCTTAACCACAAAGTGAACTTTAGGGTTTAAAAAGCTACGTTTCTGATGAGATTTGAATTTGGGTTAACCTCGTTTTACTGCGTCTGGGGGGTTTATATGTGCTGTACATGCATGCATGGTAACAGGAATTCAAATTCATTGGGCTCTAGCCATGGAAATATATTATTGATGATCTTAATCGGGTCACATGTAACATGCCTTGGAACCCTAATATACAAACAATTGCCACTTGGCACGTAGAGGTCAAAAGGCATCAAGCATGCACAAAGTTGAGTTCATGATGACACTGCACATGATATATATCCAAAAGCATCGATTTATAGAGATTACTTGGAATTTTAACTTTGACTACCTAGCCAGCCATGCATATTATATGCTATGGAAGGGATCATACACATAAAGAAATGAGATATCAATGGCCATTCTTGCTTCTATCTCTAAAGATGAAGCTCTAAAGATGAAGCTATCGATCTAGCTCGACAGGCAGAACAGCACTAACTTGCTGCTCTCTTTTGATTGCCATTTCTTCAATTTTAATCACTGGTTCTTATTGGCTCGAGCTTCTTTAGATTTATTTCTACCAAATGTAGGTGCTACGTGGTATCATTACTAAAATCAGTGAATAAACTCATCAACCACTCTTTGCCACAACGAAAAGATTTAAAAAAATAAATAAAGAATATAACAATAACAATAATAAATAACAAAACAATAAAAGGGTTTATTTTAAATCTATGTTTATTTCTCTAACATCATCGTTCAATATTTATTTCTCTAACATCTTCGTATGATTTTACAAGTCAACATGTATCTAACATGCAAAATTGGACTAAAAACTTGAAACCAGTAAAATCGACCTTAACTTGTGCAAAATCGATAAAATCAATAAGCTCGGTAAACTTGGTCCGATTTTATGAGTTTACTAATTTTGTGATGTGAACCAATTTAGGTCCAAATTTGGCCTTTAAATGTTTGCTAACTAGTTTTGCGAGATTGAACATATCTTTTAAACCGTACATTGGATATAACTAAAATTTTACATGGAAATATTAGACATATGAAAATATATTGTGGTAAATTTTCAGGTCAAATGAAGTTTGGGAACATAATAGTTTAGATAGTCAAAGTTAGTAGACGAATCTTGTTAAATTTATCAAATTAGACCTTCGTGCACTGTTTGAGATATATATATCTGGAGCTACCGGTGGAATTTTTATGTGATTAAAGTTAGGCTAAAAACTAGACATTTAAAGGTTTCTAACCATATATTGTAGGCTTAGTAGTTCATTCAGATGAGAGAGAACATGTTTGAAATCAGGACTCAAATCTGTCAAGAATATGCGAAAATTGGAGATTCGAGCTACATGAAGGAATTTTAACATTGAGACTTTTTATTATTCAATTTATTTATTTATTTATTTATTTTTGAATAATTATTTTTAATTTGAATTTTTTTATAGCACATTAGACATTGTTTAGGGGTTTATTTCATTATTGAATTTATGTTAATTAATTACTAGCTTAATTAGACTCATTAGCTTATAACCTAAAAGGGGTCCATTAGAACTTATTGTGATGGGAACAACCAAGTTGTTACCATTTTCATATGTACTTTCTATCATTCAGTGATTCTCCTATATTAAAAAGTTTTGTTTTCATACTTTTTATTTATTCATGTCATTAATTTATTGATTCATACTATCTATCTTTTTTATTTTATTTAGATCACTCATTGATTATAATATTTTGGACTCACTTTATCATATTTTAATGTAATTAATTTCTTGGCTATAATTATCAATATATAATTAATTAAAAAATTACTTACAATTTTACAATTCAAGTTTACAATCCAAGTTTATATTTTATTTTTTGTTTCATGTCCAAAAAGTATTTTTGACAACCTTGCCTAGGATAAAAAAAAAATGTTGGGCTGTAGGCTTAGGGTTTTTTGTTTTTCCTTTCTACATACACACATATATAGTGAAAATATGTTATTGACCTTAGAAAAGAAAAATAAAACAAGGTTTGCATTCGGGGGTACTTTTGTACTTTCATATAAGTTCTTTTTTTTATAATTACTAGGTTCATGGGGGTGTTTTGATATTTTTTTATATTGAATTTTTATTTTTTTATTCAAGAAAGTTGTCGAAGCATGTTTATTACGCGCCAACGAAAGGGTGGCATTGGCACCATTAATTTGGGTGACATGTATGATATCATTCAGTTGCCAAATATGACCTTTTATCTTGTCTTTAGAAGTACCACGATGTTCTTTTACTCACAGTGTGACACATGATGGTGTATGATGGTCAAATTATTGCTAGTGGTCATTTTTTTCCCCCCTTCTTTTCTCTCTCCGATCAAATGAAGTGCACAATTATCCTATTTATTTTTTATTTATCAGTTTCAGTCTTTATTCTTTTGATTTTTTATTTCGTTTTTATTCTTTCTATAAAGTTTTGTTTGTTTTCAATGTAGTCCTTCAATTATAATTTTTCATGTTTTTTTTTCATTTTGGTCCTTATTCTTTTGATTTTTAATTTATTTCCTTAATCATTTTATTAATTTTTTATTGGCTTTTAATTTCATCCTTTAATCAAATTTATATTGTTTTATTTTTTTTTAATTTGACCCCCATTCTTTTAATTTATTTCTCCTTTTGTTAAAGCTAGTTTTCAGTTCAATTTAACCCTCTAATTGAAAGTTTTTGTTTGCCCTCTAATTGTTTTTTTTTATATATATATTTTTACCCTTATTCTTTTAATTAAAATTTTTTTCTCATATTCTTTTGTGTAATTGATTTTTTTTCTTGATTTTATCTTTTCACATTTGATTCTTTAGGGATTTAACCTCACTTTTTTTTTATTTGTAGTGCTTCCGATTTAATGACTCGGTCATAATTTTGAAAAGTTAATGTTACTTAACATCATTTTTTTTCTCATTTTCTTTTATGATCTTATCATTCTGCTTAAGTTTTTTTTAATATTATTTTTGTGATTATCTTTGATTTATTTTCTATATGTTTATAATAGTTTAATGATCTAGGTCACGAGTTTAGCATGTCTTTTTTTAATATAAGTTTTTTTTTAATTCCTTTGTCTATGTTTGATTTTTTAAGATATTATTCTAATTCATCTATATTTTCTTTTGTTTTATACCGAAGAAATTAATTTTTCAAAATAAAGAATATTCATTTTTAAATAATATTTCTTATATGTTCAGCCTTGTATAATTTCTTTTTTTAGGGTGTGGGTTTATTCAATCAGTTTTATTTGTGTTCTATTTTTATTATCTTTTATTGATTGAAATAAACAAGTTCAATTAACACAATCGGGTAAATATTTTATTTTATGTGAATGAATATCTGGATCTACATTCATCTCTCAGTGTTTTTAATTTCTCTTTTGGTTATTATTAACAGATTTTTTCTATTTATTTGCATAGATTGTTTATCAAATTTTTTAATTAGATTCTGGCACAGGCTTTTCGATTTATTTTTCATATTTTTTATGCAAAAAAACACATCAAGATAGCCTACATACCCACTATTTTTCTAGAAAATAAAAAACTACATCCCACGGCGGAGCGCAAGTTAAATAGCTTTAATTTCTACAAGACAAGTATAATATTTTCTTGTTAAAAATTTATAATCATTGAATAAAGTAAAAATACCGTAATAGTTTTGGGAGTACTTATTTACTCTATATATTTTTTTTGTCATGTACTTATTTGCAAACTGACTAGCCTGTTGCAATTACCATTTAGAAATTTCTTTCAAATCATTTAGGATCTGTTTAGGATTATGGTAGTAGTTGTAGTTTAAAGTATTTTTTTATTTAGAAATATATCAAAATATATATTTTTTATTTTTAAAAAATTATTTTTGACATCAGCACATCAAGACGATGTAAAAACATAAAAAAATTATTTTAAACAAAAAAAATTCAAAATCTTTTGAAACGGGGTGCCCAAACACACCCTTAATGTCATTCTTACAAGTATAATATAAACTATTAATTAATCAACCAATAGAGTACCGAATATCAATTATTAGCAGGAAAAAAAGAAGTTAATAAGAGTGTAAACATTTCTAGTCTTATTTCATCAACCTTAATTTTACAATGCCATCACTTCGTTCGTTTTGTTGAGTAAAAATAACACCTGACTTCTCTCTTCCATGCATGCAACAAGGATAAGCTTAATTTCTTATCGCCACCCTCCTCCTATCATTTATCAATAGAAAAAGGGCCATCTCCAAAAATCGTATATCAAAGAAAATTATCTGGCCGCTGGGCCTCAGCCACATTTGCTGGCAAGGGTTAACCCGAGTTCACCGCCACCTTTTCCTCTCAATCCATGAACCAGACGGGTCAAGACCCACCCAGCTTGCATGCCCATATACACCACTAAAGTCCAAGCACTCTCTCTCTCTCTCTCTCTCTCTCTCTCCATGCCTCCCATGCAAGAGGATTGATTACCCACAATCTTCACATCCATACATGCATAGATAAAAGTGGACAGATGGTCCATACACGCATGCAATGCATCATAACCCATAAAATGCACCGCTGCTGAGGCGAGCAGCCAGCTGACAGCCTGCACAGAACAACGACAACAACAACAACACTATTCAGTACTGAACAGTGTAGATTCTCGATGTCTTTTGATGATTTGTAGATTCTCGATGCCATGGACAGAGAAAAGAGAGAGAATTAAAACAAGAGCACAGCAAAACCACATTTTAGTTTTTTGCTTTCACAATCGTTGAATAATAATAATAAAAAACCCTCTCTGCAGTATCTGTGTGCCTCTCAGAAGAAAGGCATTACCAACTAAGATTTTCCTATTTTGCCTAGTAAAATATACGGGAGGAGTATAATAGTAGGAGTAGGGTAGCAGTAGTGGTAATCAATAAAATCCGGCTTGACCTGCCATTTCTCTTGCCATTTCTCCTGTTCTTGTCTCTCTCCTTGCTTTCTCTATCATATCATATAAACAAAAGCACAAAACCCCCCCCTCTCTTCTTCAATTCAATTCAAAGCCCCGGGTTGTTTTGTTTTGATTTTTATTTTTAACAACAGCGAAAACCGAAGTAAAGAATCTCGAGATTGGCGTCTAAGATAAAGAGTCCACAACAGCTTCCTCCCCTTCCCCCCTCTATCTCCTGCTCTCCTACTGCTGCTGTTACTGTAGTTACTAAGAGAGCAAACGAAACCAATCCACAACACTTTCTTTTTGTCTGATGAACGAGAGAGGTGGCTCTCTTGGAGGAGAGAGCCTGCCTGTGGAAACCAACACTAACACGACTACTACTTCCACCACCAACATTGAAGAAGACACACAAGAACCAAACCAAAGACTCTCCCTTTTTCATTAAGGGGACAGAAAAACATACCCCCCCTTCCTTTAATTTGTTGTTGTTGTTGTTAAGCATTTCAAAACAGCACCTGGGTGGTCGGTGTTGGTTTTCTTTTATTAGGTGTTTTTGTTGATTTTTATGGCGCTTTCTATGCACAGTAAGGACAAGCACATGGATTCAAGTAAGTATGTGAGGTATACTCCTGAGCAAGTTGAGGCATTGGAGAGGGTGTATACAGAATGTCCTAAGCCTAGTTCTTTGAGAAGACAACAACTTATTAGAGAGTGTCCTATTCTCTCTAACATTGAGCCCAAACAGATCAAAGTCTGGTTTCAAAACCGCAGGTACATTAATTCATTAAGAAACAAAGCTACAGAACCTCAAATCTCTCTCAAAATGTTTGCATGTTTGTTTGGATCAAATTTGGAGATCTGTGGTTTGTTTCATTTGGATCCAAATGAGTGTGTTTTTCTTCTGTGTTGCTTTTTTTTTTTTCCTGTTTCAGATTTTAGCCTGGAAATGAGGAATGGGATATGGGTTTGATACCTCATCAAGGCTTTATAAATTGCATTTTTCTTTTGGCTTTTTTATTGTTGTTTACTGCTCAAATAAGTTTGTCTTTTTCATGTGAAATTTAATTGTGGCATTAATGGTTTATTAGGAGAAAAATGAAAGGGGAAAAGGGTATGGTTCATTTATTCTTTGTTTCGTGTGCTAGCTTTGTTATCGTTTAAAAATAATCAGCATGGTTGTGAGGCGCGTTTTGGAGCTTTTCCTAGAACCTGCGGCCTTGTTTTGGGTTTGTTCTTCCCTTGTCTTCTAACTTTTTGAAGCTGGAAAGTATAGCTCAAGAATAAAAGATCAGTATTTTTGTTAATATTTTCTCAACTTTTCTTTTCTTACATAATTGTTTCAAATATTTTTTGTTGATGTGTTTGGATAGATCAAGTTTCAAAGGTCTTGCCTTTCTTCTGAATTGGTAATAAATTCTTCTTTTGTTTTGTTACTTCTTAAGAAAATAGCCTTTTGTTTTTGTCTTGGCTTTCAAGGAGATTAATGATCACAAGCAACATTATTTGAGTAAAGTAATTGTTATTTGTTTACTGATTCTTCCTTGGAAAAGCCTTTTTTTTGTTCGTCATAATCTCACTATCGCTCAGTTTGAATGGACTACGAGGAGTTTACTCGGCATTCATCGTGGCTTTGAAATTGAATGGATGGTAATGACAGCTAAAAAATATGCTTTTGATGACGTCTTTCCTGGTTTTCCTGGTGCTTTATCGTTTCCCCCCACTTATCTCTGTTACTTTGCAGTACAGAGATTAAGAAGCGAATCTTTGTTGGCAGGGCATAACTTTTTTTTCTTTTTTTTTTCCGCGTAAAAGTGTCTTTCTTCAGCAACGTAATAAGCTAGGAGGCGGTTTGCTAAAAAACAAAAGAGATAGTGTGTCAAGCTTCAGATCATTGGTGTTTCTCTTTGTAGTTTTCTGTTCTGCAACTAAAATGCGTGTTTTAACACAGCAGTTTCATGATGAAGATATAAGTCATTTTTCTTGGATTGTCATGACAATATAATTGTGAAAGCTCAGGGACAATTCTGAAGGTTTTTGGAATTTTTTGGATGCTGGCTTTTGCGTTTAAATGTTTGACATGAAATTTGAATGAGTTCCTGCTTTTTGACTTTATAAACTTTCCTATGTCCGTTCTAATTTGGCATGACCATTATTTTGAGATTTGTGTCATTGTTGTTATGTTGATATGTTTCCGAATTTTATATATTTTTGCAAATTTCTGTGTTCTTTTGGTGGCCATGTTTGAGAAGTGTGCTGTTTAAGTTAGTGGCTTGGGTTTTGATTGTTCTATTTTGTAGATGTCGTGAAAAACAGAGAAAGGAAGCTTCTCGTCTCCAGACAGTGAATAGAAAGCTGACTGCCATGAACAAGTTGTTGATGGAAGAGAATGACCGTTTGCAGAAGCAAGTCTCCCATTTGGTTTATGAAAATGGGTTCATGCGCCAACAAATTCAGACCGTAAGATAACCTGCACTTTTCTATTAATTATGGTGAATTAGGTACCTGCTTCAGTGGTCTTTCTTGACATAGATCATTACCTAAATTTTGTCCGTTTTGAATGTTTTCTCCGAGTTAGCTTGTGTAAGAAATCATCAAGTTTTTATTCATGTGCATGTTGCAATAAGCTTTTATTTGGTGGATTCTACACAGGCTTCGGCAACGACCACAGACAATAGCTGTGAGTCTGTGGTCATGAGTGGTCAGCACCAACAACAGCAAAACCCAACACCTCAGCAACCCCAAAGGGATGCTAACAACCCAGCTGGGTAAGTTATTACATTTTCTGAGTCAATGTGATCAAGAGACTGTTTCTCTTTGGCGTAACTGCATTTTGAACTTTACTTTTGTTAGTCTTCTCGCAATAGCTGAGGAGACCCTGGCAGAGTTCCTCTCCAAGGCTACTGGAACTGCTGTCGACTGGGTCCAGATGATTGGTATGAAGGTAACACCCATTGAACTTTTTGTCATTCTTATGTACTGTGTTATTTTTTGTGTACTTTAATTCTTATTGTGTGGTAAATCTAACTTCCTATGACAATGTAGCCTGGTCCGGATTCTATTGGAATTGTTGCTGTTTCCCGCAACTGTAGTGGGGTAGCAGCACGAGCCTGCGGCCTTGTGAGCCTGGAGCCCACAAAGGTACATATCTATCTAAATAATTTAAATTATACAGGCTTTCTTTATTTTTTCCCGTTTTATAGCATTTGATGAATGTGTCTGTTCAGGTTGCTGAAATCCTCAAAGATCGTCCATCTTGGTTTCGCGACTGCCGTTGCCTTGACATATTGAGTGTGATTCCTACAGGAAGTGGAGGGACAATTGAGCTGATATACATGCAGGTTTGTATATTTGTATGTTGTGTATTAGGCCTTGCCCTAGCCTCTTTATTGGGCCTGACATCTGAATTAATTGTTGTATTAATCTATTCATTGTGTTCATCAGACTTATGCCCCAACAACATTGGCTGCAGCACGTGACTTTTGGACACTAAGATATACTACAACCTTGGAAGATGGAAGTCTTGTTGTGAGTCTTAGTGGTTTTGTTTCTCTTTATTTTCATTCTTAATTTCAGGTCTTTATGATACAAAGCATTCACTTTTCTCAATTTTGTGCAGATATGTGAGAGGTCATTGACTTCTTCTACAGGTGGCCCAACAGGACCTCCTCCTTCAAGCTTCATAAGAGCTGAAATGCTTCCCAGTGGCTATCTAATTCGACCATGTGAGGGCAGTGGCTCCATCATTCACATTGTTGATCATGTTGATTTAGATGTAAGAATATGATCTATTTCAAGTTTTCAAGTTTTACCGGAATTGATATTTGATTTATTCACTTCATGCATCAATTTGAAATATCTGTTTGTTATGCCAGGTTTGGAGTGTTCCTGAAGTTCTGAGGCCACTTTATGAATCATCCAAAATTCTTGCTCAGAAAATGACCATGGCGGTAATACCATCATCATGAGTATGACCTTATTTCTTTGATTCAGTGAAATGTGTTTCATGTTGGTTTTGTAATTTGATTCTTCAGGCCTTGCGGCACATAAGACAAATTGCTCAAGAGACTAGCGGGGAAATTCAGTATGGAGGGGGCCGCCAGCCTGCTGTTCTAAGGACATTTAGTCAGAGGCTCTGCAGGTAAAGATATCCCAGCATAACACTTGGTTACTGGGGCAGTGCCATTCTGTCGAATTGCAACCCCCATGATCCCACCAAGTCAGCATATTTAAGCTACTGCTTAAAATATCTTTCTTAGCTGCTGCTCTACCTGGTCTTGCTTGTTTTAGAGCATAAGAACCTGCAATGGGTTGTAATCTTTGTGCTCTCAAGAGTATTGGTTCTTTGTTAACTAGTTTGTGTTTTGGATTTTAGGGGGTTCAATGATGCTGTGAATGGGTTCACAGATGATGGTTGGTCACTTCTGGGCAGTGATGGTGGGGATGATGTGACCATTGTCATAAATTCATCTCCAAATAAATTTCTAGGAACTCAATACAATGCATCTATGTTTCCTACATTTGGAGGAGGGGTGCTGTGCGCGAAGGCATCGATGTTGCTGCAGGTAATCTCTAGAAATCAGATTATTTGGTGGTGATTGTTTTTCTGATCTGCTCTAATACTGTACCAGAAACTCTGCATCCCCTTGCACATCTTTTCAGCTTATCAATAATAAACTTCGTGTTACCTTAATAAAATGATGACTGTACATTTCTCTGCAGAATGTTCCTCCTGCTTTGCTTGTTCGTTTTTTGAGAGAACATCGTTCGGAGTGGGCTGACTACGGGGTTGATGCCTACTCTGCTGCATGTCTTAAAGCGAGTCCTTATGCAGTTCCTTGTGCCAGACCTGGTGGCTTCCCTAGTAGCCAGGTCATTTTACCTCTTGCGCATACCATGGAGCATGAGGAGGTAAGTGTTTTGAGTGTATTTATTTGCCTTTGTTTTCCTTTTTGTTACGTCATAACAGTTGATGTACCATGTGGGATGTTGCTTTTCCTTGATTGGTAGTTCTTGGAGGTAGTTCGGCTGGAGGGTCATGCATTCTCCCCAGAAGATGTAGCATTGGCTCGGGATATGTACTTGTTGCAGGTTGGTTTACCTCTGCTTTTGAGTGGAAACTGAAACTTGTTTTTTATTTCTTTCCTATTTTTAATGGGGATCTTTGTCCGGAATAATTGATTACATTTTTCAAATCTAATTTGGCAGCTATGCAGTGGAGTTGATGAAAATGCTGTTGGTGCTTGTGCTCAGCTTGTCTTTGCGCCTATTGATGAATCGTTTGCTGATGATGCACCATTGCTGTCATCTGGATTTCGTGTCATACCTTTGGATCCTAAAACAGTTGGGTGACCTCTACCATCAATCTGCCATAATCATGGATGTCGTTTTTGTTATGTTTTCATTTCTATAACTTGTTTTGGTTTCTTGCATCACAGGATGCACCTGCTACGACTCGCACTTTAGATTTAGCCTCTACACTTGAAGTAGGACCTGGGGGCACACGTCCAGCTAGTGAGGCTGACACCAACAGTTATAACCTTAGGTCAGTCCTGACAATCGCGTTCCAATTTTCATTTGAGAACCACATGCGAGACAATGTGGCTGCCATGGCTCGCCAATACGTTCGTGGTGTTGTGGGGTCTGTTCAGAGGGTTGCAATGGCAATTGCTCCGTCCAGGCTCAGCTCCAATGTGGGGCCAAAGACGCTTCCTGGCTCTCCTGAGGCTCTTACTTTGGCACAATGGATATGCCGAAGCTACAGGTATCCAATATTATCTTTTTATTCATTTAAACATGGCAATTTTTCCAGCTTTAAAATAGCAAAATCAATATCAATAGTGAAATTGGTGTAGTTTTAGTTGATATCTACTAAAATAGCTTGTTATTGTCCTTGTCTCTAGAGTTTTCAAATTAATAATAATTGGTGATGGTATAATGAATCACTCCTGAAGTTGTTTTGGCGTTGCAATGGATAATTGAGGTACAGAAACAAAATAATTTAATGGTATATTTTGAATAAAAATGGTTCAAGCAATTAGTGCCTGGAAGGCATAGAACTCTCAGTGCACTGGAGCAGAGTGTTTGTAACTGCTGCATGGTCTGCAGTTTGTTTCTTCTTTCCTGAAATTTACCAGGTCTTGTTACTCATTGGTTTTTAATTTTTCTCAATTTCACCACTGATCTCTTTATCATAATCCTGTTTATATTGAAGGATCCATACTGGAGGAGAACTATTTCGGGTTGACTCCCAAGCTGGCGATGCTTTGCTGAAGCAGCTGTGGCACCATTCAGATGCAATTATGTGCTGCTCCTTGAAAACAAATGTAACCACCACTCATTTATTCTGTCCATTGATCAACTAGAGGGAAAGAACTTTAGGTTCTGGCCAGGATCTTAGCATTAACATGATTGGATTAAAAACAATTGCAGGCATCTCCAGTTTTCACTTTTGCAAACCAGGCCGGACTTGATATGCTCGAAACTACTCTTGTGGCCCTTCAAGACATTATGCTTGACAAGATCCTTGATGAAGCAGGACGGAAGATTCTCTGCTCTGAGTTCTCTAAGATAACGCAACAGGTGAATATCTCTATACCTGGAACTGAGTAATTGAGTTCCATTTGTGTTCTGCTTTTACCTGGAACCGAGCATCACATGGAAACTGTTTTAACGTGTCATCGTGCTATTATACATTTCAGGGATTTGCTTATCTGCCAGCCGGAATATGTGTATCCAGCATGGGGAGGCCAGTCTCCTACGAGCAGGCGGTTGCATGGAAAGTTCTCAATGATGATGATTCCAACCACTGCCTGGCCTTCATGTTCATGAACTGGTCCTTTGTGTAATGGCTGAGAAAAGATGTTTAGAGACCTTGGCTATCTATTGAATAGTTACTATCTATTTAAGTTATAATTCCCTTCTTGTTAGTCTACAAGACCCCCATGACTATACGTTGAATATGGAATGTAAGTGAAGGCAGAATATCATGAATGCTTTTGTCTATATGTAATGCTGATGTGCTCTTGTCCTTTATCAAATCTGAATATCATTGTCTTGGTAAATCTGGTGAAAATTTCTATTAAAATGATTGCCAGTGTTGGGAGTGCAGGGCAACAACACGAAAGGGACCGCCTTCTGGTAGGGTAGCTGGATTGAATTTTCAGCCGAAGTGGTGGATAAATTTAGCTATTTTTCGTTTATTGAATGCCCTCAGGGTCAATCCACATCACAAATCATGCTGCTTGTAGTGTTCCTAGTAGAGGGCATGATGCTGTCTTCGTTTCTTTTGTCAAAGGAGGCGTTGAGTAGTCAATTTTCCGGGGACATACTTGAGTAACTAGGACTTGAAAGCCTCGTAGCCATGTAGATAATACAGGTACTGTCGTTTCCTTGGTTGATAGATGTCTCGTAGCCTCGTAAAATACTTCCCACTTAGATACCGTCCGTTTGGTAATTTGTGTTTTATCTAGAATATATAAAAATAACATTTTTTTAATTTTTAAAAATTGAAAACATATTTGAAATCCAGAAACAAACCGACTTCTATAAGGTGGTGAATATATCTGAAGAAAACTTAGATGTAATACATGAAATATTGGATATACGTTGATAATGAACTTTTCCAGGTTTGATATTGTTTTCCTTTTCAACGTTCTAAACCCCGTAACCTCCCTCTCACAGGAAAAAAAAGAAGATAATGTCATTTAAAGTACAAACTTCACGGTTTCTGATGGCTTAGCACGTTGAAATTGCTAGTGGGCTGCTGGCTGTTGTTGGAGCACACACTGCTTGCAACCTGTGTCAGCAAAATTACAGCTCTGTTCAAGAGCTAACCAGTAGCCATAAATAAATGGGATAGGGACGAAAGATCAAAGCAAGATGATAGCTGAGAGATCAAATCAAGATACCAAATATTTATCGAGAAGAGCTAGTGGCGAGTGATGATTCAAATTCAAGAATCCAAAAGGAGCGAGCTAGGTAGCTAGGTAGGTAGCTAGTAGCACTACGTTCTTAGGGGCTAATCTCCTTTGGCCAGCCAAATCTTGTCAGCTGTTAAGTTAGGACAAAAAACAAAGAGAGACACAGGAAAATCGTATAAAGAAGAGTATCCACAGCAGTAGAAGGCAAATAAACTTATGACAAAACAGCTATGTAGCTGCTAGTTCGCAGAGGACGAATAAAAAGAAGGAGCTTCTTCTGCCCTGCAATTTGCCACCTAGCTACGTACTAGATGATGGGATCTTGAAGCGAATCTATATTCCTTCAGAGGATCACATTAATGAACACGAACAAATCACTTTTTTAACTATTTTTTGCCCTCCTATCCTCCCTCTTCTCTGCTTGCTTGAATGCAGAGCATGCTGTTTTTGCACTAGTTATTATCGGGCATGAAATTTTATGATGGAAGAAATTAATCCCACTTCTTTTCATTAAATGTGAAATCTCATTAATCAAGTTTTGTTGATAAAAAAAAAACTCTTTTATGTTGTTTTCCATGTTAAACTCATCTACTATGCCTTTTTTTTTTTTTTTAAATACTAACACTGAATTAAAAAAAAAAGATAAATTATCATAACCCAAAATATACTTGGAAAAATATCCTAGGTTCATAAATTAGGCACAACTAACATGTAAGGAGGTGTGAACGCAAATAATTAAAAATTTAGCATTTAACATGTATATAACTTTCTCTTTTAATGTTAATTGTTTATCAAATTCCTCACCAAACATTCAAACACTAGGTTTGGAGAGGTTGTTGACTTGAAAATATCTAATTTAGTGTTGAATAAAAGTGTTATATAGTCTCTCTATTTATTTAAATTTGTTGTGATATCATAAAGTACTTGAAAAGATCATAATATATGACAGAAATGAAATCTTATGTCAAGATTCTTTGACAAACAAAATATTTATTTGACCTATAAAAGGTCTATTGAACTAGAATTGTGATAGGTAATGAGCATCCAACTTTGAAGACATTAATAAAAACTTATATGATATTTGTTATAGTATTGTCATAATGGTGGTCCTTATCATACAAAAGTGCTCATTTTCCTTTCGATTTAGATTCTAGTCATTCTTTGATTCATGAATCCTTCTCAATTATTTAATCATACCATGCATTAATTTTTTTATTTGATGTTTCATTATAAACCATTTCCAAAAGTTTTTTCAAAGTTAGAACTTTGAACCTAATGCTGAAGTTGCTTACAAAGTGATGCAAATAATATCTGTGAAGTCTAACTAGCTCGATTCATATCTTTATCATGGTATTTGTTTTTTACGTTTCAAAAAAACTTTTGAAAAATTTAATATTTTTTTGCTTTAAATTAATATTTTTAGTGTTTTTAGATCATTTTGATGTGTCGATATCAAAAATATTTTTTTTAAAATAAAAAATATATTATTTTGATGCATTTCAAAGCAAAAAACACTTTAAAAAACAATCGCAACCACACTCCCAAACACCCCCGTACCATAATAACCACCTATAATGTATCATTGACTTGAATACAATCCAAGAACCACCTCTAGTTTTAATTGGATTCTTCTTTAACCAAAGAAAAACCTAAAGGAAATATCTCATTCTTCGCATCAAAACAAACTACAATAAACAACTTTATAATGAACATCTTGTATAAGTTGGTGTTGTCGACAATTATGAGCGGCTTATAATATCTCCAACCCTAATTTCAACTTTAAATTTATAAAAACCTCTCCCAAATATTATTGTAACATCATCAAAATATCCTTTGTGATCCTAGCTACTACATAATTATATTAGGATTTGATTCTTGAAGAACCAACAACAATCTAGGCAGAATGTCAAATGATTCCTTATGTAAACCAAAAGGCCGCTCGAGAACCTTTTATTTTTCCTTTCATTCCTTGTAATATGAGACCATAAACCTATATTATGTACTTATTACTATTTAAATGGAAACAATGTTTATGTTTATATCAATTATCATAATGGTAGAAACCACTGATGTAAACAAAGTTGAATCAAATCGGCAATGGTATTCTTTAGCAGATGTATTGGTATATGCTTGAAAACCAGTCAATTTTGAGATCTCAAACAAATTCAAAATCTTATGGTACCCTCTCCATATAAGTACCATTTACATTTCTATGTATTCACACATTATAGTTGTATAAGTTGCAATCGAACATTAAAAATCACATTCCATTGAATTTTCAATGTTCCACTGCTCAAATACATTAATTGAAACAAACTTTGTTCTAAATTTTTTTTCAACCTCTAACTCAACAATTACATCAAAATTCCTATGCCTTAGATACCAATCATTGTATATCATTTTATTTGTTATACTACAATCCTAGAACCTAGAAACATGAGGTCTCATTATATCTCAACCAAATCCAAATTGACATTACCCTCCTCTTACTTTGGTATCTTGACTATATTAATTAAATCAAACTTTATTTTGAAAGTTTGGCTAACCTCTAATTTAATAATTATCCCTAAATTCATATGACTAATCATTTTATACCATTTATCAGTTGTAATACCATTCTAAAATTTAGAAATAGAAGGTTCCATTGACCTATCTTTATATGGTGTCTCAACCAAACCCAAATTAAGATTACCCTCGTCTTCTTTGTTATTATTGGTATAAGCATGGTCATACATACTTGGATAATCTCTTTCTATAATTTCATATATCAATGTTAAGGTAACTGCACCACTAGCTAATACAGACTACATAGCAAACCATGATGTTTATATACCTGTTTGAGTATATATTGGGATCTAAGTATACTTTATAGTAGAGAATAAATGTACTCGTTTAGGTTGACTATCTAAGTATAACTCAATATATCTTGTGGGATTTTTGGATGGAAAACCCAACCATAGACTTCAAATTCATGTCACAAGAAATCAACATAGCAACATAATGGAGTGGACGTTTCCTAACAAACACCCTCCAAGTAATATTAACTTCAACATCATTATAATTCCACTTAATTCCTTCATAACATGTTTAAGTTTAGCTGGCAACATGTCTAAACTAGAACTCAAAATCACATTGTTTCCTCCTTTGTAAGCAATTATACTATTCAAATTATTCACAATAGTATCACCGTAATGATATAATAATATCGTATTAGAAAACATGTTTTATAAAACAACAAAAACTATTTTGATAAGTTATTATAAATTCTCATTGGTTCAATAAAAAATATAGGATCAATTACTTTAATTCATACATAATTGCTTCAATTAGACAAAATTCCCCAATTATCTCAATTAGTTCTAAAATTCAATGTAAAACCCTAATTTATACAAATCAACATAAGTGCTTAATTATGTTGTCAAGTAGTAACCAAAGCATAACAAGTCAACATTGGTTAGATGACGATACAAATAAAGAAGAAGAAAACAATCAGAAAAAAAGTGTTTTTTTTTAAAAGATAGATAGGTAAATTTTTTAAGAGAATGACACAAGTTGGAAAAGTATTTGGGAAATAACAAATACACATCTTAAATACAACCACGTTTCTGAATATCAATTTTGTACACAACCGTTATTTTGGTTGTTTAGTTATTTTGCAAATTAATTAACTTTAATAAAAGTCAACTCAAAATCTTATGAAGATCTAATGGCCAAAAGATAAGATTCAAGATATAATGGTTGAGAAAGAAAAAGAAGATAAGTTGATGTATCAGGTGAGAGAAGACAAAAAAGAAAAGAAATGATGGATCATCGAGGAAACACTAGGGACCCATATTTGACACATTCGGTACCATTAGAAAGACCTTGGGGAGACAATTCTAGCAACACATTGAAAGACCACAAAATGTGGTTGTGATTAACCCTAAATTAACTCTGAACAAAACCCTTAACAAAAATAACCTTGTTTGATGGTCTTTTAATGTATAACTAGAATCATCTCGTCAAAATTTTTTTAATGTTACTGAATGTGTCAAAAATAGAGGTCGGTGTGTTACCGATGACCCTTTCTTTTTTTCCTTTTTCTCTCTCATGCCATATTAGCATCTTCCTAAAATTTTATATTGATTTTTGTACATGTGAATTAATTTGAAGGAAATATGGATTTTGAAACAACCATAATTAAAAATAGTATTTATGTGAAAACCACTATTATAAAAGGGACCACAACAGGGGATGGATCATTATTTTTGTTGGTACAAAGCAGTGTTGCGGGTCAATGCTACGAAGAATCTGGGAACCCCACAGCTTGCCACACATGTCAGGCTTGCTGCTTACTAATTGTAAATCTTATTAGTCGAGGGAAGAGAGGTGATGCCATGCTAGATATGCTGAACCCATTGAGGGTTAAATAAAATAAAATAAAATCAAACGAGCTAATCTCCTTCCAATTATTTTAAATTATTTTTCCATTGACCTATAGTATTTTTAGGGAATGCTCGTTTTATGTTTTTATTCTCACTTCATTACCTTTTTAAATTAAAGAATAAAAAGAATGTTTGGTGTCATTTATTTGTTTGAGATTGGAATTGTGATAGTAATTTAAAGTATATTTTATTTAAAAATGTATGAAAATGATGTTTTTATTTCTTTAAAAAAATTATTTTTGAGATTAACACATTAAAACGATGTGAAAATATAAAAAATTATTTTTTAATGAAATATAAAAATAAAATTTTTTAAATTTTTTTAAAATATAGATCAAACCACCGCGTTTCCAAACTGTTACAAAATCAATATAAAAAATATAAGTAAATGATCGATTGTCAAAGTTTTTGGAAGTAAAAACAAAACGGTACAAACCTTATCAGCTTCGTGTACGTGATTTCTGGCATTTCAGATTTTATTCTTTCAAGAATCATGATGTGCTCCTACCACATGAATTACATTTTGAATTTAGAAATTTGAAGTGTATTTTACAGCCAATGAGGTCACTTATTAATCATATCGAAAGGGATTAATTACAGAATTTAGTTAGTGAAATCACCTTTTTTTTTTATGGAACACAAAATCACAGTCTTAATTAAACTAAAAGGGCAGGGCACTGGATGGGTCCAACTCATGCTAAAAGCCCCAGCACTTTCTGACCAATCAGACGATGGTACACTCCTTTCCTTGGCTCCCGTTCCGTCTCAGACCAGGAAAATTCCAGTGATAAATGGGCCACCAGCATTGCTTACATGCTCTATAGCTCCCACGTACACAGTACACATATGTATGTATTGTGTATGTCATGTGTGTGTATTGACCATCGTACACATTCATGCATGCTATGATGATTATATTGATGATAAAAAGGATGTACATGTAGAGGTATGAGTGATGTGGGTCATATCAAAGATCTATGTAGGGTAAGGCTAAGAAAGATAGGGGCACACAGGAGTAGAACTTTTGCCCTTTTCAATGTTTGAAATTCGAGGCATTTTAAAGGTGAGTGTAAAAGGCACTATATTTTCGAGGCTCGTGCTTTCTTGGCCTTTCTGTCTTTCTGAAATGGTAGACTTGATTTTTTTTTCTCTTTTTGTGGTGGTATGCTTTCCATTTTCTTTTTATCTAGAAGGAGAAAATATTGAATCTTGGTGGATTTCGAAAGAAAATTAAAAAGAAGTAGTGGTATTGTTCCCGCGTGGGGGAGAGACCATGTCTCTTTTAGGTTTCCTTTCCGTTTTTGTCGATTGTAGTATCCTTTCATGCTTACACTTTACTCTCTCCCTTTTATTTTTTTCAAGATTCAGAGGTGAGCGTGCTTTTAAATCCTTTTCAGGGCACTATTCCTAACTAATTACATCACCTAAGGAAAAAAAAAACAATAAATAAAAGTGCAAACATAGAACTTTTCTATAACCAAGAAAAAGTATATGCTCAATAAAAACAAGAGAAAAAACCAGTGGTTAGGCTCTAGGCAGGCCTAGTTTTAGTATTTGTTGTTAGTTTTTGTTTTTGTTTTTGTTTCGTGCTAGAGAAGGAAAGATATCTTTTAGGTTACAGATGCTGCTGTTGAGATTTATATAAATATATCATGGTCTGTGTGAGGTTGAGAGCGGGTTTTAGGGTTTGAATGGGGTGTTTTTATTTTTTTGCATGGATAGAAAGACGAGCTAGGGTCTCAGGAGGCTTTTATTTTTATGGTAGTTTCGTCAAAGGAAATGATGGTGGTGGTGGATTTCTGTGTTTGGACTTTAAATTGCATTCCTTTTGTTGTTGTTTTGTTTGACGAGGAAGAACCGAAGGTGGCATGAGACTTTGGGGGTATTGCAGGGTGGGTTTAAAGGGAAATCTAAATTTGAGGGTAGAGATCTAGATATAGTTCATGATTGATGCCTTTGTTTTTAGGGTTTTGTGTTGGACTTTGAATTTTTAGGATTAAGAACATAGAAGTTGTTCCCAGTGGAAATGTGCAGTTCGGATGGTTTGCTTCTTGGACTCGTCTTTCCCATTTTCAGAGAGCATAATCACCTATTGCATTGAAAAATGAAGAAAACGAAGAACTACAATCAATATTTGAGTGGCAACATTTTAGCTACAAATTCCAGGGCAACCTAGCTTGCAGGTATATATTCAAAGCAAATAAGTTTTTCTTCATTACAGAATGGATCAGAAATTGTTCCTAGAGGTGAGCAAATTGAATAACTGATTAAACAAAAAAAAAAAACAAACCGAAAAAAAACTGAATTAACTTTTTAGAAAATCACAAAAAAATTCCGGTTAAGTTCGGTTCTGGTTTCTAAAGTCTAAAACCGATTAAACCGGTTCAAACAGGCCAGCACTTAAAAAAAAACAAATATAAATAGTTTCTAACCTTATACCTAAATACATTCTTACCCGTCAGCTGCCCCTTTTCTATCTCTCATCTCTCAAATGACAAATCTTTCATGCTTTCAAATCTTCACTTCTTTCTACCTAGCCATTTTAAAATGAAAATAAAACTTTTTTTAGCTTTCATTTAGGCCTTTCAGAAAAGAAGTCAGCCACTCATCTCAAGGACATGCCCTGAACTTTAGCTTGAGCCTTTCCAATAGTCTTTGCTTTGTGAATGGAATGAATTTGTAGTTTTGAAAGGCAGAGCAGATCTTGGTCTTATGGATTGACTTTTTAACCATCCTGAATATTGACCCCACAATTCTATCTTCTTTTTTTCCAATTTTCCAATATTTCATGTGGCCGATTCATTAAAGCCGACTTCATTAGGACTACTGGAGTTTCTTCGTAAATAAAGGTTCTTTGGTTAGTTTGATTTGTTGGCTTCTTAGAATGCAAAAGGCCTTTAAGTTAGAGAGCTTCGAGGATATGCTTAAGGGTTTCAAGATCTTTCGATTGGGATTTAATCCCTTGCTTAAGGGTTTCATCTCTCAAATCCCTTGCGTTGTGTTTGTTCAGTTTCAAAAATAAAAGTGTTGAAAAATATGGTCAATAATTTCGGTTTGAACCGGTTTGGAAGGGTAAAAAATTGAACCGAAATTAATTGATTTGAATTGGTTTTCTGTTCGGTTCAAAAACTTAAAAAAAATCGATTTGGTTGTTTATTTTGGTCCAAAACTGAACCAAACTAAAAATGCTCAGCCTTAATTGTTACATCAATTTTGCATCCACGTTGGATGAAATTAATCCTGGTTGGTAATTTGCCAGGACATGGAATAACTAACTAGGTGGGAATTAGCTCAAAGCAGGAGGTAATTAAGTTAAGTAATAAAACCTATTTTTAACGTTCTTACAAAATTTCTCATAAACCACTTCTCATTAGCTTGGCAAGGAGAACAACCCCACCTTCTTTGAACTTAACTAAAAAAACAACCCAGCTCTATTGGGTTCAGTTTAGAAGAAAAGCTCAACCTCGTTAATACAATTATATTTTGAATTGTATTCTCTTTACACTCTTAGATAAAAGTCATGTAAGAGCCCACCATATTTCCATAATATTAATATTGTGTAAGGATAATATGTAAAAGTCCTTTAAAGGCCCACTATATTTCCATTAACATTAATACATATATCATGAATGTTTTCCCTCATTAATGCATATATTAGAGATATTTTCCATCAACATTAATACATATGTCAGGTGTATTTTTTTCTCATTAAAACTATTAGGGCAATATTATGCCTTAGCCCTTTTACTCTATAAAAAAAACTCATGAGCTATAAATAAACCATGAATCCTTCAACCAAAAGGTTTATAACCTCTATTTTTTACTACATATTTATTTCCAAAGTTTCTCTATAATATTATTGCATTTTCTCTCAAAACATCACTGACTTAATCATCAGAAATACCCTAAATTCACTAAAAAAGATTTTTTTGCAAGTATCATGCACCTGCCTCCAGCTATATTGGCTAGAAAGAATGGATCATATTGCTAAAACCAAGAGATTAACCGATTATCCAAAACATAAGCCTTGCCCACAGGCTACTTGGATTTTTTTAGGACCTTATCATTGGCATCACTATGGAAAACTAATAAAAAAAGCCCTCAGTTACTTTCTAATGACATTTCCAAGTCATTCTATGACATAACCATGACACCATTGGGCTAGAATGTTTGATGGATCTGCCCATGACAACAATCATTTTTTTCCATTTGAACTTCCAACAACTCATCAACCAAGTGCAACCCATCATCCAGGCTGTATTGGCCGTTTAGAGGCAAAATCAAGTTTTGCCACCTTAGCAAGTCTTATCACCTGCGACATCCCCATCATTGAAAAGTATTGACAAGGGGTCTTCCTAATGTAATAGTATCACTCTTCAAAGGATGGATTAGAGGGCTCTTTAAAGTCCGACAAATCACTTGAAGATATATTATCCTTGATAGGAAGTAAGTTTATTTTTAAATTAAAATAATTGTCTCTTTGACATACACTTTTTATCTACAGATCTTTAAGAGGAGTTTCTAGAATCTTGCCTAATCTCTTTGGAAAGGGTTCTTCCTAGTACGATTGCACAATCTCTTTAGAAAAGGTTCTTTCTAGTGCAATTGCACAGTCTTCTTGAGAAGGATTCCCCCTAATATGATTACACACTCTCCTTATAAGGGGTTCTCTCTAGTGCAATTGCACAATCTCTTTGAAAAGGGTTTTCCCTTATGCAAATGCACACTCTTCTTGGAAGAGTTTCTCCCTAGTGCGATAACTCTACCTTCCATGACATTTTAAGATGACAAACCTTAACAAAGTAACATGACCCCTGTCCTATAGCTAAATATACACCACCAAGACTAAGCAGAACCTAAAGCACTAATATAACTCTCCATATAGGCTCCTAGACCTTATGTTATCTCCAGGGATGATCTCACATCTCTCACTTTCAGGTTTGGTCTCTCTCTAGTGAGGGGCTCTCATGTCTCATGTCATCTCTAAGGAGGCTACATGCCTTCAACTTTTTTAAAAAATGCAATAACTCTGTAACAAAGGGACAAACTTAGTCTTTTTAGTGCAATAACACCACCATCCTTGGATTCCCTTTTTCCCCTTATAAATTTTTCAAAGTATAGGTGTCAACATGGGTTTGTCCACTTTGCCCCTTGAGAATTTTCCAAGTATAGGCATCGATAGGGATTCGTTTCCCTAAGTATAGACTCACCCTTCTTATGTTCCCTTCACCTTTAAGAAGTTTTCTAAGTACAGGCCTCGATAAGGATTTGCCCCCTTCAGCCTCTTAGAATATTTTCTAAGTATAAGCTCACCCTTCTAGGGTTCCCCTCCATCACTTAGAAAATTCTCTAAGTATGGGCATCAACATGGGTTCGTCCCCTCCACCCTTTAGGAATTTTCCAAGTATAGGCATCAATAAAGATTCGTTCCCCTTAGTCTCTTAATGTTTGTTTTCTCATTATACTCTTGAAAATTTAATTGTACAACTATAAATACAATGAAAAACTACACGACTAAGTAAGCAAGCCAATCCAAAAAATATCTCTTATCTTTATCTTTCTATTATTTATGTTGCCTGAATCTTTTTGTTTAGTTCTTATTACTTAGCAGTGTGGTCAATATAAATTATTTTAAAAAAGTTATTTTTTAAGAATATATTTTATATAACTTGTGAAACTGATGAGTCCTAAAATCCAAGATACTTATGAATAAAGTTGATGTGTTGTATAATCAATTAATCTTTTAGTTAAAGCAATCTAATCCTTTCCCCTATAGCCAAAATATCTAAGGGCTTGATATGAAATGCCTAGGTGGTTAATAGCTGGTGGTGTTTGGTAAGCTAAGATACTTGTTTGTTGGTAAAATTCAAAGATTTTTCGAATGGTTAAATTATCATGGATAACTAGCCCAAGTGAAGAATACACAGATTTTTTTAAATAGTCTCATTGTAATGAGTGACCTGCCTAGGTAAAGAATGTAAAGATTTTTCAAAATGATCTCATTGTAATGAGTGACTGCATAGGTGAAAAATGCAAAGATTTTTCAAAGTAGTCTCATTGTAATGCTTGATCTAGCCAAGTGAGAAATGCAAAGATTTTTCATAATAGTCTCATTGTAATGGACAACCAGCCTTGATGAAAAATACAAAGATTTTAAAAATACAATAATTTTTAAAAGTTGTCTCATTGTAATGGGCGACCTGTCCAAATAAAAAATGCAAGGATTTTTCACAGTGATCTCATTGTAATGGACGACCTGTCCAAGTGAAAAATGCTAAAAATTTTCAACATGATCTTATTGTAATGGGTGACATGTCGAGATGAAAAATATAACTTAACTAGTGAAAGGATTTGTCCATAGATGTCTTAAAGGGATGATAGGATAGGGCTCAAAGGCACACTATGTAGGATATGAGAGCTCAAAGGGAAAATAGATAAGGCTAGAAGGTGCATGATTTGAGAGATGATGGCTCAAAGACATATTTAAAAGAGATTTGTTAGTAAGACAATAGTATGTCAAAGATCAAAGTATAATGCATTATGATCAATATGCATGTATACTTACCTGAGAAATTTAGGTTCACTTTCTTTATAGACTTTTCTGCTTTTTAAAATTTTGAACCTCTATAGGCAAGTTTCCATAGTTTTTTTACTTTTTCTTACTCGAGTCACAACTTGTGATCTTGACCTTTGGGAAAGCCATGATATTAACATACTTCTTTGCTTATAAACCTTTATCTCAAAGGTCGTCAGCTTTGCCTTATATTTTCTATTTTCTTAGAAAAGGAATCATTGAGTCATTGTGTTTTTTGATTACCCCACAGCCTGATCATACCCCCAAATGTTTAATTTGGATTTTCTTTAGAGATGAGGCTGTGCAAAAAAAAAAAAAAGATTTGGTTATTTATAAAGAGATGTTTTTATGGAGAATTTTTGAAATTTTAAAGTTATTCCAAACACAAATCATTTTGATATTGGTTTAAAGCAAACTTGTTCTAAAAATAATTCAAGCAATTCCCATACACAAGTCTTCTTAAAGATTGAAAAATTTTGTTTTACTTTTAATGAAAATATAAAGTGACGTTTTGTTGGTCAAATTGGTTCAAGCTTTAATTTCAGGGTTTTAAAAAACTAGTCTTCAAAGCATTCATTTTATTTGTTTTTCATGAGAAAGCATTGCCTACATATCTAGATTGTCTGCATTTGGTCATAAAAGGCTTGATTAAGTAGGTAGGCTTTAACTATTGGTTACAAAGAAAAAAAGATATTTATAGCCTCAAAAGGTGTTTAAGGGATTTTAAGACTAAGGATCACTAGTACTTATTTGCAGACCTTTTTGATTAATGGATTTCTAAACCTTTGAATTGATTTGCAAAATGGTCCATCGTGCCCCTTAGTGTCGAGCTTAGGTTCTTTCTTTTTGTTTTTTCTTCATTTGGTTTTGAGCATTGTCATTATATTAGTTATTTTTATGGTATGCTCAAACTTTCCAGGCTCTTTAGATTTTTTAACGTCAAAACTTTGTTTGAGCATATTTAATCATTGAGAATTTTTTTCATATTTCTCACACTTGCGCTTAGTATAAGGTATGATCTTAGAAAAAGTTATTTTTTAAACTTTATTAGGCTCAATGAGGACTTTAAAAGGTATATGTCTTGTGAAACGATTAAACTTTATTAGATTTAATGAGGACTATAAAAGGTATATTTTACTCTTGTGAAACGATCATCAAAGATGATCTTTCTTTATTTCAAACATATGCATTTAGGATCAATAAGTTTTTCTCTCTTTCATTTGAAATGGTTTCTCATTATTTATTAAGCTAAAACTCAGCTTCGACGTCATCTCATGGTGTTTGGGTTGTTCTTCATGTTTTTTTTTCTATGTTTATTGTCACCTTTCTAGGAGATCATTTGAATTTCTATAACTTATTTATTATAACAAACACCAATTTGATTTTTGTTCTTATACTAAAACTTTGATTTTTATAGAAACCTTTGAGAAAACATGAGATCATGCATAATTTTTTAAGGAAATGGGAACATATCAAAGAATTCTTGGTTTATTGAGTTTGTGAATTGATGGAACTTTTAGAATTCTTGAAAGTGTATGAATGCATGATATCATTAAAAACAAAAGGCCTATTTAATAGTGAAAGTCACGTGGTATTATGAGCCAAATTTTTGACAAGAATGAAACAAGTTGAAACACGACAAAGTTAAAACATTTTTGTAGACATGATCAAATAAAAACATTTACTTTTTGAACACAATAGGAGCAAGCTCCATCTTCCATTTCTGGTATATATTTCTTTTGGTCAACCTCCTTATAGAAGCTCTTATAGGAATCTCATTTATGGTGTGGATAGACACTGAGTGCTTGCTCGAGTAAGCTAGTGTGTAGACCACACTAACATTTAAAAACTCCAATCCTTCTTGGAAATGAGCATTACAGTGGGCACACTCTTTATATTTCATTTTTCTTAGTCTAAGTCGATTGTTGTAGACTTTACGGAGTAGAGCTTCTTGGAGACCTATATTTCAACCTGATACATGTATGAATATATATGTTTGTATTGATGCAAAATGTTTATACATGCACATTGAGTATGGATTAACTTGTTCGAAGAGCTAATCCATGATTTATTTATTAAATATAGGTAAAAATATGTAGTCTCATTAATTTGAAAGGATCTTTCCCAAGCCCTTATCTCAATTAAACCTATATATAATGGAGAATTCAAAACAAAATATGAGTCTGAGCCTCTTTTATTCAAAATAATATTTAGACGTGGTAATCTGGACCTTGGTCCTTAAGAATTACTCCGAACTAATTACATCATTTTAGATTCTTATCTATAATAAAATAATAATAATAATAATGTTCTTAGCTTAGAAATCTCATGGAGTTTAGGATTATTGATCAGGTCTACCTTGATGCAAAATGAGTTATTAGAGAGTTTATACCCTAAAAGGAGGTTTTAGGCCATTATATGGGGGTAAGCTTTATATCTGGTCTTAAAAGGGTCTATGATCTACCTAGTAACCACATTTCATGAAGGCAATATAAGAATATAGTGTGACCGTCATTACCAAATAAACGCTAAGTTCATAGTTGGATGTTTCATGAGTCTCAATCCTAGCTGAAAGTCATGAGGTAGACTGTTACTCCCCACCTAGCCTAGAATTATGTTTATTTTCAAAAATTAAAATGTATGAAGTTATTTATCCATGCCCGGTGTACTTATACATGAACATTATGTAAAAAAAAAAAAAAGCATGTTAAATATGCTAAAATTAAATAGACCAAAACAAACAAACAAGCAAGCAAAGCGTGGTCCAACCAAATAAAGCATCCTGAGCGGAGTCGCCATCTTGTCATGTCCTGCGCGATGTTGAAAATGGCAAGTCTATCTCCTAAGAGTGTGTTTAAAATAGGGTTTTGAATTTAATCATAAAATTGAGATTATAAAGTTCAGGAGTCGTTACCTAGTATTATGGTTAGTAGAAAACCTATGGTATGCAAAAGTCTGGATAAGAGACTGGTTGTACAAGAAGAAGATGTATCACCGCTAGTGCAACATACCTAAGATAAGTTGCATTATTCTTTGATTGTTATTCTAAATTGCGTTTATATCCATTAATCTTGTTTAAGGTTTAAGACAGATATGTCTTTGCGAGGAAGTCTTTACCTTATCATATTAAATCTTAATCATTTTAAGGGTTAGACTTATTTATTTCTTGGATATGAAGCTTTTTTTTGTATTTTGAACAAACCCTAATGGATAATCATAAACAGGTTATGATATCTATTTTTGTACTTTTTTTTCCATGAAAAACTTTTAAGATTTGACCGTTTACATGAAAACAAAATATTTTTTTTCATGTTTTTTGAATTTTTTTTATTTTTTTTGAAAATTTTGAAATTTTTATAAAAATTTTAGAGAAAACCGAGTACTTTTAATATTAAGTCCGTATCTGTAAGTCTACAACTTGAAATTATGCAAAATTATTAGAAAAACATACGGGACCCACATGTTTTTAAAATGCCTTTTAAAAAATTTTATTTTTTTTTATTTTAATATTATTATATTATTTATTTAATATATTGGGATGGACTGAAACGGTCCAGCTCGACTTAGTCATGGTTGGTTAACTATTCACTCAACAAACCAATTTGTTTTTTTTTTTTTTTGCTAGAACAAGTCCAACACAATTGAGTCAGGTTGGTCAACTATCAGCCAAACATATCCTTCCTTTATTTTTTTGGTTTGGGATATTGAACCAGATGTGCGATCTATCACATTGTATAAATTGAAATCAAACTAGTATTTCCTCTTTAATTTAATAGCCTTCTTGTATTCTTTAAACTGTAAATGATTTATGTAATATATAATTTTGTTTTTTAATAAAGCCCTTGTAATTTTATTTTTAAAATATTATAGGAATTATGCTACTTTTAGTTTATTTTTATTAATATTTTTCTCACAGCGATTATTCATAGTAAAAAAAAAAAAAGTTCATATTTAGAAATAGACATGCAACAAAGGGCCTTGGTTCTCACCAGAGGCTGTTAAATCTTCTTTTGTTTGCTGTCCAAATATAGCGCTTGGGCTCTAGGCCGAGATTTTCAATGAAGCATTATTTGTTCAGGTCCACTACGGGGATTGTTCAGGTCCATTTTGTTTTTCACAAATGAAAAGCTACCTTTCACGATAATAATTATGAGTTTTTATTTTTATTTTTTATTAGTTGAAGGTATTATAATTATAGTTTATTTAAGTTAAAAAATATTAAATATTTTTATTTATTTTTATCATAATCATTTATCTTACTATTTAGTAACTTAGCTAATTATCTCATTATTATGCTAGTTACTAATATTATTATAGAATTAGAACTTAAAAAGTATATTGTTACTTTTAAAAACAATTACGAAATACTAAGTATAGTTTTAAATAAATAAAAAGTAAGTTCTTTCTTGCCTTCGAGAAGAAAAGGAAAACTACTTAAGTTGTAAAGAAGCTATTTTTGATTGATTACAAACTAACAAATATTTACACTTGTTGCATTTCAAACATTATTTCATTATTTTGTAAATTGAAGTAGCGATAATTATAATGCCTTGAAGTAAGCAATAGTAGCTCCAGTTTTGTTTTTGAAATAAAATCACTCTATCCACGAATTTGTATCTTACAAAACTTAAAAACTGTTCATTCGTAAAAAATAAATATTAAATTTATTTTTTTATAGTGCGCCGGACAAATAAATCAAGTTTTTAATCACTAAAACTATAAAAAAAGATTAAAAAAAAAGGATTAGCTTTTTAAAAAAAAACACTTAACATTTATACAGATTTTAAATGAATAAAAATTTTTTTAGATAAAATATTTTTAAGAATTCTAAGACATTATAGCTTTCAAAGTGCGTAAAAAGTTTTTAAATTTATTTTTTACAAAAACAAATTGAATGTTTGAAATTATTTTAGAAAAACAGTCAACAAATCAACTACAAAAACTTATAAAAATTTATATTTTTATGATTAAAATCTTTAATAGATAAAAAAATTCTTAAACATTTCAAAAATTTATAATTTTATTAATTTCTTGAAAAATTCAAAATTTTTAATGGCTGAGGAATTTGAATTTATTTTCTTATTTCATAGAAACTAGGATTTTTTTTTATTTCCTAAAATTTTCCAAAAGTTTAAGTTATTTTGGAAAAAAAATGATAATTTAAAAAAAAATAATGAGAGAAGGAATTTTTATATCTTATAACTTTTGATTTTTTTTTAAAATAGAAAAGTGACAAGTGAATTATCATCCATATTTTACATATAAAAAAAATCAAGTATTAGAGTTTATATATTTAATTTAAAATTTAATTCAAACCCAAAAACCAAAATATCTTTAATGTGTAAGGACATAGATAAATAAGATAGGTCTACTCCAGTTAGTAAGATGAAGGCTCTGAAAAATATAAGAAATAATATATAAACTACTTATATTTTACAAATCTAAATTCATTGCATCAAACTAGCACACACTACACTTATATATATATATATATATATATATATATATATATATATATATATATATGCCTTTTTTTAAAACATCATTAACCTTTTAAAGCCACATCATTATTATTCTTCTATCTTTTAAACCATAATTGTTGATATCAAATTCCCTGGTATCATTGGCCACCCATAACTGAGGTCGTCTAATCATTGTTGATACCAATTTTAATATCAATATCATTAGTCATCACCATATAGATGACTAATCAAAAGTATGTCGATATATTTTCTCTATGTATCATTAGCATTGACATTATTAGACCCCATTACCTAGTATAGTTAATCCAGTAATAGTTTATGCCGACACCAATACAAACTCATCGGTATTATTAGCCTCCAATATTGGAGCAAATAATATATAAACTACTTATATATTCATTGCATCAAACTAGCACACACTACACTTATATATATATATATTTGCCTTTCTTTTTTAACATCATTAACCTTTAAAAGCCACATCATTATTATTCTTTTATCTTTTAAACCATAATTGTTGATATCAGATTCCCTAGTATCATTGGCCACCCATAACTCAGGTCGACTTATCATTGTTGATACCAATTCTAATATCAATATCATTAGTCATCACCATATAGATGACTAATCAAAAGTATGTCGATACATTTTCTCTATGTATCATTAGCATTGACATTATTAGGCCTCATTACCTAGTATAGTTAATCCAGTAATAGTTTATGCCGACACCAATGCAAACTCATTGGTATTATTAGCCTCCAATACTAGAGTGGTTAATCAAGTTATCTTCAACATTTCTCTTTTCAAGGTATTGTCGATATCAATATAACCATTTGCTTTCCAACTTTAGAATAACCAATCAAATTCAAGTGAATGTTGATGTCAACATAATTAGCCCTCAGTTTTCTAGAGCAGCTAATTAAGTCATTTTTAATATTTTTCCCTACTCTAATCATATTTTCACAAAATTACACATTTAATGAGTTACCAATTTAAAACAATACAAGTTACTTTTAAATAAAGTCAATAAAGTGTGAACACCTACAGATTGTGATGTGCCTATTCTTGTTCCATACTAGGGTACAATAACAATGATATTCCATGTCAATACAAGACCAATAAATTACTAATATTCATAATAACTTGGAAACCTTGCCAAGTTTCCATATTATCAATACTTAATTTAAAGCAACACACTCATTCTAGTTACACAAGTATTTTACTTTGATTATCTATGATTTTTCATTTAGTAGAAAGTCCTATATTTATTTACTCACACTTGATTTCACTTTTCTAACACAAATTTTCCATTATCTCAATAAGTCCTCCATTTCTTATTTCTTTTACCAATTTTTTTTTAATATCTTTTAAACATAGAAAACAAAAATTACATCCACAAACTACACCTAAATTTCCTCTATCTCCCCCTCCATACAATAACTTTGGTTCAATCAGCCAATGTTATACAAAATTAAAACTAATTTTATCATTCTTTAACAATGACTATTTGGCTGAATCATCCCTCTAATAAGGGTCACGAGTTTTCTAAATTTTCAAGCAAATTAATCCTTTATTTACACTTAAACACTTTTATAAATGCAAATTAACAGAATATTTTAGTTATTTAAATTAAAAACCATTTTTTAGAAATTCAATATTTTTAAAATGTTTTTTTCTTAATTAAAGGTGGATTGATATTTTATATTAAAACTCTAACTCCATAAAGTTACATTTAATCTTGCTAACTCTATTATAGTTTTGCGTGCAAAAAATTTATCTTAAGGCCTAACTGGTAGAAAGGATATCAATTATGTTTTGTTCTGTCTGGAATAGCTGTTATATCTCGTATCATTTTGAAAAAATTAAACAACCAAATAAATTTCATCTCGAGTTGAATCCCGGTTCATTCTAGATTTCTCAGCCAAATTCTTGGCAAGATGTTCCAATTTCATTTCGCCCATTCTGTTACATGAATAGTTTTTTTCATTTTCTTTTAAATTTATTTTTTTTAATTTAATTTCATCCTTCAATACTTGGTTTATTGGAGATTAAACTTTATAATTTGTTGTGGTTTACTTTCTTTATACTTATCTCAGTCTAATAACTCATGTCACAAGTTTGGTTAATTATCTAGTTGCCTTAATTTTTTATTTCTATTTTTTTAATTGATATTTTTTAAAAAAATTCATTAGTCAATATCTTCAATATTTGGTTAATTATGAATTTGGATTTGTCATTTGTTTCAGCCTTTTTTCTTTAGAGTTATTTCAGTTCCATGAATCGGGTCAAAGGTTTTGCAAGTTAACCCGCTTCAAAGGTTTTGCAAGTTAACCTAGATGCACTTAAGTCATTTTAGTGTGTCCTTTTTTTAGAATGAATTTTTCTCAATCTCATCATTAAAAAATGGGTTTACTGAACATTAATCTTCATAATTTGTTTTGATTTGTTTTTTATGAGGTTATCATGGTCTTATGATCTGAGTTGTAAATTTAAAATGTTAACTAGAGTTGATCCTGGTCAATCTAATATTGTTGTCTCAATATTTTCTTAAAAGTATGTCATCTTAATATTTTTTAGTCAAACTATATATTTTTTTATAATTATTCAAATTGTCTTTAGACCCGTTAAGTCAATCAAGTCACATCAAGTTAACTCTCATATGATTTTTTTATTATTAGAAAAATGCTACACCTGAAAGTTTCTTTTTATATTAAAACATTAATTTGACTGGCAACATATCACATGCCAATGATCTAGTAATCACTAAATAGAGATGTTTAAATTTTAAAATGTTGTTTAAATACTTGATATTATATTTAAAATTTGGATAGCATAATTTCAATTGAATTGGAATTGAAATTATGTATATTGAATTAATATTTTGAATTATGTGTGTGTGTGTGTGTGTGTGTGTGTGTGTGTAACTCTTAAACGACAAGCTAAAATGCTCTAAAATTAAAATGTATAATTCTAATTAAAAAAACAAAATCTAAACCAGAATAGAATTGACAACTTTGATTGGTAGCACCAAGTGGATTTATTCATCAAAATAACAAATAACAGTTTTAAACCCCCTTCACGCGCGCACACATATATTATTAAGTAAAAAACTAAAAGAGTTAGCAATTGACTATTTTAATTGTTGTAGATCTATATTTATTGTCATTTTGGATTTATATAGTGTTAATTTTCTTTTGTTTTTTTTTTTCCTTCAACTTTTTTTTATTTGATTCTTCCGCATTTATTCTATTAATGGTTGGGATTGATAATTTGTTTGTAAGAATTCAATGTTGGTTTCATGGGAAAGAAAAACATTTTGCCATTCTTCTCGAGCTTAATTTTGGAAAAGATTGTTTCGGTTTATCTTTTTTTAATGAGATCAAAAACCAAAGAACTGTAATTGATCATTAGAAAAACTTCAATCCCTCAAAATAAAAAAAAAAGTTGCAGGTTTTAAAGGGATGATTTTATAAGCATCCAAACTATTTTCTTTTTAATTTAGTCCTTAGTTACAAAAAAACAAAGACAAACTCTTCAATTTAGACCTCAATCCTATCTGACCCAAGCTCAATGAAGGCCTAGTTGAGGACAAAATAAGGGTAGGAAAGTAAAAACAATTGTTGACCAATCAAGTTAGCGTATTTTTATGATTATGTCCATAACTTGGGGTTATGATTTTTGCTTTAATCCCGGGTAGATCAAGGAGTGATTTGTTATATCTTCGCATCAAAATTAAAACAATTAAAATTTTCATATTGATTATTTATTTAAATTCATCTCATGTTTCTATTTGTCATTCGAGTTTTCTTTAGCCTGTCAAATTAACTTGGTCACGTTGTGATGGCTTCCTCATAGTTAATTTGATGCTCAACCTATACAAACAATCAGGTTAAGAGATTTAAATGTTGATATGCTAGGTCTATCTTAATGATATTATCAATGAGTTTTCCACGACATAACTATTTTTTTCGTGTTGAAGAAAACAATGTCGAGTAAGATTTTTGTTTTCTAGATTTGTTTTAACTCATTTCGGACTTCAATTAGGTTAGCTTTGTCCACCATACGACTACACCTAATGTTTACAAAAATAAGTTCATAAAAATATCACTTACACCTCAAAGTCTATACTTCCAACATAGCATAATCAACAAAACTGGTTTGCATCTATAATAAAAGAATCAAAATATGGTTTTTTTATGGCAAAGATAATTTTGTCATTTGAGAATACAAAATCTAAACGTAGTGGTGTGCCAAAAGAGAAATTCATAAGATTTTTTGCCATTTTATCTCTGTAAAAGCCCCATATATCTTTTTATTTTGTTTGTTTTATTTTTTATCGAATATTTTTTTAATTTGGTATTAAAAAAAAAAAGTTCTAAGAACTTCAAATTGAATTTATTATTTTTATCAAAATAACTCGAAAATTGATATAATTTTTTTTTCTTTTTTCTATATTATATAGAATTGGTAAAATCTTTTGATTTTACATATATTCTTACATTTGATTTTTTTTCCCTCAACAATTTTTATATCGAATCTTTTTTAATAAGATTGTTTAAATGAAATTAATTCTTTTCCTTTAAATAACATTGTTTCTTTTAAAGCTTCTTCTGGTAAAAGAAAAACCAAGGTTGCTTTGTCAAGAATTTTACTTCCTTATCTTATAAAATACATTCTGTTATTTTTTTTTTAATGATGAAATGACTTCCTTTTTAATACAAGATATAAAAATCTAACTATTTATTAGAGATTAACATCATAAAAAACTACCTTACTCCATCGATTATTCGCATACTATAATGTAGAGCACTAAAACTAAATTAAGCTAATCTATATACTAAAAACTCCAAAACACAAATTTAATACACCTAACATTATGATATTGTTGATACAATTTTTTTTTTATTTTTAAATCAAGCCCAAAAGGTTAGGATGGTAGTCTTTTTCACATCATATATTTCTCTCCCTTTAACCATGCACACCTCTCCCAAACAATATACACTTTGTTTGGTCAATCTAAGTTTTGTAGACTAATCTAATGACCTAACAATGAGTAAAAAGATCTAATGGATAAGACTGGTGTTTAGATCCAATGGCCATAAAAAACAAGCAAGATATAATGGTAAAAAAGAACAAAGAAATAAGTTGGATAAAAATCAAAGTAGGAGAGAAGAAAGAAAGAATTAGATGTAGGGGTCGCACAATGACAACACTCTCAGAACTATCGAAAAGATCTTAATGAGATAAATTCATGAATACATTGGAGGCCAAAATAGGCCACATATTATGTCCAAAGGCAACAAGTGGCTCACATACTGGCTAGCCCAAACGACTGGTATTTTAGGTGTTTGGGCCAAACAACTAGCTTTCTAGTTGTTCGAGCCATGCCTAGTAGGCTAGAAACCTTGTATTTCGAGCCTTGATTTGGTCCTGACTCACCTTATTTTGTTCAATCTTTTCTTGACACATATCTCTATGCTTTCTTCAAGTTTCCAGGTGATGTAGATGGAAACAACATGAGAAAGACAATAAGTATAAGAACACAAAACTCTACAAAAAAATATCACAAAAAAACTCTAATTTGCAATTTTATTACTACATATTTTTCTCGAATAACTTGTCTCTTTAAAAGGTTTACAACTCCTTAAATAAACCTAAAAACCAACTTAAACAAATCAAGAAATCTGAAAAATAAAGGAAAAATAATAAAAGTCCTAAACAAATTAGAAAAAATAAAATTATTAAGCATAATATTTAATTTCCTAAACTAAATAGAAAAAAATTCAAGGAAAAATGATTTTCCTTAAAAATCTCCAACATCACTAAGAGTCGAATGTACAAACTTTTCAAGGATATAATTTTTTTATACGCACAAAATACTTTTTTTATGTAGTGTAAGCACCATTTATCTAGTCAATGGTTATTTCTTTGTACTATAACCAACCAACATCTTCATCAATAATGCATGCATGACAAAAAGAAAATTCTCATTTTTTTAGAAAAATATTGCCACCAACACCTCCACCAATGGCAAGCACAACCCTACATTTAATGACCTTATTTTCTGGAAAAATATTTTTTTCTCTATGAAATAAGTTCATGTACTAGGTGTATAACACAAGTAAGAATGAACAAGTCCTAGACTCCATACATAGACTCTAAGAGATAAAAATAGACGATATCTTCATTTTATTTTATCACCACTCCCTATCACTCCATTTTATTTTATTTTCCTTTTACATTTATTAACTTAAATATTGAAATGTCTTCTAAACCCATAAAAGACTTGGTTTTTCATAAATAATCTAGGCTAGATATAAAAACATGCATTCAAGACTAATCACCCACCCAAAATAAGGTTTTTTCACGAAGTCACCATAAAATAAAAGGTTTTACAAACCCTAACCAATCTAAAATAGGAAATATGGATTCTAATAGTTTGGTGAACTAGATCATGGTCATGTAGTAAACTCCGATGATTAAATGCCAATGAGTGTGTTTCTTTAGGCCATGTTTGTTTCCTGAAAAGTAGTTTTTGGGAAACCATTTTCCAAACTTTTCAACACTTTCCGGTCAACGAAAAATACTTTTCAGTCAAAGAAAAATTTAGCTTGGGTTTCAGGAAAGTGTTTTCCCTTACTGTGTTTGTTTTTCGGAAAGTGGTTTCCGGAAAATCACTTTCCAAACTTTCTTGTGTTTGTTTGCCATTAGGAAAGTTAGTCAACGGAAAACACTTTCCAGTAAAAAAAAAATTTGGCTTGGTTTTCAAGAAAGTGTTTTCTTGAAAAATTTGAGCGGAAAACACTTTCCGGAAGTTGTGAAAAATTTAAAAATGTCATTATTTGCTAATTATATTAAATTTGATCCTCAAACTTTTGATTGCTATATATATATATATTGTTTTCTAACTTATTTTTCATTACACTACCAAATATTAAAAAATATTTTCTTGGAATTCACTTTCCAAAAGAAAATTACTTTTCAGCAAACAAACAGGGCCTTAGTACATTTTCTTCCATCATTAATAATACTAATAGCTTTTGATTATAGAATAATAATATCAAAACATAAAAATAGCTTTTCTATAAATGAAAATAGTTTTGAGCTAGGGAGAGTGTTTATTTATTTATTGTATATAAATGGAGTTTTGACACAATACTATTTTTATAGTATTTTTTTTATTAAATTTTGAATGATCGGAGAAAAAAATTATTAGATTGTCTTGGTATTGCTCCTCCTTACGATACAAAAATATGGGTTTACATAATAATTATCTACAATTTCCACTTCTTGTGTGAGTGAGGAAGCCATATATATACATCTGTAAAATCTTCAAATTTTTAAATAATGTTTGTAATTCAAGAATAATGAAAAAAGTCATTGTAATTTAACTTTTAGTTTAAGTAAAATGCGAGTCGAATATCTCATCATATCATCAACTTCGAATTTTTCAAATAGAAGATCAAAAGGATTATTCTTTTTTAACAAAACTAGAATCCACCTTTTGAAATAAATAGAGTTAGAAAAGATGTACTAACCAAAAAAAACTAACTCAAACCTTGAGAGATTATTTTGCTCATTAATATTTAAGGCGTTTACATTCTATGTTTTCACTAATTCTCTAAAGTTAAAAGAGAGAGTATTCAGTGAGGATTGAGGAGAGTGGAGATGGTGGGGGAGGGAGAGGGGATGATGATGCTAACATGAATTAAAGAAATAATGACTCAAATAGTTAAGAAGAATATTGGTGAAATTGAAAATTATACACATGAAATCCTTTGATGAATTAGCAAAAACAGACAAAGCCAATAATAGGTTTGGGGTTTTCCTTGAAAATAATGCACACAATGTTTCGGGTTCTGTTTTATATATTATTTATAAAAAAATAATCGGGCAAGCAAGCAAGAAAAACGAAGGACATTTTTAAATTGTTAGTTAGCAAGGAAGGAACCAGGTAATGGTGGATGAATAATTAAGGTAGTGTTTGTTATTGTAGTTTTAGTTGGATAAATATTATTTATAAGGTAGTGTACTGTGATAAAAATGATAAAAATAAAAATATATTTAGTTGGATAAATATAGATAAATATATAAAAATAAATCTGTTTTCAGGATAATTTTATAGTGAAATTATGTATTTTTATAGTAGAAGGTACAAGGAGAACATTTATCGAGAGATAATATTTATCATTTTTGTTCCTAAAATATCATTTCAAAAAACTCTCAATATTAAAATTGTCTAAGACATCTAAGGATAAAATTAATTATTATTATAGTTTTAAAACTCAACTCAATGTTTAATCTAAGGCAAAGCCTAGGTCATTAGTTGAGGTTTGAATCATGAGTCAAGTTAACCCGAGTCAATATAAGAATAAAAATTATTATTATTATAATTTTAAAACTCGATTTGAGTGTCGATCCAAGACAAGGCTCGCACCACGAGTAGAGTTGATTGTTAACTTTGGTCAATATAAGTACAAAAATGATTATTATCATAGTTTTAAAACCCGACTCGGAATAAACCTGAGTTGACCTGGATCAACATTTTGTTATCATAATTTTAAAACTCGACTTAGAGGTTGATTAGGGCAAAACCCAAATCACGGATTAAAAAAGTCAATACGGGTTGACCTAAGTCAACATTTAAATAAAAATAATTATTATAATAGTTTTAAAACCCGACTTGAGAGTGATATGATGCAAGGTTCAAATCACGGGTGGGAAGAGTCAACCTAGTTGACCTAATTTTTTTTTTTAAAATAATCAAAGCAATCTTATTTTAACTAATAAAAGAATTTTAACATTCAACATTAACATGATTAAAAAAAATTATGGTTGAATAATAAATTGATCTGTAAAACATTGGTTGGCTTGTTTTATGTGAAATCCAAAACATGTATTTTATATTGGAAAAATTACAAGAATATGTTGTAATTTATAAAGAGATAAGTTGAAGAATTATAAATGAGATTGATCAAAATAATTTTGGTTTAATTCACATGCATGTTAGGCTTAACTTGATTTGGGCATGGGCCTCGAATGAGCCTCAATTCAATTCTTAGGCATAAGACTCGAAGGCTCGAGCTTGGATCCTAGGGCTAGGGCTTGCCATCTTTGAGTTTGAGTTTGTTTTATTTGTTTTTATACTATCTGTTGCTACCCATTTTTTGACCTATATTTTGATATATTTTCAAAAAAATTCAAAAATAGAGAAAAACAAAGAAAATCCAAAAAAATATATTTTCGTCATTTTAGCATTTTCAAGATTTTCAAACGCGTTCGACTTTTCACGCGTCATTTTTAAAATCATTGATTTTCCTCATTTGAGTCGACGTTGATATTGCTCGTTTTAAAAAAAAATACAAAAAAATAAGAAAAATCAAAATTTACAAAAAGAAAGAAGTTGAGGGACCAAGTTGAAAAACCTAGCAAAAGTTTTTCCTATAAATACCATGCTAAACTGATTTTTTTTGGGGGGGGCAATTTTGAAATTTTCAAAAGACAAAATACAAAAAACCCTAACCCTAAATAAAAAACCTGCCTCATTCTACCCAAAGGAGCCGCCCTCCCGGTTTGAAATTTTTTGAACCTCCAGCCGTTGCTCCTTCTCGCCCAAGGCCCCTTCCCCTCTGGTTTTAATTTTTTTTTTCTTCAGCCGGAGCCAAACAGAGCAGCCCCTAGCCGGTTTGAATTTTCTGCTTCCCCTTAGCAGCCGGCACAAACAACAACCCCTCTCTTGCAAAACCAAACCGGGGCAGCTCCCCCATGACTTCTCCCTGCCCCGGCCAAAACCAAAAGAAAACAGCCGCCGATCCAACCATCTCTTGCTCTCTTGGAAACCAAAAAACCAGTAGCTTCTCCTCTCTCCACCCTCACACACACAGAACCCACAGCCACCCCACCTTTAGCATTTGATTTTTCGAAGACCAGCAAAACAGCCTCTCCCTTTTTGATATTCTTTTTCCCTCAACCGGCGGCGACCCGCGCCTCCATCTTCACAGCCTCCCCCTCTCAGCAGCGTCTCCTCCTCCTCCGGACCATCAACGTCGTCCTCCAACAGCAACAACTCCTCCACAGCAGCACCCGATCTCCTCAACACCGCCACCGATCTCCCCGCAACTAAAGAACCCAGCGACGTTAGTAGCAGCGGTGCCCCTCTTCAGTCGTTTCCTCTTCACTGCTAGCCACCTGAAACGGAGGAGAGGAAGAAGATGACCGATCTGCAGCGAAGCAGATCCAAAAGACCTGAAGAGAACTTGAATAGATCTAAAAAGCTAAAACCGACTGCTCTTGTGTGTTTTTCTTGTTGTTGCAGGTGGTGGTGACCTTCACCGCCGGCGAGGAAAGGAAGAGGAGAAGAAGCCGCCAGTGGCGGTGGCACGTGGGAAGACGCGTCGCAACTGTTCATGCAGCCCCAGAAGTCCTTCCCTGCAATTTCTGGAGTTTTTAAGGACTATTTTGTAATTTTTTAAATTAATTAATGTAATTTTTATTTATTTATTTTCAATTTGTATTTGTATTTGTATAGTGGATGTAAAAGAAAAGAAAAGAAAAAGAAATAAAAATAGTGAAAGTGAATGTGTGTGTTTGTATTTTGTTTTATTTATTTGTATATATATATTTTTTTAATGATAAAATTGCAAATTTATTAAAGAAGAATTTAATATTTTGATCGGATCACGGTTAATAATTATTAACTTATACGTAAGTGATATTTCTAATTTCCGATGAAAAGACAATTATTAAAACTTCTTTAACACATCAAATTCGCGAAGCAGCTTACCTCAGGTAGGGTGCGTTAGGGGTGCTAATACCTTCCCTAACCACAACCAGTCCCTTACCCGCGAATCTCTGACAAGACCAGTACATCCAGTTTCCTAGTAGCCCGCAATCAATTACTAGATGGCGATTCCAACGAACCAAATTCAAGCAAACAACAACGAGACGAAAAATCGCCAGCCGATCTCGCGAGCTGATTTTTTTTTTGGGTGCGACAGAATGGCGACTCCACTGGGGAAGGTATTGTTTCTGACATTATTGGACTAAGCTTTGTGTATTTGATGTGTTTAATTTTTTGCATTTTTATCTTTTTTTGTTAATATTTATTTCCATGTATTTTATAGAATTGTCTCATGCATCACCTGTATTTATTTTTGAAAGCACACACAAGCTTCTAGGTTAGGAGGGGAACTAGCGATCTGCCCTAAGACTATTGGTCAGGGTTCAGATGCGTGAAACACCCAACTCATATCTGAGTGCCTGCTTGGTAATGGTGGGTATACGTGCCTTAACCATTCCTTGTAACGCCCCCATACTGTCTTTACGAAGAACATCACTGGGCAGATATGAGACCCTCTTGAGACCAGATAGAAAACCTACCCATGTTCACATAATGAATAGAACCTCTCCTTAGGTTGTATGTGCTATCGTTATTTGCATAAGGGCAAACCCTTCTTGAAGCATCTTGAACTCAAGACTTGTGGGTGACACATTGGCCGTCACTCCGAAAATTTTCATTGTAGAGTTTGGGCAAAAATTACGATTCTTGTTCCATCATACAAGAGTTACGACCATATTGTCACTCCTTGAAGGGCGAGTTCATCATATAGATTACATGTTCATCCATTTATCATGCATGTACCGGGTTGAAAGGTAGGTCCCCCACACAAGTTGTGTTGCACGTGATTGAAGAAAGATGATGGAAGTGAAGAAAGATGTCAGATAGAGGCTCATTATCAGATTAAGGTTGAGAGCATCAAAAAAGTTGGACTCAGATTGCTCGAACAAGTGTTGAGCATCAAATAAAGAGAGTGTCTGCAATCTTCTGTGGGAACACTGCTTGTTCATCCAATTGAAGTTGTATCTCTCCTTTTCGTCATGAACAACAACAACAACGCCTTCAGTCATCAACTAATGACAACTCTGATTCTTGTCCAGTTGCACTGTTAAGTGTTCATCGCCTCCACATCATCTAATGGAACCAAACGACTACTAGCCTCCTGTACATGGTGCATTAGTCTGCTTTGAAGTTACCCGATTATGAGCTCAATTCCAGTTCCAGCACACAAGATGGTCTGAAAAACCATGATTAAACACTGAACTTCAATGTGGCAGAGCTCTCTCTACAAAAATCCATTTATGGCTCTGCAAATTGGGAATGCAAGAGGGGATTTATAAGTTGCATATGCTACAAATATTTCTCTCATCAGTTTCAGCACGAAGACCTCTTAGTAGGTTGAAGAGCCAGACCTGGTCTGAAAAATATGAGCAGACATCAAACTTCAACGTAGCAGAGTTCTCTCAGCAGGAATCTGTTTGTGGATCCGCAAGTGGGAAATCCAAGAAGGAATACAGTAGTTTCAGTCATCTATGATTTTCCTCCAACAGTGTCAGTATTAAAACGCAAAAGTAGAGAGAAGAGACATGCCTAGACTGAAAAACATGAAGAAGACTGAAACTTCAACAGAGCAGAACTCCTCTATTGGTGCTTGTTTGCTGCACCGTTCGAAGGAATCGAAGAAGAAATAGAGGAGATTCATGTTCATCGTTTTCTCCCATAGAAGAGATAAGGCATGATTCCACGTGTTGGTAGTGGCGATACTACAAGTTTTTGGGCGCTGCCAAGATTACCAAGCTGTTAGAAAGTTTTCTAACAATCCTCAACCAACCATAGCAACATTGGAAGATTGAAATAATGTTGTGAGGATTTGCCGAAGAATTGAACAAGCTATGAAGAGAGAAAGATTGAAGGATCTGCCATGGATTCTAGAACAATGATGAGAGGTGAATCAGGAGATGACTTTGACGGTGTGAACCCTTAATTATGTGGTATAGCCAGGTCTCACGGTAGCATCAATTGCTCAAATGTCTTTGCCAAGATGGGACATTCCTCTGCCACTTAAGTTTGTCGACCAGCATCTGCCAGATTCCAGAATTTTGCTTGACTCCGACAAATCCCATGCAACCACCAATTTCTAGGTGGTATAATCCAAATAAGAGATGTGATGTCATTGGTGGGGTCCTCAACCATTTCAAGTGAACAGTTTCAAGAATTGCAAGAATTGAGTCTGAAAGTTGGTGAGCAAGAGACAAGTGGAGTCGGTGAAGGAGGGTGTCATTGGCTATATTGCCCCCGAACATCTTCAGAATGACATGTTGATCGAAAGTGCTTGACAAAACGCAAATATTGCCAGAAAAGCTGATTCAAGAATGGTGATGAACAGTCAATCATATTGTTTTGGAATTCTGCATTTTGTTTTGGGATCACATCTCATCCTTCAACGAAACATGCCTTGCTTTTGTCTTTTTGTTGTTTTGAAATCAATAGATGTTTAACATTTTATTCTGACAAAATATTTTGATCAAACTCCAACATGCGATAAAGGTTAATCAATCCGGAAGATTAAAAGTGTTTTGATTACAGAAATGACTCGATGCTTGAAAATGACATGAGGTGACTAAATAATTTTGAACTCATACCTCCTGAAACTGAACCACACATCATATAGCTAAGTTTTAGCAGTATGCATAATGACATGTAGTGGATTCGGTAGTTATGGACTCGTGAATCATGATTCTTACAAGTCCCAATCATTACACTGGATGAGGTCAAAATTTATCGGTTCTAACCGACCTTGCTTGAAATGAGAAAAGGCCATCTTTGATATCCCTTCACTTTCTAAAATTATATCCCTTGCAGTCCCATTTTGAGCCTGGTAAATATTTTCTTTCAAAAGAAACCCTGACTAGGATCACACCCCACACTGGGGGCAAATGAGAGATATTTTGAAGAATTAATGGATAAAGGGGAAGGCTTAGAACAAAAGTCCAATGATTGAGAGGGCTAAAAGAAAACACATAGACTGGGGCATATAAGAAATTTTGAGGAAGGCTATGAGTGAAATTGCTTCACTTAAAGAAAAAAGATAAAGAAAGGAGAATGCCTATCAATTCTAAGAGAGGCAAGACAGTTTTCAATTGAGAAAAGACAACAAATGCCAAAAGTCAATACTAGAAAAATCGATGCTTCATATCTCTTGGTGTGTCTTGGATAGAGCCTCTAATGTCTTCAAAAATAATTAGATTAGTTTATTCATCAAAGAAAAAGTTGGATTTGCATTATGACCTATGTTAAGAGAATTCTGATATTTGAAGATTAACAAGGTTATATGTCACTCTCTCTACAATGACAACAAGAGAAAGAGAATCGATGAATAGTTAATGTTGGTCCTAGGTCGTTGAAACCCTTAAACACCTTTTGAGCCTATGGAATTCCTTTCTTTCATAGCCATGAACCATAGCCTGCATTACGTGCTTTTAAAAGCCCTTTTTAATCAAGCAAGCAATCTGAACCAATAAATGGCGATCTCAAAACTTGAAGAGTTTTTCCATAATAGTCGTGGCTTCATGACTCTTATGCATGCTGATAAAATAAATACTAAGAAAAGAAACAACCTTTCTTTATCAAGCCTGAGCATCTAGTCATTTGAAATTCACGAAAATATCACCTCACCACAAACCATAAAAAAAAAGGATATACCCAAAATCAGAGTTTAAAATGGACACAAAGAACCATGAAAAGTCATTTTAAATCTTACAACGGGTCATTTCTGTTTTCAAAATACAAGACAATCAAAGGACTGCATTGAATAGTGTGTTGGGTCTTTGACCAAAGAAGCTTGAATTTCAAAAAAAAAAAAACTGATATCTCTCTGATTTCATTTCAACAATTAGACTTGAATAGACATGATCTTGAAATTGAGATTTGATTCCAGAACAAGAAAGATTTTCAAACAAGAACATCAATTGAGTTTGCAAAATCCTTGACAAAAATGACATCAACATTTCTCGACACTCCTTGAAACGTTGACCACCTGGGGGCAATACAGTGGACCTTAAGAAAAACAAACAACATTCTGATCAGCGGGGGCAAAGAAAGAATCAGATGATGAGTCGTCAAAGTTCATCAAAGTTATGTTTAGCATCTGACAATGACAAAGAAAAACCTTCTTGAGTATAAACCGATGAACGAACCTTCAGATCATTTGGGGCCAATGTTGTTCAAAGACAATCCATGATCTAGTGCACTTCAGCAGCAATTGATGAGCAACGCTGCACTAGAAGGATATTTTCATATCTTCATCTTGGTTATCATTTTCAACATGGTTATGACTTTTGACGATGTTATCACATAGTTGCGTGTGATGAATGCTGGAAGGATGCACCCACCAAGACTGACTATGGGACCATTTGTTTTGAAGCTCAAATGCACACTTCACCGCATGAATATGGGTGATAAATGATCATTGATGATGCCAAACATTTCTTTTCACGATCTGATTTGACAAGCTAAAGGAATCCATAGAGAAGAACATCGAGCTTACAATGATGAGTCTTTTACTGCAAAGCATGAGATCCATGTCTGGATGACTTGGCAGTTCCATGAAGGCTGGTGACCATACATACTTGAATGGTGTTTCAACCGAAGGCAAGTTCATGACTGATTAACAATCTTGATGGGTGTTGGCATGATGCACACAATCAATCAGAGGATAATTCTCAGAAGAAGCCAGGAGAGAAAATCCTTCATGATGAATCAAACAGTACCACACTTGGGAGTAGGGTCAAGCTTGATGAATGATGCAAGCAGTAATTGTCGAAGACAACCCGGGATGGGCACTGTATTTAGAGCTGAATAATGGCCAGTACATGAATGAGTCAATGCATCGGAAGAACAAAGAAAGCTTTGGGATGCAAACAAGGGCACCCTATGACGATGGAGCATCAAAGAGGGGGCACCTATATTTTAAATCAGGTAAGGATGCATGCATATCATCTAACCTCAAAAAAAAAAAAAACCATTTGCATATATTTTTGAATTGTTACAGGAAAATCCTTAATGAGGTCCAGCAAGATGGTGGAAAGAGAAATAAGCATTGTGGTGATGATAATAAAGAATTAGTTTTGATCATGGAATAAAAGGACGATGGGATGAACCCTACTATTAGGAAAATCTCAAAGAAATGAATAGATCAACCTTGCAATCGGGAAGCCTCGAGTTTTCAACCCTTGCAGTCAGGAAACACCGAGTTTTCAAACCCTATGATCGGGAATTATCAGGAAGCACCAAGTTTTCCAGCCCTTCTTCTATCATCCCCTTAGGACTTCGCTAGGTAAGTCCTATTTTTCATACTTGTCATATCACATTCTTTCTATTTGGGTAGGTCGCCCACCACAACGAGACTGGTTTTTCATATTTTTTCCATCCGGGTAGGTCACCCATGACAATGAGACGCACTTTCATATTTTTTTCATCTGGGTAGGTCACCCATTACAATGAGACCACACTTCATATTTTTTCCACCTGGGTAGGTCACCCATTACAATGAGACCGTTTTTTACACATTCTTTTATTTTGGTTAAATGAGATCGCCAGATGGGATCTCATGTAGCTTTGGTTAAAGGGAATCGCCAGATGGGATTTCAGGTTAACCGAGTTACATATATTTTCGTTCCAGTTGAATGAGGTCGCCAGATGGGATCTCATGTAGCTTTGGTTAAAGGGAATCGCCAGATGGGATTTCAGGTTAACCGAGTTACACAATATTTTCGTTCCAGTTGAATGAGGTCGCCAGATGGGATCTCATGTAGCTTTGGTTAAAGGGAATCGCCAGATGGGATTTCAGGTTAACCGAATTATACAATATTTTCGTTCCAGTTGAATGAGGTTGCCAGATGGGATCTCATGTAGCTTTGGTTAAAGGGAATCGCCAGATGGGATTTCAAGTTAACTGAGTTACATATATTTTCGTTCCAGTTGAATGAGGTCGCTAGATGGGATCTCAGGTAGCTTTGGTTAAAGGAAATCGCTAGATGGGATTTTAGGTTAATCGAGTTACACATAATTTAGTTCCAATCGAATGAGGTCACCAGATGGGATCTCATGTAGCTTTGGTTAAAGGGAATCGCCAGATGGGATTTCAGGTTAACCGAGTTACACAATATTTTCGTTCCAGTTGAATGAGGTCGCCAGATGGGATCTCAGGTAAACCCAATTAAAAGAGCAGGTCGCCCGTGAAAATAGATCAGTGTGAGAGTGTGGGCCGGTCGCCCGTGAAAATAGACGAGAGTGAGTATGTGTGGGTAGGTCGCCCGTGAAAATAGACCAGAGTAAATATGGGTGGGCAGGTCGCCCGTGAAAATAGACCAGTGTAAGAGTGTGGGTCGGTCGCCCGTGAAAATAGACCAGAGTGAATATGGGTGGGCAGGTCGCCCGTGAAAATAGACCAGTGTAAGAGTGTGGGTCGGTCGCCCGTGAAAATAGACCAGAGTGAGTATGTGTGGGCAGGTCGCCCGTGAAAATAGACCAGTGTGAGTGTGTGGGCCGGTCGCCCGTGAAAATAGACCAGTGTGAGAGTGTGGGTCGGTCGCCCATGAAAATAGACCAGAGTGAGTATGTGTGGGCAGGTCGCCCGTGAAAATAGACCAATATGAGTGTGTGGGCCGGTCGCCCTTGAAAATAGACCACTTTGAGTATGTGTGGGCAGCTCGCCCGTGAAAATAGATCAATGTGAGTGTGTGGGCAGGTCGCCCAAGATAATAAAATCATTTTCCTTTTGTTTTCTTTACAAAGCTTACTATGCAAAATTTTGAGTTTTGCTTCGTAAGCATTGTAAAGAGGGGGCATCTGTTGCTACCCATTTTTTTACCCATGTTTTGATATATTTTCAAAAAAATTCAAAAATAGAGAAAAACAAAGAAAATCCAAAAAAATATGTTTTTTAATATATTTTTGTCATTTTAGCATTTTCAACGTCGTCTAAAAAAAGAATTTAATTTTTTAAAAGATTTTCAAACGCGTTCGACTTTTCACGCGTCATTTTTAAAATCATTGATTTTCCTCATTTGAGTCGACGTTGATATTGCTCGTTTTCAAAAAAATACAAAAAAATAAGAAAAATCAAAATTTATAAAAAGAAAGAAGTTGAGGGACCAAGTTGAAAAACCTAGCAAAAGTTTTTCCTATAAATACCATGCTAAACTGATTTTTTAGGGGGGGGCAATTTTGAAATTTTCAGAAGACAAAATACAAAAAACCCTAACCCTAAACAAAAAACCTGCCTCATTCTACCCAAAGGAGCCGCCCCCCCCGGTTTGAAGTTTTTTGAACCTCCAGCCGTTGCTCCTTCTCGCCCAAGGCCCCTTCCCCTCTGGTTTTAATTTTTTTTTTCTTCAGCCGGAGCCAAACAGAGCAGCTCCCAGCCGGTTTGAATTTTCTGCTTTCCCTTAGCAGCCGGCACAAACAACAGCCCCTCTCTTGCAAAACCAAACCGGGGCAGCTCCCCCCTAACTTCTCCCTGCCCCGGCCAAAACCAAAAGAAAACAGCCGCTGATCCAACCATCTCTTGCTCCCTTGGAAACCAAAAAACCAGCAGCTTCTCCTCTCTCCACCCTCAAGCACACAGAACCCACAGCCACCCCACCTTTAGCATTTGATTTTTCGAAGACCAGCAAAACAACCTCTCCCTTTTTGATATTTTTTTCCCCTCAACCGGCGGCGACCCGCGCCTCCATCTTCACAGCCTCCCCCTCTCAGCAGCGTCTCCTCCTCCTCCAGACCATCAACGCCGTCCTCCAACAACAACAGCTCCTCCACAGCAGCACCCGATCTCCTCATCACCGCCACCGATCTCCCCGCAACTGAAGAACCCAGCGACGACCGTAGCAGCGGCGCCCCTCTTCAGTCGTTTCCTCTTCACTGCTAGCCACCTGAAACGGAGGAGAGGAAGAAGATGATCGATCTGCAGCGAAGCAGATCCAAAAGACCCGCACGGGACAGATCTGAAGAGAACTTGAACAGATCTAAAAAACTAAAACCGACTGCTCTTTGTGTGTTTTTCTTGTTGTTGCAGGTGGTGGTGACCTTCACCGCCGGCGAGGAAAGGAAGAGGAGAAGAAGCCGCTCCAGGCGCCTCTGTTTTTCCAGTTTTTCCAGCGGCGACGCGTGAACCCACGCGCCGCCAGTGGCGGTGGCGCATGGGAAGACGCGTCGCAACTGTTCATGCAGCCCCATAAGTTCTTCCCTGCAATTTCTGGAGTTTTAAGGACTATTTTGTAATTTTTTAAATTAATTAATGTAATTTTTATTTATTTATTTTCAATTTGTATTTGTATTTGTATAATGGATGTAAAAGAAAAGAAAAGAAAAAGAAATAAAAATAGTGAAAGTGAATGTGTGTGTTTGTATTTTGTTTTATTTATTTGTATATATATTTTTTTCTAATGATAAAATTGCAAATTTATTAAAGAAGAATTTAATATTTTGATCGGATCACGGTTAAGAATTATTAACATATACGTAAGTGATATTTCTAATTTCCGATGAAAAGACAATTATTAAAACTTCTTTAACACATCAAATTCGCGAAGCAGCTTACCTTAGGTAGGGTGCGTTAGCGGTGCTAATACCTTCCCTAACCACAACCAGTCCCTTACCCGCGAATCTCTGACAAGACCAGTACATCCGGTTTCCTAGTAGCCCGCAATCAATTACTAGGTGGCGATTCCAACGAACCAAATTCAAGCAAACAACAACGAGATGAAAAATCGCCAGCCGATGTCGCGCGCTGATTTTTTTTTGGGGTGCGACACAACATTTCTAGAATTTAAATTTATTATAAAATAATTATTTGGCCCATAAATAATTATAGGTACCAACTCATTTTATATATATATATATATATATAGTCCATGAATAAAAACAAATATGTGAAGAATCTTCTTGAATATTTTTTTATACATAAAATGTTAGAATTTAAATCTAAAAAACCTGCTAGGCTTTTTTTTATTTTTTTTTTTTATAATGTGTAATTAGAGTATAACGAGGAGAATTAATTTTGGTAATTCTCAATAAATTTTTATTCCAAAATCCACTATAAAGGAAACAAAGATTGTTTTACATAGAATTTTATAGGTTCTTCACCTCAATTTTCATCTTATTCTCCTCAATTAATTTAAGCTTTGTTTTTAACAACATTCCACGCACTAATAATACACCAAAATGGTATCTTAAAGGCAACAGAACAATATTTCTATGGAAAAAAAAATGAACAAATGAAGGAAACAAATACTTCAAATTAAAGGGTGTTTGCTATGTCAATAACAAATCGATAACGGACAGCTCCTTTTGCAAGACGATCCATGGCCTTGTTCACATAATCCATGGGAATAACTTCAACGTTAGCCTCTATGCTGTGTTCGGCAGCAAAATCAATCATTTCTTGCGTCTCCTTTATCCCCCCTGCCATGCTTCCTGACACTAGCTTTCTTCCTGCATATATATCACAGATTTTACGAGAAAATTTCTTGTCAGATACATGGACTTCCAGGTTCTAGTTTTAAAGAAAGTAAATGAAAGAAGAGTGAGGAACAGCAGATGGTTTTTCTTACCGTAGAGGGGCATAGCAGGCACCTCCAAGGGCTTTTCAAGACTTTGGGCACCCACCAATATTAGTTTTCCATTAGTCTTTAAGAGATCAAGCAGTGGCTTTAGAGGATGAACTGCGGCGACAGTGTCTATGATTCCGTTCATGGTGCCAGTCGCAGCCTGCAAGATCAAAAAAATAAACAAGAAGAGGAATAGAGTGGACTTTTGACAAAAAAATGCGAGTGTATTGCTCCTCATGTACCTCCATTTGCTTCATGTCATGACTCACTATAAACGAGTCAGCTTTGAGTTGCTCAATCGCTTCATGGTGTTTGCTCGGAGATGTGCTGATCACGGTCACTTTCATTCCAAATGCCTTTGCAAACTTCACCGCCAGATGACCCAATCCACCAAGACCAACCACGCCCAGATGCATCCCAGCCTTGTCGAGCCCAAAATACTTCATGGGACTAAAAACTGTAATCCCAGCACAAAGCAGCGGAGCTCCACCTCCTAATGAGAGATTATCCGGAATACGAATGGCAAAGTGCTCGTTAACAACATATACATCGGAATATCCACCGTAATTCTTGGCTCCGCCGTCATCAAAAATAGTGTAGGTGTAAACAGTTTTGGAGCAGTAACTCTCCATGTCGTCTTGGCAATTCTCACAGTTTCCACACGAGCCTATTAAGCATCCCACACCTGCTTTGTCTCCGACCTTGAACCTGTCTACCTTTTTCCCAACCTGGGTCACCACACCAACGATCTCATGCCTGTGGTTGAGCAAGATAATGAATTAGGTATAACCGGCTGTTAATGTTTCTTCTTCTTCTTCTTCTTCTTATTATTATTATTATTATTTCGGAGATGATATGTTAATATTAAGGATAAGACAGAAGGTGCATGGAATTATGATCTGATGAAAGCGTACCCGGGAACAACAGGATAGATAGCAAATCCAAAATCATTCCTAGCTATGTGCAGGTCAGAATGGCAAATCCCACAATATAAAATCTTGATTGTAATATCGTTATCTCCATTAACCCTGATAGCATAGCAGGGAAAAAAAAAACACAAGAAAGAGAGAGAAATAATCATATATAAAATCCATTGATGACTAAAAATGTCATACAATTGTAATTCTATACATATATAACATATGTAAATAATGCAGGATGATGCTAGAGATTTTCTTTTTTTACCAAAATTCTTTATTAAGTGACATAGTATATATCATGCAATTGATATGAGAAAAAAAAAAACATATTTCTCATATGCGCATACCTTCTAGTAAAGTGGAAAGGGGATAAAATTCCTGAAGAGTCTCTAGCTGCCCATCCAAAAGCCTTTTGAGTTTCTTCTTCTGCTTGTAACCTTGACATATCGATATATATCAGACTTAATTCGCTTCACTGCTTTGATGTTTATGTTATTGGCAATCATATATGGTCCTATTTATATAAGTTTTCGAGGCAAGAAAAAAGATTTTTTTTATTATTATTATTATTATAGATGTTCGAGCTAACCTATGCATATATCGACTAATTTCACAAGTCTTGAAGTTAAGGACTATATATATCTCCGGTAAACTCTATGATTTATGAAACTCAAATTATTAATTTTTAAAATATAAATTTAAAACCTGATGAATTAAATTATATTTTTTAAAATTAAAAGAATAAATTTTTAGTTTCCACATATTTTTAGTTTTGGGTGAGCTAAGCACGGTTTAAAATCTCAAAATGTTTTAACTATTTTATTGATTGATTTTTTCAGTGATAACGAATGGTTAATATTATGGTGAATAATGGCGGCTGCTGGCTAGCTACCTCTTTGACAAGAAAACAATACTAGCCCCTCTTCTCGCTTCTTCTTGTTGATTTTTCTTACGTTTTTATCATGAAAACAATATTCCATCTTCTCGCTTCTCGTTGTTTTTTCTTTTACTTGTTTGTCAAGAAAACAATTTTTTTTCTTTAATTTCTTGATTGTTCATAAATGTTATCCGAAAAGGTGTTATATTTATATCACACCCGAACAATTTACTTCCTTTTCATGTCATAAAACCTTCATTTCAGTTGTCTTTTCATCCCTATAAGTCCATTCATTGATTAAAACAAACGTGGATGAAGGTATTATAATGAAAACAATATTTCATCTTCTTGCTTCTTCTTGATTTTTTTTTAAACTTGTTTGTCAAGAAATTTCTATTTAGATATATACATACTATACATACTATAATATACCTCCTCAAGCTAAGGTTGGAGGATCAACTTGAAACTTGAATAAAAAAACAGTAAAGGATGCAACAAAAAGTGGTTTAGTGAAGACATCGGCAAGTTGATCCTGAGATGGGATAAAACGAATCTGAATCTTTTTCTTCGCAACCCGGTCGAGGACAAAGTGATAATCTACCTCAACATGCTTAGTATGAGAATGAAAAATAGGATTCACGGAGATATAGGTCGCGCCAATGTTATCACACCAAAAGGTAGGAGCATATATTGAAGTCAAATGACCTCAGTAGTACCGTCTGCTAATACTTTATACTCAGCCTCAGTAGAGGAGCGAGCAATTGTGCATTGCTTGCTGAATTTCTATGAAATCGACTTTTGACCAAAGAAGATAAGGTAGCCACCTGTAGACTTGTGATCATCAATACTATCAGCCCAATTTGCATATGTAAAACCATGGAGAGCTAGCAAAAGAAGAATCGAAAGTGATATGGAAGCCATAAGATGTCATACCTTTAAGGTAGCGTAATAGCGACCCAATGAGAGTCTATAGGAGCATGCAAAATTGACAGGCTCTATTAACTAAAAAGCAGATATCTGGGCGGGTGAATGTAATATACTAGAGAGCAGCACCCATGATTTGACGAAAACATGTAGGATAAGAGAATGAAGTATCTGGTAATATAGTAACTTTCAAAGGAGAGACTAGAGTGTCAACGAGTTTACAAGAAGTTATACATGCTCGAGTAAGAATGTCAAGAATATATTTGTGCTGACGAAGCATTAAATCCATACTTGTAGATTGAACTTCAATACCTAGAAAGTAGTGAATTATGCCTAAGTCACGAAGCTTGAACTCAAAGCTTAGTAACTGTGTTAAGCGATGGAGCATAGCAGAGTTGCTACTCGTAAGCAAGATATCATCAACTTACACCAGAAGATAAAAGATATTAGTGCCAACAGACAAGATAAACAGGAAGGTGTCAATCTTGGAGGCAAGAAAATCAATGGAGAGCAAAAAATTACTCAGATGAGTATACCATATCCTCGGTACTTGTTTTAAACCATACAATGACTTGTGCAATCGGAGAAATCAAATGATAATACTGAATAACCTCCCTAATATCCAAGATAACAACCCCAAACTGATGATTATGAATATTAAATAGGGGATTGCTTTAGGCTAATAAAATGACGACTCTTCCTATTATGGATTAATGTCACAAATTTCTTTCATGGGACATGAGGCAATTGGATAAAACAAAAATCAAAAGATAATAATAATTAATTAATTATTAAGGTGTCATGATAAAAAAGAGGGACTGTTATCATGTTAAGTTGCTAAATAAGAAATAAAAAAAAATAGAATGATTAGGTAAGTAGCAGAATGTTGTAGATTTTATGAATCAAATTCTTATATAATATTGAATTAAAAAAAAAAAGATATTTTGCTTCTGAAAAGGATAAGATGTTGCTTTTCCATTATTTCTCCCCTCTCAGATATTTGCATGTTTTTATTTTATTTTATTTGGAATAGAACGAATTCTAGTGATCAACCACTGCTTTTATCAATCTAGATCCCTTGATTTGGTGATTAATTGAACCTATGGTGTCTAAAGTTTGAAAATGTGCAATTAAGTCCTCCACATTTGAATTTAACGGCACATTCCATCCCTCCGTCCACCTTCCTCCTTCTCTAGCTAGCCGTTAATGTATTAAAATCAAAGGCATTAGTTTATTAATTTTCTATTTTATGAAAATATTGCATGTCATCTCATCCCAATCTCATTTAACATTATAGTAAAACATAACAAACGGATTGATAAATTATATACCATTGATGACATATATGCCACTTGTCTGGGTAAATAAATAAATAAAAATTAGTGATATAAAACTAATGAAAATATTTTAAATTGGTTTTTTTATGAAATATTTGTTGTTTGTTATTTATTTACTTAAATCAATTGAAATTTCATCCTATAAGCTATTGATTTAAGATATATATTGAGTTTTTTTATTTACATCTAATATTAGAAAATAAAATAAAAAAAGGAAAGAAATATCTTTAATATGACATCAATCATTATAAAGGTCATTGTAATTTCTTATAGGAGGCTCTAATTATCAATTCTCAATAAAACTATTAAATCTATAATTTTTTTTGACATTGCAATAGGACAAGTTTAACCACTAAGTAATGTCTCACCCATCATTTAAATAAGCACATATCAGCAGTTTTTATTGATAAAAAATCAACTATCTAATATAAATATACCAAAACTCTGAAAAAGGATGAAAATACCCTTTAGATGCATGCCTTTTTTTTTCCTCTCTCTTTAAGGGTAAATATTTTATTTTACTGTATTATAACAAGTAAAAAGACCATCACACCCTTATCAACATTTCTAATTTTTTTTTATCTTGGAGGTAAATAAGTAGTTTTACTAATTGATTTTTTTTTTAAAGATAAAAATACTTTCTAACAATTTTTTTTATTGACTAATAAACCTTTAAAAATATACTAAACCACCCCAACACCAAGGCATTCCTGTTTTACACCATAGGACAAAAAATATATATATATTTTATCAATCTATAATATATTCCGTCTCTAGTACTAAAGTGTATTTTCTTTATTGCATATCTTGTTTTTTAGTTTGACCCTTCTCTCCGTATCCATCCAAGCATGATGGCTAAATAACTAGTCTCAACATGGTCTTTAATTTGATTAACATTTTTTGTTGTAATCGTGGATTTTTAGTGTTTGTTGAATCTTAGAAACTTGACTGATAAAAACTTGAAGATTATGTTGGTATTGGATTTTCTAGTTTTCAAAAAAAAAAAAAAAAAAAACTAATCCAAACCAAATCAATTTAACTTGATTTGAATTGATTTTGAGTTCATTCCGAATTAATTTTTAAAAATTTAAAATTCCTAGTTTAGTTAGATTTTTCCCATCAAACCAAACCAAAACACCCCTAGTTGCAACCCCACCTCTCCCAGCTCTATTACTGCACCAAAGTACAAGAGCTTCTTCTGCCCTTTACCACCATTTTCCCTGACAACTTGTTAGTTTTCACTTTCGGTTGTAAGGACTCAGTACTAACAGTCAGCAGATCCTCAAATCCTCACTCCTGCTTCTTCAAGGGAATCCTCCCCCATTCTCTTTCTGTTGAAAGAGAAAAACTAAACCAAATATATTTATTATAAGAACTAAGTTCATGGAACCTTGAATTGTGATGATCTTATCTTGTTATTTCCATTTCATAATTTCATATGGTGACAAAGCTGACTTCAACTTAGTTCTTCGAAACATCTATCAAGGAAAAACCTCGAAATATATATTAAAAAATCAGAGTTGTAACTTCATCTCATCAGAGTCTTTAATCTTCATAAATGAATTGATTTTATATTCTTGAAAAATGAAGTAAAATGTGTTTGTTCTTTTATAAAGTTTGGCATAATATTTGTTGTTTATGCAAAATAATTCTTTTGAGATTACTGATCTCTTGTCCGCCATGAATTGTATCTGGCCGGGTACTGTGCTACCAGTCAATTTGTGAGCCTCAGCCACCCAATAACGTACATTGCCATCGATCAGCCTCTGCCTAACAACTTTTTCTATTTTCTTCCTTCACGCGCTGTGCGCTCCGTTCGTCTTCCCATGATCTTCTCTCTTTGTCATGCAAAAAACATATATAAACCAACCCCACCACCATATATATATATATATATAAACTTCAGAGAGAGAGAGAGAGAGAGGAGGAGAAGGATAAACCATGAAGAGGGATGGTTCATCAACATCATCATCAGGCAGGAGTGAGAGTGATAAGGAGAGAACAAAACTGAGAGAGAGACAGAGAAGAGCTATTACCACCAGGATCTTCCATGGACTCAGGAAATATGGTGGTTACCAGCTTTCACCACGCTCTGATATCAATCAAGTCCTCCGTGAACTCGCCAAGGAGGCTGGTTGGGTTGTTGAGCCTGATGGCACCACCTACCGCTATAAGGTATTTAAAGTTGAAATTTCTTACTGGCCTCCATCTCTATGTAATTAATTTGCATTCTTTCCTTGATTTCCTCAGCTGTGCACCCAAAGGGAACTAAAATATGTTTGCTGGTTTCTATGCTTTGATATGAACACAACCTCTTTAACTAGATGCTCTATAATTGCTCATTGCAAGGTTGTGAGCCGGTGCCCAACTTGTGGGGTGATCCCAAATACAAGCACCAACACGACACCTACCACCAGCAGCACCGTCATTGCTTGTGGTGGTGGTGGTGGAGGAGGAGGAGGAGGAGGAGACTGCTCTCCAACCACGTCGCCGCGCTGCAATATCGATCCCACAATGATCAACCCTTACAACAACAACCGCCATGCTGGGTCCACATCCTTGTATGGTCATGAACATGGCTATACAGGTAGTTGTACCGGTGATGTTGACAGTAATAATCCTCTTGCATTCTACATGTACAATGGACTAGCTAGTGGGCTCCACCACCCATCCACAGCCACAGCCGCGGCCGCCATCATCGGAGGTGGAATGAAGGTGCAGGTACCAAGTCAGCAGCAGCTTCAAGGGACGTACATCCACGAGGAAAGGGCATCTAACCAGAACACGCCTCTGGGATCACAAGACCAGTAACTGGGAGTCTTGAATTCCAAAATTGTCCTCATGTATATCCTGAAATTTACCACTGCTAGAAAGAAAGTAGGAAGTAGAAACATGAAACAAAAAACAATGGAATGCATATACATATATATAGAGAGAGAGAGCTAGTAGCGTGGAGCAGGGTTGGCAAAGGTGTCTTCTAGTCCTATCTTAGCCAAACATTTGGTGCACGAAGGCTTCTACCGCGTTGCTTTCCTTTCCCTTGCAAGCTCTATTACCAGGACCAGGATTACTTTTAAATTTAATTAGTTAAAAAACTAATTTTTCCTTCAACTTCGTCTAAAGGTGTCTGATTTCATGTATAATCTCTGACAACCAATGTTTATTAGTTCAAAAGGTCATTGACAACAGAGAGAACGAAGCACAAACCAGGAAATGTCAGCGAGTCAGATCACTCTCCCTTGAGTTGCCATCACGATTTACGAGCGGGATGTTGAATGCAACAATCTTGGCACAAGGAACGCATAAGTTAGTCCCTTATCAAAGAGAGAGTGTTTAAGCAGAAAAAACATAATTTCTCAAGCGTTCATATAAGCCGTAAAGTCATTCATGCAAACGACAAGTTATTGTCAGTAGAAGCACAGTTTACGCTCCTTCTAGCCCAAAGCTGGAACCTACTTACAACACAGCTTAATCCTCACAGTAAAATGGGAATCAAAATAAGAGTCCGCCATGACTTCCCTGATGATCCTGAAGGGAACTCGACAGGTCATTCAATCATCCATCAAAACCCAGGGATTTCACCAGGCATAGGAGCCAGCTCGTTGTTGCTGAACTTCTCCTCATCGAAGAACCTTGCACGAACCACATTACCCCCAAAGAATCGCCCATCGAGATCAATCAATGCTTTTGTAGTTTCTTCTGATCTCTCGAACTGTACAAAGATTCTAACTGCCTCTTCACGAGGAAAGTTTGGTTCGGTGATCTCGAATATAAGAACCCTAGTGACTGTCCCATACTTCGCACACTCGGATTCAACCTCGTCTTCTAGTTCATCATCTACCTCACCAGGGCCCACCTTTCAGGAAAAGAGAAATATTTTCAGCAAATTCTCATTTTCATCAATAATCACAAACATGAAGCATGGGATAAACACTTTATATTAAAAACATACAGCATCTGAAGCAGCTTCACGTACAAACATGTTTTGTTTTGTTTTTTTTCAAAAAAAAGTGAAAGAAACCAAATAGCAATCACATTAGAAAATAGATTCCAGTTCCATCACACAAACCAAAAAATTGAAATATCAAAGGTCATGATAGACGGCACAACAAAAATCAACACAGAAATTATTTAACCAACAACTCAGGTTCAGAACTTAATCTCGTTTTGATTGTGAGGAGAAAATTACATATTCTTAGAAGCACCCAGTTGTCCGTCAAACAATAATAGCTTTCCAACCAAAGGATAGTAATATCAAACTGATAGCAAAATGGGAGTCAGAATTGCTCAAATCAGTGGCTACAGAAGAGACTGGACTGGAACCATTTTGTATCCTATGACCTGGTGACTTTAATTACAAAACTTGGACGCTCAAATGAGTGTCTATAGAAAGATTGGGCTGAAACCCTTTTGTATCTTGCAATTCTGCCAACAAAAAAGAGTGGTTATCAAATCCAGCCATCTAAGGGAAAACGCAAGCAGACAGCCTTTCAGTCAACTGGTTTCTATTAACACCACTCCAAATTTACAAATGAAATCTTACTAAAGCTTCAGAGGACCTGTAAACAATAAGAGTACGATAGAACAAAAGGAAACAGAAGAAATTAAGATTCACATATAGTGATCTGGATGAGTGTAAGCCTCTTTGGGACAATACATTGGTGAGCAAGCATCCACAAGCTACAATAAACATTCTTTCCCTCAAAAAGAGAATGAAAAATCATAAAGTGCACAGAAAATTCAAGCGTCGGGGGGGATTTGAAATTTCAGAAATGTATGTTACAGCTTCAAACTTAGTGAGAAAGTCAGTGAACGATGATGCGTGAAAACTAGAAATAAGCAAGCTGGTAAGAGAAAAGGTGGGTATCAGACACTTCAAACTCTAATAAAACATCAAGTGATTCCAAAAAGAACAAGGATAGAGTAGATTTCGCAGAAACACAGTTGCCAACAGAATAAAATCCTCAATGCCAAACGCTAATCTCAATGCACAGATTCTCCTCAAGCAGATGCTTCATGGCTAGTTCTATCAAAAGCCCAGAGTTCTCTCTCCTTAGGGCACTATAACGCCATTCATCAAACTAGATATGGTAGGCTAGTTATTCACTAGATGAAATGAGAATAAATATCAAATCTTAGTGAAGATCAATACAGCAACAATGGGCAATCCCAAGTAGTGGATTGCATGCAAAGTAGTTTGTTGTTTACAGAGGGAAAGATATAAAAGAACAGAATCAGTGAAGCATGTTACAAAATACAAAAGAATAGATGGAAAACAAAGAATAGAAACAGCAACTTGTTGCTGTTTTGCAGATTCCCATCCGTTAGTTTCTTTACAGTTATAGTGTGCAAAAACATTTATTTAAACCAATCAAGAAATATACATACATACCATATTCCTAAGGAGCAAAACCCGAGTTGGAGGAGTTCCATTGAAATTCACACTCTTCACCTTCTTCTCGCTAGCATTCACTATAACCCCAGCTCTCCTATCAGTCTTCTTCGCCATCAATGGCGTCGTAATTCCTTGCTCCTGTTTCCCCAATCCTTGCCCTTCCTTCCACCCCATCTTCGCCATCATCCTCTGCGCCGCAGTCATTTGTCCACCAGCACCAACTCCCAACCCCACCGTCCCTGACGTCCCAATACTAAACCCATCCCCATTCCTGGGTGGCGAAGAACTCCTCGGAACACCTCCACTCATGGCAGCACGCCTTCTCCACGCTTCCTCCCCAGAAATATTCACATCCCTCTCCCTATCCTTCTCCCTCTCCCTCTCCCTCTGCCTCTCCTCCTCCTCCTCCTCTTGCCTCCTCCTCTCAATCTCCCTCAACCTCTCCGCTTCCATCGCCTTCCTTTTTTTCTCCCTCCTATAATCTTCATAATCATTCGGCCTGGCCGGATCATACTCCTCAACAACCACCGAATTCACCCCTACCAGTTCCGGTTGCGGAGCCACCTCATCGGGTAGCACAGTCGCCGCCGCCACGAACGGAGAAACTAAAGATTTGGAAGCAGAGATTTGGGGTTTAGGTTTGTTAGGGTTTTTTAAAATAGTTAGTGGTGATGTGATGGGTTTACGGAGAGTAGGTGGGGCCATCAAGGTAGTAGAAGACCATACAGTGGAGGTGTTGGTAGTTGATTTTTCTTCCACCGCCGTGGCGGATGGTGGAGGCAGATCTCCATATAATCCACCACCAAACATTTCTATCTCCAAAAATTCAATCCTGCTGTGAATTTCGTCAGGGTGCTGGATTCCTAGATATATAAATATAAAATTTGAGAATAATTATTAAAAAGTACTTGATAATCTATTCTGTAATCAAAACTAGAGATTGAGACAATAAAATTACAATATTCTTTCATATTTCAATAAAGTTCTTTCAGTTCGTTTGTTGAAATATTTTCTTTTATTATAAATATGATTTGTTAAATAAAAGCTTAGCGAATCCTTTTGTTTAAAGGACTCGCTCGATGCCACGGTGGTAGGGGATGGTAATTAAGGATCCAATCTATTTATTTTATTTTAATGTGATACTGTTTACCTTTATTATTAATTATTTTATGCATTTTTAAAGTCTATTATTTTTTATTGTATTTAAAATTATATTTAAATATGTTTTAAAATTATATTTAGTATAAAAATATTTAATTAATATTTTTTATTATTTTAATATATTAATAAAAAAATAAAAAAAAATATTTTAACATATTTTTCATAGAAAAATATTTTTAAAAAACACCATGCATCACAATATCAAACACATTCTTAAAGTATCAGTAGTTTTTATTTAAAAATACATAAAAATATGTTTTTTAGATTTTTTTATTTTTAACATCATCACATCAAAATTATAAAAAATATTAAATTTTTTTATCAATTTAATATTTTTTTAAATAAATGTAAAAGTAAATCAGAAGCAGAGACAGTTTCGTATGTTGTTTGTTCGAGCTACCACGGATTCAAAGTGTTTACTAACTTTGTTGTGGTATTAATTTCTTTTATTAAAAAATATACATAATTCCATAACAAGACACCTTCAAACATAACTCGCATGTATAAGAAAGCAATCCAATAAAAATATAAAAAATAATAATAATTAAGATGAAAAGATATTTGATTGAGTAATACTAAAAAAAAAATCTAAATGGTTTATCTCAATGAGTTTCAATTAAAGTTGAAGAAAGCATAATTTTAATTAATCTATTTAAAGTGAAATAAATTTATTGAATACAAACAAAAAAAAAAGTGAAAAATACACCAAACAACTAGGTTAGGTGGCCCAACTTGTTTAGTCACTTTAAACGTAAACCTGCTAGGACGAGGTCTATTTGTCTAACTTTTTAAATTTTCTTCTATACACATAGGATAGACACTATCGTCCATTTTCCATACTATGACTATCAAAAAGATGGTCGGGAGATCGAGCAATGAGCTTCTTAACTTAAAAAATTATTTTTCAATCTATTTTAAATTAAAAACACCTATAGAACCTTAAAAAAATTGATTTATCAACTCAAGACTTGCTCTGAAAAACAAAAATAAAATTGAAACAATTTATTTCTTCTCTAACCTAATATATATTTCCTAGCAAGATGAAATGAAAAACAATATCTTAATGAAACTCCTCTCGATTAATGGAACTCATCAACACAAAAAATGATTGTTTTGGTTTTTGGAATGTGGACATTTAACAACTATCTTTCTTAATTGTTTTTTTTTTTCAGCGAGTCTCTCTCTTCAATTGAACTAGGGACTTAAATGTGACTTCAATGTATAATTATCAAATACAAAGGACTAAAATAGAAATTAAGTAAAAGTTGAAGGCAAAAGTTTGAGAAAAGAAGCTAACATAACAGTAAAGAAAAGAAAGGGTCTAAAATTTTGTCTTTGATTTAAATTTTAATCCCTTTATTTCCTTTTCTTGTGAAATTAAGAAATTCAAAAAAAAAAATTAACACAATCGAGCATAATGTCAATGTTAGAAATTTTTTCTAACACCTCGAGAACATTAATTCAAGTTTATCAAGACAAACTATGAAAGCTAATTTTAATAAAATTAAATGTAGAAGAATCAAATTAAAAAAGAACAACATGACTAGTAAAAAATAATGAGCAGTGCTAAAAGAACAACTTTATTTTTTTATTAGTTTCCATTAAAGTCCCTCTATTATTAATTATATGCTATTATAAAGCATTTTTGTTTTTTTGCATACTTGAACATTAAACTAATGTTGAGATATTTGCTCGATACTTTGCGAAACATCCACACAGATGCTCTAAAATATATATATTTTTTTAAAAAATAATGATAAAATAAAAGGTGTAGGTTAAAACTAAAAATCAAATCCATTTAAACTCAAAGTTAAAAATTGGATTTTCTAGGCCCACTCTAAATCTAATATATCTTAAAACCTAGAGTTGCAATCTACTAATTTGGATGAAAAATGGGTATAAATTGTTAAATGCAATTAATGAGGGGCAACATTAATAACAACTCTACAGTTTCATTAGATTTGTGGCTTGCGCTTTGTTGCTGGCAATCATTTTTTTTCAACGTAAAAGAAGAATTCTAAAGAAAATAAATCTGAGACCTAATTTATTTGTTCAATTAGTAATTTAGATAATATGACTAAAAAAGCAAAACAACAAAAAATAAACAAACAAAAAAATGACAATGAAAAAAGATGAAAAGAACATAACCTGAGCTCATTCTGATTATCAAACAATTCAATATTAAAGGATAAAATTAAAAAAAAAAAACAACAAAAAGCCCTAATTAAAATGGATTAACTCTTAAACTTCATGACCATGGACATAAGATTGACATAGAAGAAACACAAGAAAAAAAGTTTGAAAACCAATTCTTAATAAATCAAATGAGAACATGATAACTCCATAGAAAGAAAAAAAAAAGAAAAAATTGAAGCTCAATATCTAACAAATAAAATATTGAGGAATAAAAACTAAGAAAACAATATAATTACAAAAAGGTTGAAAAAATTGACTTGAGCCAACGCCGCTAGTCAATATGCAAAATCTTTGACTTGGTAGTGATACCAGGGTGACAGCATTCAAAGAAAACTAAATAAAATCATGAAGCTCCATTATCAAGTAACTCAATGTTGAAAGATTAAAAAAAAAAATTTTAATTTGAAAAAGCAATGGAAACAAATACAAGTCAACTCGGGTTAACTCGTAAATCCCGCAATCATGGACAAAGGATCAAGATAATCCAATAGAAAGCAAAGGAAAAACAAGTACAAAGACTAATTTCTAATAAATCAAATATTGAAGGATAAAATTAAAATAAATTAATTAAAAAAAACACCAAAAACAAAGTCAACTAACGTTAATCTTTGAAATCGGTGACTATAATCATGAAGCCGATACTAATCCCATAGCAACAAAGAAAATATAAGTCAACATAGGTTAACCTGCAAACTTTGTGACCATGAGTACAAGATCGGGGATAACCTCATAGAAAGAAAATGAAAAAACAGGTAGGAACACAAATTTCCAATAAATCAAATGTTTAAGGATGTGATTTAAATAAATCAATTTAAAAAAAAGACCCAAAAAATAAAAGTCAATCCGCGCTAATTGATTAGTACTTAAAAGTGCATTTTTATCAAGGTTTTATATCATCATTTTGCACTTGAAGTATCAATAACTCAACTAAAGCATGTTTTTTAGTAACATATCTAATAATATAAGATATCCTTAATTTATGGTAAATATTCATCTTAAATGCAGGCCTATCACATAAATGAAAGGATTGATTGATGAGTTTAAGTACTAAAATTGAAAGGACAAAGAGAGGGCTAAACTTAGAAAAGAGATGTTGGTTCAGTTCATACTGAAACACTGTTCGGTAATTGGGTCATATCTGGAGTTGTTGATCTTGGATTTAAGTCTACTTTATATGGATGGAAAAATAAGACATGGGCCTAAAACTTTCATGTAAAGTCCAAGATTTAAAAAGACCGTTTTCAAGTCCAAATTACAGCAACAACGGAGAAGTCTGAATCTAACCTACAGTCCAGATATTGTTCAGTGTTCAGCCCATATCTCGAGTTCTAGAAGTTCAAATGATCTCAATGTTTTTTCCTGGAAAGATGAGACAATTTCCTAGAACTTTCATGAGTACATGTAGTTCAAATTCAGACGTTATCAATGATGTTTTGTTCAGATAAGAAGATAAGGATTGTCAACAAGTCAAGATGTGGCCACCCACTCAACAATTAGTCATCAAATCAATAGTTCCAAACTTTAGCCTATAAAAGGAGGCATTTGCCATGCATTTAGGCATCTTGGTTGTTCAGATCAAGATCATGCTCTTTATTTCTTTCTTTATATTTTTGTAATGTTTAAGTTTTATTTTATGTAATATTTTCCTTAATCTCTTGTTAATGCTTTTCATTTTCTTTACTATACTTATATTCTTATGTTGTTTATTTATGTTTATCTATGTTTATCCTCTTCATTATATTTAGCTAAGTATATTATGTCAAGGTGAAAAGGTTTCACTAATGGTATTAGAATAGTTATAATATAAATTCAACATGGACTTGAATATTTGTATCTAGTGGCAGAGCCACATAGAAGATTAAGGAGGCAATTGCCTCATTAATTTTTTTTTTGAATAATAGATATTGATTTGATTGTTTTGAATTAATTAAAAGTTATATTATTTTTAATGGAATTCGTTACAGTACAAAATTAAATTTTTTCATGAGATGAATAAACAAATATTTCAATTGTTGTTGGTGAGTAAAGATTGATATTTACAAAATTAAAAGTTGGTTTTTTCTTAAAAAAAGAAAAGAAAAAAAATTATTTTTTTGTTTTTAAAAATGATTGATCACAATAAATTTAAACTATCAATCATGATCTATATCCATGTATTATGTACAACATGCTACATGGTAATGGGGTGTGAAATGGGTTTTGATGAATTAATGTGTATTTTATTATGAATTTTATATGGAAGATTTACAATTATTATATAATTAAACTGAATTTTGTTATTATGAAAACTTATAAAGAATAATTATAATATATGTTTTTTCATTTTAAAAGTATTTTTAAATTAACTTGTTTTTATATGAGTTAGTATATTTGTTTCAAATTAATTTTTAATGTATATTTATATAATATAATATTTGTTAATTAATTTGCCCCTTTATTTAAAATACTCTGGCTCCGCCACTGTTTATATCTAAAAAAGTTTGTTATTAAAACGTCTTATTTTTTTATCTTACTAATTCTTAATACCTTGCTTGTTAAATGGTTAATCTAGATTTGTGTTGTATAACACTTGGTACAACAAATGCTTGATATTTTCATAGCCAACCGTATGGTATAACCTACACTTGTGCTATGAAAGGAACTTAATTTGTTGTTAACATAAGTTAGCATCATAAATTCCTGACAATATTTAAAAGTATGGTATTACTTAAATAAGATAATTAATATGATCATGTTAAAAATTTATAATGAACTATTAAGGATAAATCATCCGATTGGAACCTCCTTTGTGTGTGGTTTTCAGTTGATTAATAAAAAGAGTTTATACTATACTTATTTCTAATATTATTAGTGGATTCTCTAACCTTGATATTTGTTTTTATCATTGTTGAATCCTCATATTAATCTTACATCTCAAAGTCCTCTTTAACTTATTATTATTATTATTATTATTATTAGTTAATCTCCTTGTGGTTCGATCCCGGTATTGCTGGGTTATTTATTACTTCGACACTCCTGCACTTGGGATAAGACATCAATCTTTTGGTCGTGTCACTAACCTTTGAAACCGGTGACACTAATCATAAACCTGAGACTAATCCCATAAAAGACAAACCATAAAAAATAATAAAGAAAAAACTCTAAAAAAGGGTAAAAAAAGAGCATTAGCTTTAAAAAAAGCCAAGCAAACTTAGATAAACATCCTAAACCTGATCTAATATTCAAGCTAGCCTAATATCTTTAGTTCTCCTCACTATACTTACACTTAATTCATAGGTCCAAAATATACATTATTTACTATGTCTTATTTTATTTTAGTAAACATTGATTAACTCTACGAAGTTAATATGGTGTTTAAGAAGGTATACTTCATGCATTAACTTTGTTTTTGAATCTTTGAATCAGCATCTAAGTAGATTTGTTTTAATATATAAAACTGTGAGGATATGTTTCTAAGCTAATTAAAAGAAAATTTTAATTGGAAAAATTACCTTGACCCTTTAATATTTTAGTTATTTCTTATTTTGCCTCTATTATTTTGAAAATTACTATTGACATATCATATTTTATAAGTTATATAACATTTTACATCTTTAATATCGAAAATAAAAAAAAAACAAGTTAAGAAAAAAATTCATAATATTTACAAGATTATCATTATATTTTAAATAATAATTAAATAGCCATTGCAATGTTAAAATTATAAAATTATTATAAAGTTAAAAAAACCTCTATGTCAAAACAAAAACCAACCACCATCAACTTTCTTTTGTTGGAATCTAGCAACACATCTCCTTTCTCACACACTGAACAGGCCTAATTAGCCTCTTTGACATTGTTGAACCATCAAACTATTAGCAAACACCCCCTTTCACTAGTAGTGACAATCTTCTAACCTCACACGATAGTCACGACTATCATCCTTGCTTCTAGCCTCTATAACTGAGCAAACCATCATTAATAACCATCCTTTTTCTCTTGGTAGTAGTATCACCAACAACACTCTCATTACCGTTCTTTTTCCCTTTAAACCACGATGAATACCTATCTATTACTCCTCTAACCTAAAAAACCACTGTCTAGTTGAACAATTCCATAAATCAATCAAACTTCCATTATAAATCACACTTAAGAACCCAATAAAATCATAAACACCAAAAATAAACCCATATTATTTAAATCTTGTTTTTTCCATGAAAATACCAGTCAAAATACCAAAGCACTGTCATCTCTAGTGAAACCTAACAACAAATCCTAAACACCATAGATGCTTTTTAAAATAAGAGAGGAAAACAATGATAAGAAACTTAAATCTAAACCAAAGATATAAAACCTATATTTAAAAACTATATCAAAATTATGAAAGTGTGAGTATCATTTTTTATCAATAACTATTCAAAGATTTGATTCTTTTATTACCAATAACAATGATGGAAATTTTTCAAATGACTCTTCATGTGAACCAAATAGATGATCAAGCACTTTCTATATGTTTGCAACCATCATTGAAAGATTATCAATCACAAGGTTTAATATAGCATTAGCAATAAAATTTTTATCGAGTTGATGATGGTCTTTATAGATAAAAGTCGAGGTACATATGTACGGCTCTTTTAACTTTGCTATCTCAAATGAATCCGATCTTTTATAATATCCCCATATAAATACTATTTATATTTAGGTGCTTGCACACATTGTAATTGAATAAAGGTCAAGGTCGACCATTGAACTCAATATTCAACCGAATATGCAATGTGTCATCATTGCATTAACTAAATTATTTTTATTATTGAATGTTTGTCCAACCTCCAAATTAGAGCCTCTTGGAAAACATCTATGACTAAGTGCCTAATCATGAGAAACATCAAATGAAGACCCAAAAACATCTCCAATTTTAGGAAGATGAGATATTATTTCATCATCAACATCATTATCAACATTATCATCAATATTTAGTATCACACCCGGTTCTAACATCTCATCATTTTCATTGTCACTAGGATCAGAATAGTTAAATCTATGTTGATCAGTAAATGGATTGTCAAACATAATATTATCAATCATTTATAGAAAATCATCTAACAATAAACTATTTCCCTCTACTAAATGAACTTAAAGGATTGATAAATTGTGAAGCGTTTATACCTACTTGACTAGAAGTTGGGACACCTAAAGAATTTGATTGATGACTTGCATACAATACCATAATGTTCAATCCATTTTGGATGAAAGAATTATTCATTGTCTTGAAACTACCATCATATTGGTGTTCACTAACTTCACACCACCAAGTTATATCAGCATCAAACATTATTATAATTCCATCTAAGTCAATGAATTTTTTTTTTCATTTATGACATGCCTAGATTATCATTTAATAGTAAATTACTCTCGTCATTGTATGTGATATTGTTGTTCACATCAAGAACAATAGTGTCATTGTAATGACATAACATAAAGATATTATAATATATTTTGTAAAAAAAAAAAAAACAAATTTGATTTCGCTCAATTGGACATAATTTTAACCAAATTGTATTAACCCAACTGTAATTGCCAAAATTCATAGAAAATTCAAACAAATTCCCAAAATTTAATGCAATATATATTTCACCAAAATTAAAAATAATTCATGATATCAAATCTAATTGATATTTCCATGTTCAACTGCATGAAATCAAACCTAAATTTATAGTAAATTTAAAAAATTCAAAGAAAATACCACATCCAACAACTTACCCACAATTCAACGTAATGCGTAATCCATCAAAATTATACCTTATTTATGTTGTATTGTATGAAATCATCAAGCATAATTGATAACAATATTAGCTCATTTCAATCAATTTATAAAAAATCCCTAATTTGACAACTTATCCAAAATCCAACACTAATTCATTGAAATTATTAATTTCTAATTAATTGATGTTATTTTCATGTTCAACTACATCAAATTAATTCTAATTAATGACATTCGTAGCTAATTTATCATTAATTCAACCTAAACCCTAAACAATAATTTTATTTCAACTAAATTAAACATAAAATAAATATATACTACATTGCTATTTTATACATATATATATATATATGTATGTATATATAAATAATAGCAATATTGTATGTTTACTTGTATGTCTAGAAAGTGTTGGGGTGGCGGCAACAATAATGGTTTTTGAAGAGGACTGCATCTTATAATGCTTGGAGGCTAAGATTGGTTCGAGTTTTGGTGTTTTTTGGGCAAAAAACAAATGATTGGTTGATTTTTTAGAGAGAGGATGGTTGTTGACGTTATTTTTTTTAGAGAGTTAGTGTTGTTATGTCTATTTGTGTGTTTTTCAACCTGGAAAAGAGTTTAAAATTTTATGATATGTCGCGCTTCTGAATTGTGATATGATATTTTTATGTGCTTTTAAAGTATGATAATTATCTTATCATGCTTGAAAATAGTGATATTTAGTAAATAAAACAGTTTTAAAACCTTATAATGTAAAATTATATTCTTTACCAAAACTTTTTTAAATGGTATGATTCCGCCAAGATTTTTAGGTTACTGTATTAATTTTTTTTTTAAATCCTTATATATAGCCTACGTAACTTTTCAGCACGGCACAAATTCGTTATTAACACTCTACATATTCTGCCCGCTAGCTCCTGCAGTATCACCCTCGCGTGAAATAATCATTTCTCCTTAACAGAAAAAACGGTTTCTTCAAAAGATCACATTTTGGCGCTTGTCTTTCTCTCTCTTTCTCCCTCAAACTTTCTTTAGCAGGAGCAAAGAAACTATCAATGGCTGAGAAAGATCAAACTGAAATTGATCTTGAAATTCAGGCTCTAGTTTTGCATGTTGCTGATTGCAAAAAAAACATAGAACGAAAGTTTGATGTGCTTCTGCTAAGAAATAAACATCAAGCTGAGGCGATCCAGGCAGAAATTGCAGCACTGAAGATATTTCAACAAAATGAAGACAAAGGAGTGACTGCGTTAATGGCACCGTTTACTCAACCCGATGAAAGCTGGGCCAATCTTGAAGCCAAGAAAGAAGAAAAGGGTGGAAATATAGGATTCAATCCATCTGGTGAGAGTGGTTATGGTGATAAAGTGGAACAAGAAATGTTTTCTTTGAGTGGCTACAGCAGAGAAACAATAGACTTGAAGAAAGATGATTCTGTGCAAGAAGGGTCTGTCTGTGAAAGAAGGGAACAAGAAAAGCCAAGAATTGTACTGGGAGGTGTAGATAATGAAGAGAGAAGTGGTGATAACGATAAATTGGAGCAGCCAGGTATGTCATCTTCGACCAGTGTCATAGGAAATGCAGAAAATAATATGGAAAAACTGGTTCCTGAAAGTGGAGATGGCAGTGAGCCAAAGAAAGAAGGTTTTGTGAAATTGATGAATGGGGGTGAATTAGAAGGTAAGAAATTGAAAACAAAAAGGTCAGTTTTGTTCCACCTGAAAGTTCTTATAATAACCCAACAGTTCATACCAAAATCAAAGAATTCAGCAGAAAGATAGCTGCATTGTTGCATAAATTTAAGAAAGACCAGCACGATGTGGAGGAGATCAGTCATGTAAACTGGCTGAATGGCTCTGCTAAATCAGCTGAAGATTGGGAGTCTGTCAAAACATTGAAGGCTACAACATTTAAGCTGGCCACCAAGCTCTCTCATATGCTCATTAATCTCATGTTGTTGCTGTCAGATATGAAAGAAATGGCACCAAAGTTTCAAGTGATGAACTCTTCTCTCAAATGGCTAATTGGAGATGAGAATTCTATGGTAGCAAGCAGGATTCTAGCTCTCCTGGATTTCGTGGATCAAGAAGTCCAAAGCACAGGAATATTAAAGAAGTTAGAGTTACATGAGGGAAATTCAATGATCAAGAAAGTTGATATCGATAGTAATGTTCCCAAGGAAGGATTATTTGATGAGAACCAAGTTAACCAACTCACTCTTCAATTCTTCCATGAAATTCTGCGTTTGGAAAATAATCTTAAGCGTCAAGGAGAATCAGATGCAGAGAAGTCATTGAAGGATTTAACAACTCTACTAGAAGCTGACCTCAAGGAATGTGAGAAGGAACTGAACAAGATAGAATCAAGGCTGAATCAATTGAAGGCATTATGCGGACTTGAACCAGATGATCTGAATATATATCCAAAAATAGAGTTAAAGATGAATGAATTGTGTGACTTAAAGGAAGATGAAGACCTAACAAGCGATCGAGGGTATTAGCTAGCTAGGAGAAGAGAGAAGAATCACCAAGATTTAATTTTTTAGTCATAAATCTTGAACCCTTTTTTTTTTCAATATGGTATTGAATTTGATGCTTAGTTTTTGGGAAGCAACCTGGAATTAAGTAAATTGAGCAAAGCAGATTTAAGTTTTCACTTCCACTGCATGCGATGCCAGCCTATGTATGTATAATATAATATAGTTGCATTGTTTAACTTCAATTTTACACATGGCTTGTTGGTGGGAGAAACCACTGGTGGTGGCTTTGAAACACTCAGAGGGGATAAAACACACTATTTTATTACACAAAATCGAAGCTTACAATAACACAATAAAAGCTTAACAATTACACGCCCTCTCTCTCTCTATTCTCTTTCAAGTGTTCCTCTCAATTCTCTCCACACAAATAAACACAAGCTGGACACTCTATTTATACACGAATTCAAAATACAAAAATTCAAACTTTCTTCAAGTGTGAAGGCGGCTAGCGGCTGTGGCGGCTAGTGGCTGGTCGGCGACTGGTGGCTGGTTGCCTTCCTTGACCTTCTGGAAGCTTCTAGATTGAGTTTAATATTCAACATGGCTCTCAACTTGTACTCTCAGAAGAAGCCTGGAAGAGCCAAATGAGTATTTTGACAAAAATATTGTGATAGCTGGATTAGATTAAGATTTTAGATCAAGGAAATCGACAATGGCTGACAAGGGTGAGAGAAGATAGCACAAAGAGAGAAATCGAAGAATTCAAGAAAGCTCAAGAAGATGCAAATAAGAGAAGGAATGGGTTAATAACCAATCTTGAAGCAAGAACAAAGTGCGACGGGGCCAATGAATTCAAGAGAGGAGTTTGTGGGAATAAAGGGTTGGCTCATGAGTTAGAAACCGGTGATAGTGGAGATGTAGAAGATGAAACAGAAGAGCCGAAGAAAGATGATTCTCAGGGACAATGGTTTCTTCGTGGTAAAAAGAAAGAAGAACCTGATCAAGAATTGCGCACATTGTTGGATACTTTGGCCGGTGAAAAAGAAGGCTCAGAAGAAGAGCACGAAGAGTGGTTTGAAGAAGGTTCTGCCATTAACAAGAGTACGTTCTTAGAGGGGATAGGGTATAGTTCCTCTAATGATCTTGAGCAAGAAGAAGGTTCATGTTCTCAATAGCATGGAAGGATTTTTCCAAATGATTTTATTCTGACTGATTTGAGTCTTTTTCCATTTCAAGCATACATACACTTTCTGATTTTTGACCTTGCCCTATAGAGCTAGGATCAGACCATATGACTACTGTAGCTGGTCTGCTTAAGATGCATTTTTTTCTAGGTTCAGCAGCTAGGGGATACAGTGCAAAGAATCCTTTGTTAACAAGTGGTTTGAGTTAGAATCTGGAAGGGATGTTTAAGGTGGAAAATGCATCTGCCCAATTACAGAGATTTTACGTACTTCTTGCTTGTTCATGTAGCGAGTTAAAAGGCTTCAACTCCAGGTGAAAGAACTGCAATTTTTTTTCCCAACAGGAGGTTTTTAATTAAGAAAAATCAGTTCCTTGAGGATGGTGCAGTTGTTACAAGGTCAACCATGCAATGTTTGACAAAAGAAAAATGCCTTCATTCGTCTGAAAATTTGCTTTTTGACAGAGGAAGCAGCTAGCCCATATACTATAAAATCTAAAATAACAGGCGGTGGCGGTGCTTTCCGATTATGCTTCCCTGGCAATTCATTTGCTTCATCATCACTCTCCATGTTGTTCTTCCCATTCTTATTCTTCCTCTTCCTCTCTTTTTGTTTCATGTTTTTAATTAGCTCCGAAATCATGCTCTTTTGATTTTCCTTTTCCTTCATTAGTAACAGTATTACGTGAAGTAGAAAACAGGCTCGGTCTGACCTCCATAACCTGACTACTTGTGATCGTATCGGCGCTTTCCTTGAGCAGCAAGGCCATCTTTCCCCTTCTTGTACTGGGTGACCTTGTGTTTCCTTGCACTCCTTGTTTTTGCAGCAAGTCTTCTTCGTCTTGGGAACGTTCACCTACAGCAGAAAAGCTACGTACACAATCTACAGACTAACATCGCATTCTATTTCTCATCTTTCCTTTTCCTTTTCTCTTCTTTCCCTCCGTGTTTCCTTTCCGACTTTTGTCGTCATTCTTGCTTGTCGTGCCTTTTTTATTACAACTAATTAACTCGGAAACGTGGGTAAAATTGTGTTAGATGTAATTAATGAGATTTTGTAATTATGATAACATTCTCTCCATAGTTATTAATTTCCTCCAACGACATCGTTCAAGCCAAGAAATTGGGTTTTCCTTCAGCTGTTTCATTTGATCAGACAAAGAGTTCTTAGAGAAGTTACCTAGTTGCCTAAAATACTTATCATATTTGAGCTTCTTAATTATAACTATTGTTAAATAGATCTGATAAATTATGCATTTGAAAAAATACTCTAATGCATGACGGAGACTGGATTTGAAGATGTAACGTTGCAGATAAGCCATCGAAGAAGGGATTATATATCTTACTGCAATCGTTCATCAGATTATCGTAGGATGAATACCTGACAAGGGATTGATGAAGCCAGCTAAATCGGGTATTAGCTAAGGTGATTTTGTCTCAGCTACAATAATAGCCCTGCCACTTACTCATTATGCACACAGATTTTAAACATAAACTTAGGCATTTCCAACATGATAATAACACATGTATGATCAGATTCATGGATTTTCAGAGGTTTCGGAATGGCTCTGCTCTTTTCTTCTGCAGATTGAAGGGATTAACAATATGATCAGATGAAGTTTGTTAGTCAATAAACTCAACAATTTAGGCGCTGCAAAATTTAACTAGCTGGTATAAAAATTTTAAAAATCTTGAACTGAAAGCTTTCATGTAGATAATGGATTCATATCCAGTCAAATTGTCTTCGTTATCAAATTATTTAGGAGGGGGTATTAAGAGCTGTGTGCAGGAACTAAAAGGGGAAAAGAAGAAGAAGAAGAAAACATTAGTTTTTTTTTCCATCTCTTTAATTTAGCTCCCGCAATTTTAGGCTACGTGTGTTTATATATATGTATGTATGTATAATAAACCTAACAGAATAACCGTTTCTTCAAAAGAACCACATTTTGCCGCTTCTCTTTCACAATCCCCCTCTTAGCATTAAAAGAAACTGGATCTTGAAGCTGGAAGCACAATGAATATTGGTCAATCCAACGAATCCAGTGATCAGAATGATGAATTCAACAAAGAAGAAGAAACAGAAGAGTTAAAGGAAGATGATTCTCAGGAACATGGGATTCTTGGCGTTGAAAATCTAGATGAATTATCCGCTGAACAATATTTCAGATTTTGGGACAATGAGCTTGTGCTTGTTGAGCTGACCACTCGCCTTGAAAACGTGCCTCGTTATTTTGCAATTTTTGACATTAATATCAAGGAATTAGAGAAGAGAAGTGATGCTGAAGACAAGAAAATCAGGGAAGTAATTGAACAATGGAGGAGACGTGAGAAAGAAGTAACTGAGAAAATGGATGGCTTAGTGAAACGCTATATTCAAGCTCTTTTAACAAGATATTCCTTTTTCCTTCAAGTTTTTCTTCGAAGACATCGGTTGAGGGCAGAAAGAACCCACCTTGAAGAAAGCATAAAGATTGATCAAGCGAAGGAATCCGGTGATCTTGGTGAATTCAAGAAAGAAGAAGACAATGGGAATAAAGGTTTTGCTGAGTCACCGCCTTCTGAACTCGATCAATCTAGTGAAAGGTCTGTTGATGGACATTTTCCATCATATATGGAAGAATGGTGGGATCAAGCATGGCAGGAACTGGGTTCTGGATGGGAAGAAGATTATAAAGAAAGTGAAGAAGGTTATGAAGAAAATGGAGAAGTCAAGAGTAAAGAACATTTTATGCAGTTGATCGCTTTGACGGAGAAGGTGACTTTTGATCATTCTGAAGAGTCCAATCCCACATATGTTTCGAATATCATAAGATTCGGTGGAAAGGTATATGAGTTGATTCATGGAAGGAAAGCTGATTTCAAGAAAGCTCAACATGGTTCCAAGAAGATGAGTCTAATGAAGTGGCTAAGAGCTGCAGTGTCAAATCCGATGAACATTTGGAATTAATCGAAGCCGTGAAGGATCAAGTGGTTGGACTGGCAACAAAGGTGTCTTCTCTGCTTGCCACTCTCGTGTTCTTATTGTTGGGGAGTGAAGAAATGAAAGCGAAGCTACCAGTTTTGGAACTTTCAGTCAAATGGATAACCGAAGCTAGGGATTCTGTGGTGACTCGCACGATTATTTCTCTGATGAAAATGATAGTTGAAGAAGTGAAAAGAAAATCAGAGAAGGGGAAGTCAGTTGTTCCTGATCGTGCTCCCATTGATCTAACAAGATTCACTGAGTTTTATCAGCTGATTCTTCTTTTTCTCGAAGGGATAGAGTGTTTGGAACGTGTTCTAATGCTCGAAGCAGAACCTCATTCAGATTCAGACGAGTCGGTGAAGAATTTGTTGTGTTCAGTGACTGAATATGAGAAGGAATATTCGGAAAAGGTAGAATCAGGGATTAAAGGGGTACATGAATTGAAGGGGTTATATTCACAAAAGCCAGAAGAAGTGACTGTACATCATGGCTGCCTGGAGATGAAGATAGAGGAACTGTGGAACAAAGTGTGGAATTCAGAGGAAGACGAAGAGAGTGATGTAGCTGAGTAGGATATCTTCGTCTTCGTTTTCATTTCTTTTGCTCCACTTCTGATGTAATTTGATCGTTCGTTCGTTCTGCCTAAGAGAACTTGAACAAAACCTTCTTCTTCACAATAATGAACACTTGCTAATGCTTCATGCTTACATTTCATGCTTCAGGTTTCTGAAGTTCTTGAGTGCATCTTTCCTTGTAGAGGCTGCTACGTGTTGGTCCATTGTTGTGATAATTGTATATATGCTCTTGCACACCATCTGTGTTTGGTTATCCAGGAAATTTATATGTCAGGTATACGCTTATTTCATGTAAAATTAAATGCAATTTTGAGCATCTTCCTAGTGCAACTGAGGCCCTCTAAAATAGATAAGAGGCAGCCTTATGATGCACTTGATCAATATGAATTTTCTAATTAAATGGTTATCACTGTAGATGGGCATTGTTCACACACTCACAGGTGTTCTGTTAATTTACTGTTTATTTTTTAATAATTCATTTTCATTATTAACACACCTTAAAAACACATGATTCAAATAAAAATTTATATATAATTTAAATAACTTAAAAATATAATAAATAAAATTATTATTTTTCATAAAATTTTATTAACCAACAATTAACAAATTTAAAACAAACATAAACTTTTATATACAAAAGCATTGACATGTTTTCAGCAACGTTGCCACCTCCTCTGTAATTCATAAGAATGACAAATAATTGCATTGAACATGCCTAATGAGATAAACCCAAACTATGAAAAATTCAAAGTGGGATTTGATCTGACCGGCTCTTTTATTCTCTTCCATCCATAACTTTCATTTTTCTGTCTTTCTCATTAATATATATCTTGTTTAATACCTACATGGTTCACCTCACCTCTATTTGAGCGTTTCAATACATCTATCACTTGTGAAAAGAAAACTCTGGGTAGGAAACCACAAACTTCATGTACTTGGAAAAATAAAGAAAACAAAACATGTAACAGATGGAAACATAAACAATAACTTCCAAAAGATCCTGATTTCATGTGAGATTTTGTCAATTATGGAAAACATAGCATTCTAATGTATGAAACTATGAATGATATCATATGGCTAAGAACATAGATATGTTTGTGTTAACTATTAACCAAAAGGCTTATGATTGAATTGAAGTATGCAAGAGCAATTAAAAGGCAGCAATTGAGCACGATGTGAGATTATTATTCCTCCCCAGTCTAAGATATATATATATATATATATATATATATATATATATGCAAGACCCAAGAAAGAAAGAACATTAATTAGAAAGAAAAGCAACACCAAAGAAGTGAAGGAACCAAAATTGGCTTGCACGGGGAAAGAAGAAATAGAAGTATGAAGGGGAATAAAAGGATCAGTCTGCTGCAGGTGGCTTTCTGAAAGAGAAGGAGATGTATGCTCTGATTTTGGGTTGTTTTACATGGCTGGTTGTTGCCTTGTTCGTTATGGAACGACGGAGAATGCAGAGATAAAAAGGGATAGGGTTTGTGCTTTGTATTTGTGGTTAAAGTTGATGGTGACAACTGACAAATTGACAAATTTCATTTTCCAATTGAAAACGTAAACACGGAAGAAAAATCACGATTTTACTCGTTTTTAACCGATTTTACAGAGTCAAAACAATTTCGGTACGATTTCAATGTTTCTCGTGTTTTTATACCGAGTTAACACTATAAATATGTTTTGAATCGTAAAATTACTAACTTGTGATTTAAATATAATTATAATTAAAAATTAATTACTTCTAATTTTTTTAAAAAATAGTGGAATTAGAAGAAGAAGAACAAAAACAAAAGGCTCCAACAGAGTTTTCTTATTTATCAAAAACTGATCTTACAATCTCTTTATACATAAGAAATATAAACGTAAACTTATTAGTTACAACAATTAATAATAGCATAACAGTTGTAAGCATTATATGTTGGCATTCATTGGTTTTAAACCATCCGTTACTAACCATAATTACGATAACTGCCTAACATTCCCCCGCAAACTAGACACTGGATAGGTGACAAGTTTGGAAACAAGACGTTCAAAACGGTCAACTGGTAAGCCTTTTGTGAAGACATCTGCAAGTTGAAGTTGAGAAGGGATGAACTGAACTTTGTGACTGCTAGAGGTGACTCGTTCACGAACAAAATGATAATCAATAGCAATGTGTGTTTGTACGAGCATGGAAGATAGGATTAGCGGCTAAGTATGTGGCAGACAGATTGTCGCAATTAAGCAAAACCGGACGGGTAAGCGGACAACGAAGTTCATTTAAGAGACCTTGAATCCACAAAGTATCGGCACAGGCATAGGCAAGGGCGCGATATTCTGCTTCGGTACTGGAACGAGAAACTGTGGGCTACTTCTTGGCACTCCAAGAAATGAGGTTGGGTCCTAAGAATATACAATACCCGGTTGTGGACCTGCAAGTGTCAGGACATCCAGCCCAGTCTGCATCAGAATAGGCTACTAAGAAAGAACAGTTAGGAGACCTGCAAACGAGAAGGCCAACTCCAAGAGTGCCTTTTAGATAACGTAAAATCCGTTTCACAGCTTCAAAATGAACATCACTTGGTGATCCCATAAATTAAGAGACATGTTGAACAGCATAGGAGATATCTGGACGAGTCATGGTGAGATATTGTAAGGTGCCAACAATCTATCGATAAGGAGTAGGATCCGTAAGGAGAGTACCATGGGTCTAAGAAAGGGTACCTTTGGAAGTCATGGGTGTAGAAACAGGTTTGCAATCTAAGAGATTGTTGCGTTTGAGAAGATCAACGGTGTACTGGTTTTGAGTAAGATGGATGGAAGTAGGGTGATAATGCACCTCCACACCAAGTGTTGTAACCCAATTTTGGATTCACCAAGATTTTTCTGAATGTTATTTTATTTCTATTATTATTATTTATAAAAATCCAAAAAAAATTAAGAAAAAAGTTTAAAATTCAAAAAATATTTTTCTCGAGTCAACCGCATCTTTCCATCAAAACCAAGTCCACCGGGTCAAACCATGTAGACCACGGTAAAAAATGATTTTCGGGCTGTTTCGGGTCAAAACCGTCATTTCCGACCAAAACCGAGTTCACCGAGTCAATACGGGTCAAACCATGTCGACCAGAATAAAAAATGAGTTTCGGGCTGTTTCGGGTCAAAACCATCATTTCCGACCAAAACCGAGTTCACCGGGTCAATATGGGTCAAACCATGTCGATCAGGGTAAAAAATGAGTTTTGGGTTGTTTCGGGTCAAAACCATCATTTCCGACCAAAACCGAGTTCACCAGGTCAATATGGGTCAAACCATGTTGACCAGGTAAAAAATGAGTTTCGAGCTGTTTCGGGTCCAAACCTTCATTTTCGACCAAAACCCGGTTCACCGGATCGATACCCATCAAATTTTTTTTTTTTTGGTATTCCATTTTTTTTTACGGTTGAAACGGGCTTTTTCTAATACTTATTTGAATTTTTAATTTTACCTGTATAAATATTTATAATAAAACAAAAAAATCAATAATACAACAAATTTTTTCAACGGAGCAGAGCAGTTGTGTTAATATGTTTTTTTTTATTTAAAGAAGATGCTCGATGTCCCCTGCTCATTGGCTATAAATAGCCACAAGCAGAGGGAAAGGGGGGAGAAGCAGAAAAGAAGAGAAAGAATTGATGTTACTATTCCTATTTTTTTTTAGTTTTTCTTCACGAAAGTAGAGTAGGATATTGTTTTTTAAAAAAAACAAATTAAAAAATACCAAAAATATCCCAACACATCTCAGCCGTTGAAATAATCCAAGATTTGATCCCGTTGCGCCACGTCACCTGGTGTACCGAGCTTTCGATGCACCGCACCACACCAGATCAAAACCTCTGCTCATCCGGACCGTCCGATCAACCTGCAGATCCAACCAATCACAGCCGTCCGATCGTTTCATCCGAGATCCAACGGCGCACAGTGTTCAGCGGTATCGGTGTACCATGCACGCGTTCACACCGTAGCTAATCTCAGAGCATCTCTCTCCTCTCGCCGGCGACTCTCTCTCTCTCCTCCGATCTCCCATCTCCGGCCTTCTCCAGCCTCCGCACTACCAAAGAAAGGTCGTCAATCTCATGAAAACCAAAACCCCGGTGGTTTTCATCGTTTCCTCCACCTCATCAGGCCGGAAAAAGGCCATCAATGGTCATCGAGACCACCACCATCGGAATCCTCGACCTCAGATCTACTAGAATCGACCATCGGTTGGCCAGAAAGCTCGCCGGAAAATTTCGCCGCCTTCAACAGTAGCCGCGCGTGAGCCACACACGCCGCCAGTGGCATTTTCAGTCTTTTACCTATACAGGGGCACTTGGGTAATTTTTTTATTTCTAACATTTTTATTTTGTATATAAATTTTCTTGCAAGTAAAAAAAACAAAACAAAAACAAAATAAAAATAAATATAAAAGAAAAACAACGCGGGTCCAACACCCATCCTATCGTGTTATCGTTCGTGGGTCCAAAGCCCAATTTTCAAATATAATTATACCCATATCTCAACGATATCAAAATATTTGTTTTTATAAACAAATATTGTTTGTCGATACGTCTCTTTTTATAGAAAAGGACCGATGTCAAAAAAAAAGTTTAAATACCAAACAAATATGGATTTTGTCCATAATTTTGTTTTTTGGTAACTTAGACGTAAATCTCCTTTTTAGGGTTAGACGTCGATATTTTAGACAAGTCTTCTATTTTTAGGGACTGATGTCATTTTTAACGTGTCTCCTATTTTTAGGGACCGACATTAACCATTAAAAAAATAATAAAATTACAAATAAGCTCAAAATGTAATATCATTTGAAACAAATAAAAAAAACACACAAGTAAGGGTAACCTTTCTTTTGAAAGGATGTTTTAAGGGTGGTGTCTACCTTCCCTTAATCATAACTAGATGATGACTCCAATAAAATCTTCATTTCCCAAAAAAAAAAAAATCTTTTTGTTAAATAAACAAAAAAAGAAGAGTCGTCGCTCGACATCGTGTATCAACACCAAGAAAATAATGCAAACACCCCAAATCTTTTATGTCAAACTCAGCACCCAATGTGCGGAGAAAGGCAAGAAGATGAGAAGAATTACTGCCAGTGAGAATGATGTCATCGACATATAGCAACAAGATCATAACAGAAAGGTGATCATGATAAATAAACATAGAACTGCCTTGCTTTGAGTAAAGCCAACACGAAGAAGGAAAGAACTAAAACGTTGAAACCATGCCCGGGGGGTCTGCTTAAGGCCATAAATAGCCTTGTGAAGTTTATACACATGATTGGGCCGGTGAGGATCAGCAAAGCCAGGTGGTTGCCACATATATACATCTTCGGATAGAAAGCCATGCAAGAATGCATTTTTGACATCGAGTTGCCGAAGAGGCCATCCAAAAGAAATAGCCAGACAGAGAACAGTGCGAACGGTTGTGGGCTTAACCACAGGACTGAAAGTATCAAAATAGTCAACACCAGATTGTTGATGGAAGCCTTTGGCAACAAGACATGCCTTATATCGTTCAATTGTTCCATCAGATCGTCGCTTTATTTGGAAGACCCATTTGCAACCAACCGTGTTGAGTGAAGGAGATGACGGCACCAAGGACCAGGTGCCCTGCTGAAGAAGAGCATGATACTCATCTAGCATGGCTTGTTTCCATTCGAGATGATGAGAGGCTTGGGTGTAACATGTGGGTTCAATGTCTGTGTTGACTAAAGTAGAGAAAGCATGAGGAACGGGGTACCGAGTAGAAAAATTGGCATGATATTTGGGATTGGGCTTGACAATTCTAGATTTAGACCGCGTATGCACAGGACTGACACGGTCACTTGGCGATAGAGGTTCGATGACAGGTGTTGAAGAAGAGATAGATAAGTCTGATGGTGTTGGAGCACGTGGGTTTGAAGATGGGGATGATACAGCCGATTGTGGAGAATTTATGGGGGCTAGTTGTGAAGAGCTAGGTTCAACGGGAAAAGATGGAGAGGAAATTGACCTAGAGGTGGATTGGGCTGATGTTTGGGAATTGTCAGTAGTAATGGACTGAGTTGGTGGATTAGGAAGAAAGCCCACGGGGACTACAACCAGATCTGAGATTTGAGCATGCTTAGAAACAAAAGCATAATAGAGTTGGTCTTCATGAAAAATGACATGGCAAGAAACATAGAGCCGACCTGTAGGATGATGGAGGCAGCGGTAACCATGATGATGATCACTGTAGCCAATAAAAACACACTGTAGAGAACGAGGTTGTAATTTGTTAGTTACATAATCTCCAAGATATGGGTAACAAATACATCCAAAAACACGAAGGAATGTGTAATCCGGGGAAACGCCAAATAATAACTTATAAGGGGGGGGTTCCTTGAAGAATAGGGGTTGGAAGTCGATTAATCATAGAAACTGCCGTACAAAATACTTCGACCCATAGATTATGAGGCATGTGAGCAGTGTGTAAGAGGGTGCGACCCATATCAGCAATATGGCGATGTTTTCGCTCTGCTAACCCATTCTGTTGGGGTGTATGAGGACAAGAAAAACGATGCACAATGCCATTAGTAGCACAAAACTGTTTAAATTGTAGGTTATCATATTCCTTCCCCCCATCACTTTGAAATTGTTTGACAGACAAAGAGAATTGAGTTTTAACATACATAGCAAAAGTAGAAAAATGACCAAAAACTTCAGATTTAAGACGCATAGGGAAAATCCATGAATAACAAGTGTAATCATCCGTAAACAAGACATAATAGCGATATCCAGAAACAGAAACAACAGGAGACATCCACACATCTGAATGGATTAAAGCAAATGGCTCAGTAGAATAATGGTCATGAGATGAAAACGAAAGTTTGATTGATTTAGCTAACGCACAATGGCTACAGGGAGAATTTGATAAGCGAGAAAAAGAACCTAATAAGAAAGCGAGAGACAAGTGTGTGAAGAACTTTATTAGACGGATGACCAAGACGACGATGCCACAAAGAGGACGATGCAAGGCTAGAAGAAAAAGCTTGCTTGGAGCTGGACGATAACGCTGGAAAGATAGGATAAAGACCATTTTTACATAGGCCCTAAAAGAGAACAACACCACACTGTAAGTCACGAATTTGATATCCCCAATGAAAGAAAGTAATACTAACCAAGGTTGTCAAAAACGCTTTTTTGACACGACACGGAATATACAATATAAACTCGGATCGTAAACTCGGATCGTAAAATCGTAAGTAAAAGTGAAATAAAGTAATAAACAATACAAATGTCCAAACATTTAAAATACATGATTCAAATAAAAATTCATAGATGGTTTAAATAACTTTAAAATATAATACAATATAATTATGTCCATAGAATTTTATTAACTAAAAATTAACAAACTTAAAACAAATAATATATTAGTGTGTCATATAAACTAAACATGACCTCATTGCCTTGATCTTCATTGTCATGTATCCTGCAGTTCAAGAATCAATATATATACCAATAAAGATGTCTAGTGCTGAGAATTGAATAAAATACAGCAAAAAAAACCAACATATAAATACAGGGAAAACATATCCATCCCTTGCAGCAGCAGCTAATGCAGGGTTATCTTCAATTCGAAAGTTCCTCCTAAACCAAACAATGGTCTTATTGCTACCCATTAGGATCATAACCCCTTTTGCACCAGAAGATATGCAAATATAAACAAGCTCCTGGTTATTATCCAGGATATATAAGAGAAGTAAGAATTGGGAACAGGTAAATTCCAGTTCACCACATACTACAAGAACACAAACTCTAAAACTACACCTTTGCATCAGAGACACCCCCACCTTCTGTATAATAGAGGAGCACTCCTCTAGAACCTTCAAAGACAAATCATTGCAAGCACCTCTCTCTGTTTAACCTAATATTCTTCAACTAATTCTTTTAACTCTATGTGCAACAAGAAGATGAGATATCATGCGACTCAAGAATCAATATATATACAAAAATTCAGGACAATATTAAGCATTCATTTCATGCTCTGCCCTTCTAGTGGGAATTGCAATAAAAAAGAAGATGGGTTTTGGAGCTATATATGATGTAGCACAGTAGCAGCATTGTAGCAACCAGAAACTGAAAGCACCCATTTGAAAGCAACATATTTGGTAATTGGTACCGTCTATCAGATTAGGACACAAACATGCAAAGATTGCAAAAACCCAATATGGCAATATATATTTTACACACATACAAGACTTGTCAGCACAGTTAATAAGGCATGCGAAATTACAAAAGAGAAAAGATCTTATGATTCAGCAAATGAGCAAACGTTAATATGACAGGCACTCAACTCTTATTCTATATCAGACACTTCGTCGCTATGGATGAGGGGAAAAAGAAAAGATTAACAGAAAATAATGTGTTTACCTGGAAGATTTTCAGCACCAGGAAGATTTTCAGCACCAATTGCAAGATTAACAGCAAGTTCAAGATTATTTAACTGCCAAATCACCCAAAAATGATATAAAACATGATAGAGAAGGAGAGAATCAAGCAAACCTGGCCACTAATGAAAGAATCCAACAACCAAACTTGGCCACTAATGAAAGAATCTAGTAAGCAAAGCTGAGAGAGTGGAGACTGGAAACTGGAGACCGGAGAGGCGGAGACAATCAGATCAAAGGCAAATGAAATAAAAAAAAATAGGGGTTTTGAGAGAAAAAGAGAGTGGAAGGCGTTGGCTTCTACTGGCTTTAAGATTTGAGAATCAGAAAATGTGAGATCTACTTCTGCTAGGGTTGAATTTGAGAATCAGAGAATATGAGATTTGGGGGAAGCGGAAAGGAAAAAGGAGAATTTTGTGAGACTAACGGAATGGAAAGGAGAGGATTGGGAACAGTGGAGAAGATTCAATAGTTTTTTTAATTCTGTCGAACTCGGTAAACTCGGTCCGAGTTTACCGAGTTCATCGAGTTTGACCGATTTTAATCGAGTTTGACCGAGTTTACTAATTTTCGAGTTTTCTACCCGATTTCACACGGTATATCTGAGTTGACTCGTAAAATCATACGATTTTACGAGTCAACTCGCGAGTTTAACAACCATGATACTAACATTAAAATCACGAGTAAATTGAGCGACAGATAAAAGATTTTTACGAAGAGAAGGGACATGAAGAACATCATAAAAAGGGAAGACAAAAGGACCAGAAGAAAAGGAAAGGTTACTAGAATGAGTGATGGGGAGAGTGTCACCATTACCAACAACAACCTGATCAGAAGTTGCATATAGAGTGCCAGAGTGAAATTTTTACGCATCACGGGTCATGTGATTTGTGGCACCAGAGTCCAAATACTAGTTAGGGTCTGAAGAGGACGTAACATGCATACCAGTGAAAGCACGAGGATAAAAGCACTTGGCTCAAACATGACCAAATTGTTGGCAATTCCAGCATTGAATTGATTGGCGAGAGGGTGAACGACCCAAAAGACCTTGAGAGAATGAGGAAAGGCGTGAAGCATTGTGGGAAGGCTGGCCCTGGCTAGAGGAAAGGTGAACTTGAGATGAACCACCAAAGGGACGAGAGGGTTGGTCACTCAGGCGCGAGTGACGGGGTCCACGGTTGAAGCGGGCAGCAACAAAAGCAGCAAGGGAAGCCACAGGAGTCATCTGAGCTGCTAAGGCCTGTTGCCCTTCAAAAGCAAGAAGATGAGTTCGTAGGTCTGAGAAGGAAGGAAGTGGTGGGAAGTTTAAAATTTCTGTCACAATCATTTGATAGCAAGACCCAAACCACGAAGCACATAAGTAACCAGATCAGAGTTGGATACAGGTTCCTGGATCGCATTGAGTTCATCAGCCAAAATCTTGGCATGAGCAAGGTATTCAGAGATTGATTTGGAACCTTTGGTAATAGAGAAGAGGTGAAATTTGAGCTGGGCAGAATTGGCAAGGGATTGCTGTGAGAAATTTTGTTTGAGACAATCCCAAATGTCTTTCGAGGTGGAGAACCCAATAACTTGTGAAAGAACACTTTCAGACAGTGTAGCACGAAGAATACTAATCAGGCTTTGGTTAGTTTGAAACCAAGAGACATAGTTAGGATTGGCCAAAGACGAAGTAGAGGACTCAGACTTATCAGAAAGAGAAAGGGTAGGGGAGGGGCAAGGATGAGAGTCGTCAATATAACGCCAAAGATTTTGGCCTAGTAAGAAAGGTTTTACCTGGCTTTCCCATACAAGATAATTTGTATCAGATAGTTTGACAGAGACAAGATGGGAGATGTTGGGAATGGAGATAGTGGGAACACTGCTTGAAGCCATCGGGAAGAAAAGTTATGGCTCTAATACCATGAAGAAACAGAGTTTTCTTATTTATCAAAAATTGATCTTACAATCTCTTTATACATAAGAAATATAAACGTAAACTTATCAGTTACATCAATTAATAATAGCATAACAGTTGTAAGCATTATATGCTGGCATTCATTGGTTTTAAACCATCCATTACTAACCATAATTACGATAACTGCCTAACAACATGGGTAGTGTGCTTGTGATTTCATGCAAAATAGACTTTGGTCCTCAATCTTTAAAAATAACACAATTTAGGTCCCTTTAAATTTTAAAAAAAAATCACTTTTGATACAAAAATTCATTTGTGTTATTTTTCAAACCTTGGTTAAAGAGAGTAGAGAAAGAAAGGTCACCAAATTCCGACAATGAAAGAGAAAGTTACCATTCATGCCATTTCTAACAACCAAAATAGTTTTTCTTGGTATCGATGGATTTTATGAGATCAGACGGGCTTGATAGTGGTTGTTTAAAGTCTCAATGTTGTCTAAAAAGACATATATAAGATGAGGACACCAAAACTAACCTAGTTTTGTTTTAGGTTTTTTGACCCATTTTATGGATATTTTGAATTGCTTAATTTTATTTTATTTTTCAAAATAATAGGGGAGGAAGATAGGTCCTCGCCTTTTAAAAAAATAAAAACTAAGCCCAGGCCCAGGTGCCTAAGCTTGAAAGCCCACCAATGTGTTGGGGCTCTTCATTATAGTGGCCCAAGCGTGCTAGGCTATATGCCCATGAGTCAGGGTTTTTTTTGGCATTTTTTTTTATTTGTGTTAAATATAAATTTAAAGGAAAAAAAATTATTGAACTTAATTGAGTCCATGACTTAGATTATAGGTTTGACAAGTTAAGCCACAACACTTGAGCTATTTTTTTTTTTAATATATATATTTTTTTAAAAATAATTTTTAAATTTCTGTTTCAATTAATAGAATTCCTATGTGATTTTGTTTTTTGCTTATTTAACCTATTTTGATAGATTTTTTATTATTATTTTATATGTATTTAATTTTTTAAGAGATTTTTCTGATTCATCTATAATTTACTTATTTTTATCTTTTGTATAGATGAACTTTATTTTTTAAAATAAAAAATATTTATTTTTAGATAATATTTATTTCTAATATGTGCAACCTTACATAATATTTTTTTTTCTTTTATTATATTCATTTAATTTAATGTGTGTGTCTATTTCTATTATTGTTTGATTGAATAAAAAATTAATTTTAATAAGCAAATTCGGTAAACACAACCGGGTAAACATCTTGATTTATACATGTCTCTCAAATTTTTCTCTCAATTTTTTTAGATTTATTTTTGGTCATTATTAATGACTTTTTTTCCCTTTCATTAATACACATAATTCTTGATTTATTTGATTATATGTATGCATGAGCTTTTCGATTTACATTTATAATCTTTTTAATGTACAAAAACCCATCAGAAAAATCTGCATGTACAATTTCTTTTGTAGAAGAAAAAAATATCTAACCCGCGGCGAAGCGCGGGTCAAATAGCTAGTGTATAATCAAAGAAGGTTATTCGGATTATGCTTTCATATGGAGGGGTATGTATATAGTCTGTTCTTAGTTTATTTCTTGATTAGGTTAATTTTGATTTAAATTTTAAAATAAAAAATTGAATGGCTTGTAAGTGATTACTAATTTTATTTAATTATTATTTCATAGAGGCACATGCGATTCAAAAGATGATAGTAGAGCATGCAAAGGCACCCAAGCAAAGATCATTGTTTAGATCAGTTTTGATATGTAGATCAATCACCTTATCCAAGAGCCAAAATGGTTATCACTTTATTCAAAAATGCCTGCAACATTTCACATTTTATGATACTAAGGCAACACACTCGTGAGTATATTTCTACTTGATTTAGAATTTCCTTACAACATTTGTGAACTTTATATGTTATGTCTAATTATTGCAAATGCTTTCACTTATGCAATGAAGGTAAATGGTATGAACCATGTTTTCATATAGTTTTCATAATTATAATAAAATTCTTTCATATATTCAATAAAACAACAATAGAAAGCTTTCAAAAGCTGTTTAAAAATGCGTTTCAAATAGTATTTTATGAAGATTTGAATTTGTTTTTTAACTTAAAAATATTTTTTAAATTATTGGATTATTTTGATGTGCTAATATAAAAAATAATTTAAAAAATATTATTTTAATATTTTTTAAATAAATATTATTTTAAAAATAAATATTATGGTATTATACACTTGTGTTTTAAACAGAGCTTTGGATCGTGCACGAGGGGAACAGAAGGAGCATTGCCTTTTGGTTAAAACAATAGCTAATGCAATGTTCCTATCAGAAAATCCTTTGGGTTTGTCCTTCGGCTTGCTCGTGCGTTCCCTGTGACTTTAATCATGGAAAGCACCTTTAGGGCTACACGATGATGAAGAGAAAGGGGACAAAAAAACAGCAATCGGTCTATGTTTAGCTGATCTGCTACATAATCTTTAGTTCTGAACCTGTTACTTGCTTTGCTATGATCAACTCTACTCCACTTTTGTTTATCTTTTAACGTCCCTTGTCTTTGGATTCTACCAACACACATTATTTGATAAATTCCAGAATTTAACTTCCGTGCATTCGACTCTCTAATACATCTGATTTTGCACCATCTACGAGTTTAGATATTTTTCAATTGATTAAATTATAAGTTTCTTTTTTAAAAATTATTAATTACAATCTCACAAATCTTAAGACCACTAGAGACTTACATGATAGTTAATTTCAAGATTCGTAGTAAGCTGACCTGAACATTTATTTTAATAAAAAAAAATAGACAACAAATACCTTTTAGGTCATGTTTACGGTTCAATATTATTTTTAAAGAATTTTAAAGTTTTTTAGTTTTAAATTGATTTATTTTTTTTGTGTTTTTTATTATTTTAATGTACTGTTATTAAAAATAAGTTTTAAAAAATAAAAATATTATTTTAATGTATTTTCAAACAAAAAAATATTTTAAAAAATAACATATAATACTCCTGTATAGTCACTTGTATCCCTATCCGTGGCTTAGTTTTAAAGTAATCAATTGATTCTTAGTATATTCACATGCATTTTCAAATTATGTATATACACCAATGAAGTTCAAACTATGTTTTCTTATTATTGAGATTTTTATTTTCTGTTTTGGAAATTGAGAAAAAAATTGCTGTTTTAAGTTTTTTATATATAAAAGGGTAAATTATATATATATATATATATATATATAAATCTCCTGAGATATCATGAAATTACAGTTATTAAATAATTTACTTATGAAATATTTAAAAAAAGAAATAGAAAACAGAAATGATAATAAACATTCTCTAAATATATTCAGGAGGTACGTAGTTAACGAGGCACAAACATGGCGAGATTAGTGGCCACCGTCTACATCAATCAAGCTACTTATTCACCAAAAGGAGACAAAACCAACATGAATAAAATTAAAATATTCTCTTCGGCTTGATATTCTCCAGTATGTCAAACACAACCTTAGCTGTCACCAGGGTAGGCATCGTCTTTACTGAGAGTTCGATAGCTATTTATTTTTTCAAAACAATTTAAAAATATAAAAAAATAATCCTAAATAAAAAAATCAACATTTATTAAGGAAACGCGTTCCAAACGCTACTGAGAAAACTATACATGACGAGACTGATCCCTTCTGTTCCTCCATAAACAATCTGCCCTCACATGGGGGAGTTTGCTGGCGTGTATATATATATATATATATATATATATAATATTGATCAGCACTGGCATGAGCCAAAAGCACATGCTACCTTGCCCCACATGACCTCCATGGTCAAGCTCATCATGCAGCTGCCAGCTGCAATAGATAAAAACAGATTATAAAAGGAGATACGAAAATGAATTGCTCAAAATATTGTGGGTCTCTCGATCTCAGAACTTGTTTGTAGCAATGGATAATTGTTTTGATGATGACTCTCTTGAGCCTTTATCATCAACGTCTAGCACAAGATCAGGTGGCGATAATGAAGTGAAAGCTGCAGTTCATCAACTTTTGGAAGAGGGTTGGTTCTTTGGCAAGTTGCTGGACGTCAACAGCAAACCAAGAATGCTCAGGTGCTATTCCGATCCTTCTCCGAGCTTCGATCAACAGGTTTTAGCAAATACTTGTCCTCCTCCGAGTGGAAAATCTTCATCCACAAGAGAATTACTCCCTCCCGGTAATTTGACTCGTGCACCGTCCTTACCACCTAATATAGGGAGATCAGAAGAGAAAATACAAGAAACAGAGAGCAATACAAGTGCTCGTACTGGAATGAGCAGAAAATTGACGAGGCAATTATCAGATCAAGTCTTGATTCGAAAACCAAGTTGTGTGAAAAAGAAAGAAGGAATAAACCAAGTGAAAGTAGCAAGTCACGCTAATAGAAATAGGAGGAGCAAAACGGTGGCGGAGGGGCAATCATCACAGCACAGCTTGATAAGAACACCATCTTTGCCACCTTATATAGGGAGGGAAGAAATGAATGAAGAGAGTGAAAGCGATGAAATTACGATGAGCGAATTGATCCGGCAAGCAATGCCTCTCTCTAAGGATATCCTGCCTCGGCAACGTAGCTCTAAGGTACCAAAGATATCTCAACCACCGTCATGCTTCAATCCCATATTATTTGGATTTTTTTGCCGCATTCGTCTAGTGACAGTTTTGGATATTAATTGTCTTAATGTGTTGCTTAATTTCACAATATATACATATATATATCCTAATGAAAAGCGGTGATGCATTGCAGGATATTGCCTCTGAAACAAGTAGGTTCCCTAAAAGTCAAGGGCGATTAGAGAAGAGCCTGAGCAATATTGAATCCCATGAAGTGCAAAAGGGCTTGAATCCACCAAGTATGGTTGAGATATTTGCTGGTTTGCAAGAGAAGAGAATATATATAAAGCGAAATCAAGACAAGGTGAGGGAACCTTATCCCTCAAGTTCATGGCAGGTGAACAGTTGCGCCTGTGCTCCTCCGATCCCAGTTTGGGCTTCCAAAGACTCATCACAGGATATGAAGGCGCAACTCAAGTTTTGGGCTCGATCTGTGGCATCTAACGTGCGCTAGAGCGATGATTAGTAGCTTGACATAATCAAAATGTCCATTGTTAGGCCTTCTGCAGCTCCTGAATTAGGAGCCGAAGAACATGCCATACCACTCACAGGCCAAAGAATTAGAGGAATTGCTTAAAGGGAAGAAGAAATGAGTTACTGCTGATTCTTTTGTGATCATTCTTTACAGAGATACAGTCATTTGTAATAATAACATTTTCTTGATGGGAGGAGTATCATTTGACTTTTATTTTTCTTCCCCTGATGTGCGACGATAGAATCCAGCTTCAATGAAATCGTAGGGAAGGAAAATGGAGGTTACACTTGCACCTCATGTTGTATTTAAAACTTGTTTGTTTTTATATTTGAAAAATATTTTTAAATTTAAATTTATTTTTTATTTATTTTTAAATTGTTTTGACATACTAATATTAAAAATAATTTTTAAAAAATAAAAAATAACATTTCAATGTATTTTTAAATAAAAAAATACCTTAAAAAACTATCATTATCACAATAGTAAATAATTTGGGAATTTAGTATCAATAAAGATATGTATCTTTTCATGGCAAGTTAATATTTTTGAATTAATACACAATATAACAATAAATATTAAGTCTATATAATTTTTAATTATGGTAATTTTGGTACACAATTTAATATAAATAATAAAAAGACCATTCCTTCAACCAATAAAATATCTGATAAAAGACTTAAATGTACAAAAATGTCCCATATCCATTCTATTTGGATAAGGCCAAGCTAATTAAAATGCAGGAGAAAAAAATCCCAAGTTGTGGATTTGTTTTCCAGTACCATATAACTTTTTAATTGAGAATAGAAAATAAAATATTTTTGTTTTATAAAAAGAATTAAAAAATATAAAAATTGATGAATCATAGAAAGAATTGTTAAAGCTAATTAATGACTAAAGCAGAAAGGCGATCCTCATTTTAAGAAGCAAAAGAAAATTACGTACATAAATATTTGACCTCGTAATGTTTGTAACTTTTCAAATATTTTTTATTTAATTGTGTGGTAATATTACTAAGAAAAAAATGATTTAAATTATAAAAAATGATTTTTTTTGTCAAAATTCTCTTTTATTAATTGTTTTTATTAAAAAAACATATATTTTTTATTAGCAATATGGTTTATTAAATAATAAATAAAGAAAATCCTATAATATCATTTGAAAAATATATCATAATCAGATAATTATTTAAAATTTAAATATCATTTGAGTAAATTTATTTAAAGTACTTCTTATTATAAAATATAAAAAAAAATTGGGGTCATTAAAAAATAGTCACAAATGATTGGGCTAGAAAGATTACCCTTTGCACCTTCTCAAAACTATAGAGATCAAGTGTGCGTAAGTTAAGAGTTCAAAATCAAACCAAATTACAATTTATTTTCAAGCTCCAATCTACCTTGTTAAATATTATTGAAAGTTTAAACCACTTCCATTGTGTTTAAACCATTTCTATTGAATTTCTCTCTTAAAAATGAATTAAAAAAATATTAAAATCATAGTTATTAATAGTCATAATTTGATTATCCAAAAACTTTCACTCTACATTTTTTTTCGATGACTTTTTCCCTCTCTAGACATCCAGAAAATGAATATATAGACTAAAATGTAATAAAAAAACAAAACCCAAAGGAATGTGCACCAATTAAATAAAAAAAAACGTAAAATTTGAGAGACTAAATTGAATAATCATACGCCATCTCAACAACAAACACATGAAAGCATTAATTTTTTAAAATATTAAATTTGATTTTTAATCTTTTAATTTTAGATTTAAGAACAAAATAAAATTATATTTTTATAAAATTGGACTTAAATTCAATGTCAAAATTTTTAACAACTCAAACATACAAGGATATGCAATTAAAGCAAATAACAACAAATAAAATCATTTCAATATAACTTATAGGTTGCATTTAACTAGTGTTCTTAGGATATATATACACGAAAAAGACATAAAACATATTTAATTGAAAAAACAGATATAAAAATTTAAAATAAATATCTTTGAGATAATTTTGGAGTGAGTTTTTGTATTATTAAACATGAAGTACATTGAGACATATCCCATCTAATTTTATTGTTTTCATTTTTTTTGTCCCAAAACAGTAACCAAGCACTACCAATAGAAAATACATAGAGATATGTTTTTCTTTCTTCTTCTTTTTTCACTATCTTCATCTTTTCTGTTCCATGTAGTAACCCAACATTACCATAAAAATATAATAAATAAAATTTTGTGATCAAAATAAGAATTGATAAAAATTTCAAGGGCAAAGTTGGAAAAACAATGTTCATCAATAGTAAATGAACAATGTTTTCCCTAATTTTTTTTTTATTTTCTCGTACTCCTTCAAAGTTTTAGGTTGAGTTTCATTTCTTGGATCTGGATAGCTTAGAGGCAATTTGATTGCCAACAATTCTTAATAAGAGGAAGGGATGTTTATAAGGTAGTATAACTAATGGTTTTACCAAGGAAATAATTATGTCGGTGAATACTGAGAAAATAGTTCTTTTGGTAAAATTCATTGGCAATTTACCAATGAAAATATTCCCTTGATATTTCTATTTGTATTTATTAATTTTTCTGGTAGTGGTATTACTACTGATTGTTACTAGATTTAAGATTAATTCGTGTTTCTTTTCTCTTATACCTTGTAAAAATTGTTTTGCTTTAACTTTTTTTTTTTTTCTATGAATGTAATCCTTCTTTTATTTGTTTTGGGTGACATTTGAGATTATAAAACTCATTTTGTATTTCTTGTTTATCGACAAAATTTCTAATCTTTCGTAAGACAAAAAGAAAGAAATATGTATAATTTCACAAAATTAGAGATTTTTTATCCACTTGTATATACTGACTAAATTTCTTGTCACATGTATCAACAGTTAAAATTTGTGATAATATACTTAAAAGAAATGGTGAGCTTTGTAATTTAAATTTCATGTTACATAATTAAAGTTGAGATTCAATAGATAATGGGAGTTAATATAAAGTTGAGATTCAACAATGCCCATGTGCGTGCGTGTAGAGAATATTTAGTAGGAGATATACCAAGTTCACTACAAATTCCAAGATATTATTATAGTTTTTTTTTTATATAGTCTTTTTAATGTAGGTATTTTGGTCTCCAGAATAGGATTGGTAGCTTTAATTAAGGGCTGGTAAATTGAAATTGGCACAATTCATAAAATTAGAAGCCTCTATTCAATTTAATTGGTTGATTTGTAAAATTATTACCTCTCTATCTATCTCTAAAATGCTTGAATTTATTTAAAACTACATAGACATAAATGATATAAATAAAACTAAGTATAAATAGCTAATATATATTAAACAAATACAATATGTATTCTACTACAAAACTTATTCTACCAATTGTAGTGTAGTTTTTGCTCTTTCTTTTTACTACATGGGAATTTAATAAATTAAATTTACATTTCTTAAATAAAAAAAACTTGTATAATTGTGAAACTCATATGAGATATCAAATAATTGGCTATTATATTTTAAAAAAATAACTAGAATGTATTGAGTTTGTCTTGAATGATTTTTCTAGTATTAGAGCCTTTACCATAATGATATTATCTATATATTAAATTATTTTGTGTACTGAATTTCACTTAGTATCTCTTTCACTGTATGTGTTCGTATGTGTTTGAGATAGAATTGTTTTTTTAATATTATAAATAATGCTAATGAGATAACAAATCTTATATTTCACTAATATTTCATATATATTTTCTCTATTTATTCTTTTTTGATCGAGGAGGTCTAGGAAGATGTGTTACTTACCCATCTAAGAACGACCCAATTATCACTACTCTATAAGAACTAAGGATTTGGGTTTGTTGAAAACTATCTATTTTTAGCTAATAAATAATTTTTTTTTACCGATGTATTTTGTATTTGGGTTTGCTTTCAAATAATTCTTTGACCTATAAAAATTATTTTTTACCCACGTACCCATTTTATATTTGTCTAACCCATGAATGAAGACTTTGAATAGTTCACGTATCCTAATTTAGAAAATATATATATATATATATATATATATATATATATATATATATATATATATATATATATATAATTTTGCATACGTATTGGATTTTATAATTTATAATTTATAAAATTTATAGAGATTTGATCTTTATTAAAAAGATTTTTTTTTTATTGACATTCAAAAACCTCTTTAAAAAACCTTTTTTTTTTAACCATGTAAAAAATAAATATTTTATTATTTATTTATTGTATTTGAGTTTAAACATCATCATTTTTATTTAATAATTTAAATTTTTAGGTTGTGATTATTTTTTAATAGAAAAAACTTCTTGATTGTAAACTTCAATCATGGTTTTGTCAAGCATGTTTTTCTGAACGGTTGCAAACCTAAGCAAATTTTTTGAATTAATTAAAACTATGGCCATAGTTGCTCCTAGGAAGAGATCCCCATCCACTTGCATCTTCTTTTCAGAAAAATTCGGCCTTCTAGTCTGTAATTCCTTCTGAATCTGATTCTCGAAGATCACGAAACAAGTGATGGTGTGCTTCCAAGAATCGCATCTATCTTTGTGTTCTTGGCCTTCTTTAGAGTGATGAACTTCTTTTTCATCTCTGCCCATGATTGTATGGAGTTTGATGGTAGGTTTGACTAGTGAAAATCTATTTTAGCCGATGAAGACCCACAAAAAGTCATAGCCTCATAGTTTTGGTCCTTGGGCAACATCCCCATACTAGTCTGGAAACTTAGCAATGTGCTCTCTATTAGGATACAGGCATGCAAACCCGACAAGATAAAAAGCTAAAATGAGAAATGAGACACACAAGAATTTACGTGGTTCATCCAATTAGGCTACGTTCACGGGCAAGTATAGAAGGATTTTACTAAGTAATGTGGGAATTACAACCTCTCTCAAATAATAGGAGAACAACTAAGAATCTATCTATTATTAGGAGAAAACACATCACTTACTCTCTCACAAATACCTCACAACTTTGTGGGATTATTTTCCCTCTTCACTCTCCTCTTCCTCTCTTGTTTCTCTCTTATGGTGTGTTTACAATGCTTGGATGCATTGCCTATTTATAGGCAAACATCCATGCAAATACAAGGGGCAAGGCAAGTGGCACAAGTTTGGTGCCTACAATTTGTGATTAAGGAAGGATGGCTTCACCACCATTGTTGACTTAGGTGGCTGGTTTCACATTGGCTGGTTTCACACTCTCTAGTACTCTCATTGTCTTCTCTTGAAAACTACTTAAAGTGATTAATTTTGACCCCTATGGGAATCAGACGATGTAATCTATCCAATTAGGTAGAGTGTTTTTTTTTTTTAAATTAACATGGTATTTGAGTTAGCTTGTATATACTTTGATTAATCCCATGAACCCTGAAGTTAATGATTATATAAGCTTTCAGTGATCTTGAGACTGGTAAGACTCGAACTAATAATTTCTGAAAAATAAATTTATGATTTTATCAATTGAGTTATATTTCTCCGAATTAGATAAAGCTTTTTGTATATTAGGATTAGGATTAGGAGCATCATTGTTATTATATGATTCCCATTGCCTGAAGAAGTTGGACTAGCTAGGTCAACCCTAGCAATCAAGGCTTTAGCGGGTAGGATGGGAATTCTACTAGGAGCATGTGGATATTGTTGTTGAGGCTAGAAATACTAATTATTATATATATAGTCGTTAAGGTGGAAGAAGTTGCAGGTACTATTTCATAATTTCACGGGTGCAGCCTACTGGTAAGGTTAAACATCGATTAGGTTAGCATTTCAGGTAAGGGGTTGCCCACCATGTTGACCAATATACACGAGGTCGAGCCAGCGGTTTAGGACATGGCAAGTTATCTCAAGAGCAGCTATGTAGTCTGAGTTCACAAGAGGTATAACACGTAGACCAGTTGTTTATAGACCTATTAGTTCATGTGGTATAGATGGTTATGGTCGAACGACTAGAGGAGGCAGAGCAATTGGTGATTGTTGAGCAGTCTGAGCTTGCTTGGTTTTAGCCAACCGATCAAACATATACTGCATCGTCTTGTTAAAGGTAGTGAGCGATATTTGGCCAATTTGGGCATCAGAAACTAGGAGCTCCCAATGACATAGCTAGACATATGTATGTTGCTCATTAAGATAATTGGTCTAGAGAAAGGTACGTAAGGTAGATGTTCTTTACCTTCATTTCACTTTCTTCCTTTTGAGTATATATGAACATCTAAAACTATTAGGAATCCAGATTATACTAAAACATAAGTAAATTTGAAAGCTAATTACTAGACTAGTTAGGAATGCAGATTTTACTACAATATTTTGTTTTCCTTAATAATGATCAGATGCCTAATATTGCCAGTAAATGCAGCTTTACTGGGGGGTTATAGACCGAAAAGATTAATCTAACCAGAATTCTTTACCCAAAAACCTGATAGAGAGACTGCAAGCATGGGCCTCATTGTCTCAAATATTCTACGCTGCCCGTATATAACGAGGACAACGGAGGAGAAGAGGGAAATCATATTTTTTTTCTGGACATAATAATTCCAGATTCAAGAAATAGAACCACAGGTCATTCATGTGTCTGGCAATAAAAAAAGGGGGAATGTAAGAAAGGCTGGACAAAGATTCTTTTCAATATTTGCAAGAAAAAAGAAGAAGAAAAGGACAATGAGAAGCTGTTTGAGCACTCCTAAAAAGCATCGTCCCATTGTAGATCCCCTCTGAGGCAAAGACAGACACAAGCAGCTCAGTCTGTACGACTTTCTTGTTTTGCACTGTCAATCCGTGCCCCTCTACACAGAAAACAACAAAGTAAGCCAAAGAGATGAGAGAAAGGCTGGAATCTCTGGTAAAGAAAACGCAGTCCACTAAAAAAATCGATTGCCTTGGAACTTGACCCGTGCACACACACCTCTGGCTTGCAGAGACCGGTGTTTTTGGAATCCAGCAAAAAATGATAATTTTGGATGCAGACATGAACCTAAAGTAGAGGGTTTGGATTTAATTATGTATCCAAACAAATGCTCGATGAATTTGACATGGAAGATCGATATGGATTAGTGGTACAGCGTGCATTTTCCCTCTTGGATAAGACTTTAGTAATCTTTGGGACTAAGGGGTGCAAGAGAGTCTTCAAGGGGAAGCAAGGGAAATGCAGGCCCTAAAGCAAGGGATCCAATATTCAGATTATAACATAATATCTAAAATAAAAAAAAATAGTGATATAATGAATCAATTTAGACTAACATATGACTAGATTCATCGGACTGTGATAATGTTATAAAATGTTAAAAAGAACTTTTTCTTTCTATTAATTATTGGAATTCAATTATCTTTTCTTTAAATCTAAAATCGATTTTTTTATGGTTAGAATTTGTGTCAATATAAACTTCTCTCTCTACTGTTAGAATATGGCCATCCTTTCTTTCTCTACTCTCTAACACAAGGATTAATTTTTTTCATGGTTGGAATTGGTATTAACAAGAATTTTATCTTTCTATTATTGGAATCCAATCATTCTTTCTATTCTCTCTCTAACGAAACTTAAAAATAAAAGCAGCAGAGTTTTGTATTAAAATTAAATTTTAAAAATGTTAACAAACTGAAAAGATATCATTGGGAAAGTAGAAGGATGAAAATGAATTATTTTGCACAAACTTTGAAACAACCACGCATTTTACTAATGTTTTTTCACTTGGATCCCTTGTCTTTCTATTTTGTCATTCCTTAACAATTAAACTTAAACTGGCCTTAAATTTTGGTTTAAAATAGTCAAATTAAAAAAAAAAAAAAAAAACCTTTCATTGCACAACAAGTCCATAGTGCACTACCTAATTAAATATTTTATTAAAAATAAGGATTTGTACTGGTATAATTTTCAGAGAGATCGATCATATTTTCATCCTTAATTTGATCTAATGAGTGAGTCAATAAAAAGAACCAACTATACTTGTCAAATTATCAGCCCAATACAATCTAAAGCAGAGCTGTAGGAACAATATTTATGATTGTAAGGAACTGGAGACGCAGAGCATAACATTTAAGATTGCAAATACTTATGCTCCATTATCCTCGCTTGAATTAGTTCTTGTCATGAATAAAGTGGTCAAGGTCTTCCACTTCTTGTACCAAGCATCACTAGCAATGAAGGAAAGATTTACAAAATTTTGTTAAATAATGCATGTAACATTTCCATCCAAACATTCAACTAGGATAATTCTCAGACAGATGTTGGGCCATTAAATTAAATTAAAAAAAAAAACAATTTATTGTAGCTCTAGAAACAAATCATTATTCATTGAAAAGTGATATGTTGCTCATGTCTAAAAAAAAATTTAACTACGTATTAGAGATAAGTTGATATTTTTACCATGAAATAATTATTTTTAACAATTTATACATAGTTAGGTTAGTAATTTTTTTCACAATAAGATTATTGATTTGCCCTTATATATATAATGCCTATTCAATAAAGGGTGTTATGGTATTTGAATTTTTTTTAAAATAGTTAAATTACTTTGTTACTTTTAAAGATAAAATTAATGTAACTCTCTTACAAGGATTTTTTTTTGTTCTTTTACAATGATTTTATTGTTAATTTGAATATTACTCAAGGACATTATTGTAATTGAAAACATATTAATTATTATTTAAAAAACATTTTGGCTTGTGCTATACCATTTTCGCACTTTTCAAGTGGAGCGTACAAGACCGTCTAATCACCAAATATTGACTTCGTAACAACATTTTAAAGATCTATTTATTTTTTTAATGATGAGATGACACGTGCACTAAATAAACATCTGATTTAGCGACATCAACCTTTTTTTTTCTCTCTTTCCTTTTGAATTCAGCGTCAAAGCAATAAAGCATTTGACATTGTTGCCCACAATTGGTGATTAATGTTGGAAAGCAGTACAGTATTTTTGGTCGATGTTGTAACGAAAAAGAAAGAAGAAACAATTATTAGCAAAAAAAAAATAGAAAATAATAACCAATCATTAAGATGTGTAGTTAAGCAGTGTGGCAGACATTATTATTTATTTCTTTTTATTAGGTGTTATTACAGGTCACGAAAATGTGTAATAAGAGACAACACGTCCCAATTATTTCACGTCGATGGGATTAAGACAAGAAAACGCTAAATGCAAATTGATCGGTTTCTCAATTATTACAATGTCGAGATGGTGCTCCATTGTCTAATATTTCCCACTTCGATGCTTTTAGTTGCATGCATGCATGCCGCTATCTCCAAAGAAAACTGTTAACAATAAAAGCCAACAAATTTCAAATTAAGAATATGTTTGGTATGTGATACTTTTGTAATTGTAATATGAAAAAAAAAATTTAGAAAAATTATTTTTAATTATAATTATTTGATTAAAATATGTGTTTTGTTAAAATTATGATTGAAATTATTGTTCAATAAAAAGTATGTAAAATAACCATGCAAATTACTTTTTTGGTATGTAAAAAGTGTTTCCCATTAATTATTGTTTGATTTTATAATTTCCAGATACAAAAACTTGAGTCTCGTTGAAATTTTTAATTTATGCAAAAACTGTCCAGTATTGATTTTTTGATTAGTTCAAAGGAGGGTAAAATTATTTTGGTCAGGGTAGCAAATTGAACAATAATAAAATACAACTCAATGAAAAGCAAAAGAGGTTTTTAAAAAACTAAGTTAAAAACTCATTTATTAGTGGGGCCTAGAAATAAAAATTGTGTTTTTAACGAGATGCAATCATGGTTAAGTAAAAAAAACAGACGCAAACGCTAACTCATATACATTGTATTTGTTTTTTAAATATTGTTTTTGAAAATTGTTTTTTTTAATTATTATTTTTTATAATTTTGGATAATTTTAATATATTAATAATAAAAATAATTTATTTTAAAATAAAATATTATTTTAATACATTTAAAAATAAAATAAAAAACCTTTAAAAAACTTACATCAACCCAAATTATAAACACTACTATAATCATCAAACCACACTATCTTCAATATCCGAGCTTGAATTATTCTTTAACATGAATAACCAAACATCACTTCCAAGAAGTGTTTGTTTTTTTGGTAAAAATCCTATTTTATAAAATTCTAAAAAAGTCTTATTAAAATTAATTTTTTAAGTGTTTTTAGATTGTATTAATATATCAATATCATAAATAATTTTTAAAAAATAAATAATTATTATTTTAATATATTTTTAAATTAAAAAACAATTTAGTTCAAAAATCATTTCCAAACACCACCAAACATCATGATAACAACATGCATTAATAATTCAATATCAAATCATTGCTTGACTGTCTGTTTCATCAGTCCCAGAATCTCACCAATCAAACGGGTCAAAAGAGACCATATGGTAGTAACATGCACTCTACTCCACTCCACTATTATTTCCACCCACATGATGCTGCCTTATCTTATAGGACAAAAAAGAAACAGAAGAGGTTCGCTTCAAATAATGGGAAAGTAAAAGATTTACAAGAACGCGTGGCAGTAAAAAATAGTAAAAGCACCGCTACTAGTACTACAAAAACTACCCTTACGAACTTACCGCACTCTTTTTTAACTTTTAAGCAGAGCCCTTTAATTTTATTACCGTCGACATGGCTTTTAAAACCCTACACCAGCCGCGCCGACCCCAAGCGTAGCCGCTGCTCCATGAGGCTCGAGCTTCCTATTCATCCAGAAACAAGCCTCTGGGGCAAGCTTAGAAGCTGACCTCATCGGTTCAGACTTACAGCGCGTCAGAACAAATGGATCGTATGCCTTGGCTCCCACCAGCTTCTGCTCTATCATTGTGGACATGGACTCTGTCCCGGCTCCATGAGCCGGCGGCTTACCCGGATATGAACAAGAAGACCTGGCTGGCTGCTGCAAGTTGTTGTTGCTGTTGATGCTGTTACTATTATGCACCTGCGCAGGATTACTGTCGATGCTGGCTCTTTTCTTGGGCTCATCTTTACCGTCCGCTTTATCGACTGCCTTGAATGCTCTGGTAACCATCTGATGAAATCTGTAGTGCAAACCCAAGTTTCTTTGGATACCTCCATTGACAGCTTGGGCTCACACATCATTAACAGCAGGCAATCTGGTAACAGTGGTTGACTACAATCTCTTTCCTTTGACTTCACACCCGTACCCGTTTGACCAGCTTCCTGGGTTTTTGGGTCTTCGGGTTCGGATCTTTCACGGGTCACTGTCTGTTCTTCCTCCTCTTGCTCGGTCTCTTTCTCTTCCTTTGACTCTCGTACTTGTGATTCAGCAACAGAACGTGGCTCTGGTTCTTGGTCCTGCAAGTCTTTGACAGCAACCTCTAAGCTTTCTTGTTCAAACTGTGCAGACATTGAATTCTCCTCAATGTCATCACTGAAGTCTACTACATGTTCTTGTTCTGCTTTGAGTGTTTTGTCTTCTTGATTATCCTCATTTTCTTGAACCATCTTGTTTTCATTGTCGTGATTCATCAAGGCCTCTGGATCTACAATTTCTTGATCGTGTGAAGACTGGTCACTGCATTGACTAACAGTTTCTTGTGTGTGGCTGTTGGCTGCAAGTTCACGACCTCATGAATGTCTGGTTCCTCTTCTTGCTTCACCAGATTCCCTTCTTGAAGAACCCCATCAATGTTCTCGTCTGTGCTTCTGAATTGTTGGCTATCTGCTCCTCCTTCGCCCTCCAAAAGAGCCAAACCTCCTCCAGTTTCTTGAATATGCTGCTCTTCAACGGTTTCGAAAGAGACCAGATTTTCAGCCACAAACAAATCCTCCTTGTGCTCCCTAATACCTTCTTGCGCAACTTTTATTTGCTCTTCCTCTTCATGACCTGGCCCAACTTCTCTTTTATCTTCTACATTGATACGCTTTTCTTCTTCTACTCCCAAATTTCTATCCTTTTCATTATCTTCTTGCTCATCTTCTTCAACTTGTGGAGCAGGTGCTTCCCAAAACTTATTAGCTAGAGCAGCCATTTTAACAGGATCAGATCTACACCTCATCAACAACAAAGCATTCTTTGGTGGTATACAAATATTCACCCTTGCTTCTTCCTCTTCTTGCAAACCCTCATTTCCTCCAAATTTCTCATCTTTAAATTCAATCTCTTCATAGACATGTCTCCTATAGCTCCTCCTCCTCCCATCTCTTTCCTCTTCGACTTCTTCTTCTCCAACCACCAACTCTATCTCCCTCCCTTTCCCTTCTTCCTCTTGCACTGCCACCAACCACCTTGCAAACACCGCCCCACAAGAGCTACTGCCATTGTTATTAGATCCTGCTGCCGCTGCCTTCTCTTCTTTCTCTTTTTCACTTGCCGTGCATGAAGACCGGCAAGGTAAAAAGCAATTAAACTCAGCTCCAAAAGTCCTTAAAGCTTCACATATAGTCACAGGCAAATGCACCCATCTTGGATTCCTGGGTGACAAATCCTCTTGTTGCTGCTGCTGCTGATGATTCAAGAACTGATTGTTAATCAAATCTTGATGATTATTGCTCCCTTCAAAAGCATTGCTGTTTTGGTCTACTCTTCTAAAACTTATCTCCCCTCTCTTCTCTGATCTTGTTCTCAGTTTATTGCCTTGTTTCTTGGTCTTTACTCTGACTTGACCAATGCAAGTAACCTTTGGAGAAGATGGTTCAGGATTTTCAAAAGCACAGCCACGTTTCTTGCCATTGGCAGGGAACATTGGTGAAGCATGGCCACCTTTCATGCTGCCATTGCTTCTAAGCCTTCTAATTGTGTTGTTACCAGTGCTACTGTTATTGTTGCTGTTGCTTCGATGGAGTCTGTCTACAAATGTATCCATGTATTTTTGGTTCTTTCTTGTTGGTTTAGTAATCGATCATGGAGGAGAGGAGGGTAATAATGCAAGATTTTATGGAGCGAGGGAGATGTTTTATTGATTGGTTTTGTGAATGGAAATAAAGGGAAACTCTGATGGGAAATAATGTTGTTCTTTGTTTGGTTGTATGATGTGTGGTTTGCACAGAGCTCGTACAGAGATAGATGCAGGTGGATTGATGAAGCGAGAGTGACAGGGAAACAGAGAGGGAGGGGCAATAGAGGATTTATCAATTCAATGGAAAATTTTAAACAATAAAGTGCTCCTTGTCTCTAGCAATAGTAAATGCTATATACTTAAACTTGCCTTTAGATTAAAAAAAAAATGTATATAAAGCTTTTTTTACATGTTTTTGTAGATAAAAAAATTATAATTAAAAATAAAAAAACTATATATAAATATAATTAAATAAATCAAGAACAAAGTGTATTAATAAATAAAAAAAATATAAATGATAACTTAAAAAATAAGAGATAAATGTAGATCAAGATATTTAATCTCGTAAACCAGGACATTTACTTAGTTGTATTTGTTAAATTTATTTATTAAAATAATTTTTGTATTTAGAAAAATGATAATAAAAATAAAGACACAAATTAAACTGATTGAATAAAATAAAAAAGAAAAAAATATTATGTAAGGTTGCATATATTAAAAATACTATTTGAAAATAATATTTTTATTTTAAAAAAAAAAGTTCATCTATATAAAAAATAAACAAATTATAGATAAATCATATAAACTCTTCAAAATTTAAATATACAAAAATAAGTAATCATCATTTAAAGTAAGCTCTTTAAACAAAATGAAATAAAGAAGAAATATTAATCTAAATATAAAAAAAATAGAGAAAAAAACCATATAAAAAAAAGAATTAATTTAAAATACGAGTTAGGAAAAAAAAAAAAGCAAAGGTCAAGCGTTGCTAAACCTGACAAGCCAGCCTAGCTTATTTTGTCAGGGCCTGCACAACGAGGCACTTATATATTCCGCCCCAAATGTTTTTGAAAAAAACAAATTAGACAACACGTCATCTGATTTTCTCAGATTTCAACCACTATGGTAACCAAAAGATCGAGGCTTACTTTTTTTTCAACCCAAAAACCAATTTTTCAATTTATTTTTAACCCAAAACACCTATAAAACAACTTAGTAACCGTGATAAACTTATTCATGGCTTCAAAAAAACCATCTCAAAAACTGAAATCAAATATAAAACTGAGCTCAGATCTGTTTTTTCACAAACTTTAAAAGTAAAAAAAAAAATTAATATAAACTTCCCTCATCAAATACAACCATTTGACACAAACATCGATTGTTTTGGTAGCCTAAATCAGTGTCAACAACATTCTTCTCTCTCTTCTGTCAGAATCTGGCAACCTCTCTCGCTCTTCTCTCAATCAGAGACTAAAAAATAATAAAAATAAACTTTTGTACCAAAATTGAATTTGAAAAAAATCAGGCATCGAAAGCATATAATTTGTGTTATTTTTAAAGTTAAAGGACAAAGTGTATATTTTTCGAAACTCTTAGCATGCCACCCATGTTTAGCAACTTTTTTCATTTGATCCTATTCTTTCAATTTCGCTATTGACTAAGAATTCAGAAGTAATTTGCCTTAAATTATGATCAAATTTTTTAAAATAAAACTTTGAGGACTAAGATAAATTGTCAATAAATGAACAATTTCATCTATATATTTTTGTGAGGGGTGAATAGTATCGACTGCATACTATTCACCCCACTCGTTTTAATTTTTAAGTTAATGCAATTAACTAGTACTATTGTGTGTAAGATGTACATAGGGCTAGGGACATTGAGGGTTTCTTTTTGATAACTTAGTGTGGCAATTTTATCTTTATTGGTTACATTGCTACGTTGATGTTTTTAGTTATATATAAAAAACCTACTTAGAAATGGACTCATACTTTATTTTTCAAAAAAAAAAAAAAATTTGTGTTCAAATACAATATTATTACAAATTGAAAAAAAAATATAAGTTTTTTTTTTTTGTTCCATGGTAAAACTTTAGTTTGAAAAAACAATTAAAATATGTTTTCTAAATTTTTCATCCATCTAAAAAACATGTTTCTCCTTTTTTTGTTTTAGTTTAATGAATTTCTTAGGGCAAAATGCCCAAAGACTTTTTCAAATACAATATTTTTATAAATTGGAGAAAGTTAAAGTGTTTCTTTATTTCTCCATGATAAAGCTTTAGGTTAAAAAAAACATTTAAAAGATGTTTTCCAAATTTTTCACCCATTATAAAACAAGTTTCTTTCTTTTTTTGAGTTTAATGAATTTTTCAGACAAAAATGTCATTAGACTTTTCAGCTAATTATAAATATATCCTCTATATATATATATATATATATATATTCTTATTTCTTTCAATTTTTTTCCCTAGCTTCTATTCTCTTTGCATCATTTTTAGTCCTTACTAATCATTTCTCCTAGTTATGAACATAAAATTTTCTAGATATCTCTTAAAAGGAAAGTTATAGAAAACAATCTTCATTAAGCTCTTCCTTGTATAAGACAAAGGTTCTTCATTAAACTCTCCCTTCATAGAAAAGAGTCTTAGACTTTTCAGCTAATTATAAATATATCCTCTCTATATATATATATATATATATTCTTATTTCTTTCAATTTTTTTCCCTAGCTTCTATTCTCTTTGCATCATTTTTAGTCCTTACTAATCATTTCTCCTAGTTATGAACATAAAATTTTCTAGATATCTCTTAAAAGGAAAGTTATAGAAAACAATCTTCATTAAGCTCTTCCTTGTATAAGATAAAGGTTCTTCATTAAACTCTCCCTTCATAGAAAAGAGTCTAAGATTGATAATATTGAATTCATGAAAATAGATACTTGCCACAACTATCATAAAACTCCATAAAAAGTTTCCTTTTTTTATCATGAAAATATGCTACTCACTTCTCACTTGGTATTCCTTTAATACCTTGTAAATATGATGTAATACAAAAAAAAAAAAAATACATGGGACATAGTCCTACCCTCAACCAAGACCATTGTTATCTTTAGATAGGTCTTCGATAGTTTCGTAGATATAAATCATATTAAATTTTTATATATCTAGTAAACAATAAAAACCATATGTTCTCTCTTGAAAGGTAAAAAAAAAAAATTGTTCTTCTCTCTCTTTAACAAGATATTATATTAAAGAGTAGTTACTAATAGATCTTCAAATTGACCTATACAAATTTATTTAGAGGCACAAAGCTCATTGCTTTTAGGTACAAGCCTTCTATTGAGTCCAAATCATATCGGTTGATGGTTTGCATCCCATACCTAAATATGAAGATATTATTTAATTCTGCCTAAAAAAGAGACAAGGATGTCAATGGTTTTTTTTTTTTTTTTTGATGACCCTGGGTGTCCGGGCCAGCTTACGCGCACCACAACTAATCTTAGGGCCTACTGAACATCCTGCAAGCCCAGTAGGCAGGTAAGGCACCGCGGGGGTGACAGGCTGGTACTCTTGAGGATTGAACCCAGGACATTCGCAAAGGCAAGCCTTGCAGTTGACCAATGGACTAGACCCTCAAGTGTGATGTCAACGGTTTCTTACTTGGCTTAGTGGGGATTTTAGATGGTTAGATTACATCAAAGATCCTCTAGCATTTTCATTTTGTTGCTGAAGTGTTTGGTTTTTTTTTTTTTTTTAAAGCCTAATAATGTCTTTTGTATTGGCAACACTAAGGCATATTAGGATGGACTTTTTCCACATGTTGAGGTTCACGTGATTGTTTTAAAGGGGAAGTGTCTCATTCTCAACATATAAGGTGAAAAGATTCTTTTTTTATAGAATTTCTTCTTAGTATGGACTAAGACTTTCTCTCGCCATGCCTTTTAGAGCATTGCTAATTATTGATCAATGTATAATGGAGACATAATCTACATAGTATTAGAAGTGAATATATGAGTTATGCACATCTTGAAGATACAATTTCTGAGTTTAAAAGGGATAAGTGAGCCTTGGTTTTCATTTTCTTGAAATCTTTAGGTTTTTTACAAAGAAGATTTGGGGATTTATTGAAGAAGATGAAAAAATGAGTATTAATTGAAGAATTGATTAATTAATTACATCTTAATGTTATAGTTCTTTTTAATCTTAAACGTTGAGTTTAAAGCAAGAAAATTTTTCATTTTAAAATTTATTAATCGATTGGTATGTTATATAGTAAATATGGTTGACATTTTAAAAGAATAATGCTAAATTTTTTATATCATTCATTTATCTTAATAAAGGAATATAGAAGGGATTGTTATACAAAAATAATATGTTTATATGTCATGTGAATAAGAACAATAGTTTTTCATTGTTAATTTGCAAACAAATCAGCGAGAAAAGTTTAAATAAATCATTGACTAAGATATCAGGAATTCACACTAGTGGTCAATGATCAAGTTCTATGTAAAACATGAGTCTTTAACATTTTAAGTAGTAGATATTAAATATTGACATAAAAATATATATTTATATACATGCTAGAAGAATGCATATGAATAAAAAAAATATAAATTATACTAAGATTAATATTATATAATCTTTATATGTCTTAGACTATTTGTACAGGATTATTACTTTATATCTATATGGAATTTTATCTCTATAATATTATAAATAGGGTGTAGCACCCTAAACTTTTTAATGCAATTTTTATTTTTATGATAATCATGTATATGTAAATAAGCTATTATTTTATATTTCTAGCCTTCATTACACACGGAATCATTCTCATTTATCACACGTAATACAAATTTCATATTGCATTAATATACACCATACAAGAGACTTTCTTTCATCAAAGTAGAAAATTATCTATTTTTTAACGAAATTTTAGCAGAATTTATATATTATGAAATTCATCATATTTGCTTTACGAATCAACACATTCATCACCACACTTTGCCTCTCGAGAGTAGTAGTAAAAATAATTTCATAATCCATGTTTTGTTAATATCAAAGAGGGCATGTTCCATGAACATGGCCAGTTGACAAATGTACGAGCGCGAGAAACCAGCTCCGTGGGTGTCGTGCCCCTTCTCTTCCTTTTCTACCCTTCACACAAAATACGTGGCCGTTTTCTTCACCGAAAAGACACTAAAATGGCATTTTTGATATTAAGTTAGAAAAGGATAGGCTATTTCGAACTGGGATCACATGGGGGGATCGATGGTGAAAAGAACAGAGAAGAATCCCAAGGTTGTACGTCACCACCGATGATTGTTCAACCCACGCGCATTACGATGACTTGCTCAAACAATCTCCTGCCACGTCCACCACCTTAGCAAGTTCAGAAAATTATCACTTAAGTTTTTTTTTTTTAATTAAAAAATTGGTTGAAACTCCAAACTTCTTTTGTTCGATTAAAATGATACTCATACCAGATATATTGGATTTTTATTTATATAAAATATTAGTAAAATAACATTCTAGTGCTCTGTTTTTAAATAGATTAACGGATTAATATTTAATTTTTAAATATTATTATTATACATCAAAATTATTAATTAATAACAAACAATTCATGAAATTTAATCGATAAATATAATGAATCATAAATTTTAATTATTAATATTAAAACTAGATAGATTTTAATTATGTTTTTTTATTATTATTCAACAAATGAAATAGATGTAAATGCATAGGCAAATGTAATTATAAAAAGAAAAATGCAGGCATTTTGAATTTTTCGAAATATTCTGTCATTCATTGCATAATGAATTAATGATCACAGCTTCTGCACGCGCAGAGAAAAGCAAGTAGCAATGATCAATTCAATCAAAGAACCACAGGCCTCGTTGGCAGAGAGAGACCTCTTCTGTACTCCACTCCAAAGTCCAAACTCACGCAGTAGCAGCATGACGCAAAGGCTATATTTTTAAGTATTTTTTATAAAAAATATATTAAAATAATATTTTTTTTATAAATCATAGTTACCTACTGTGATATTTAAGAGAGAAAAAAGATTAACTATGTTATTTAAAAAAAAACAGCTCTTATTTCAGCGGTGGTAGGTGAGAACTGAAACTTTTTACTGTGTTATTTATATATAAAAAAAGTTTTTCATTTGGGTTAGTTTACCAACTTTTTTTTATAAAACTGTGTTAATTTCAAGAAATAAAATAAAAATAAAACATAACTAAGCAGTAACTCATAATCCACTGTAGCAAGATGATCATACGACCAATAATCACTTGACTCTTCCACGTGGCAGGCGCAGGTGGGGCCACAAGATTTCAACCAGTGTGGGCCATGGCTAATTTAATGAAGAGAGCCAGAGTGGCAGAGCACGCAGCAAGCTTTGAAACCCTAAGTTGCAAGTGGGAAATGAGAAATGACCAAAAAGAATAGGGGGGAAAGTGGGTCAAGGATGACTTGAAAAGCAGTGGTTTGACCAAACATTTACACCACAAAGAGACAAAGAGAGTATTAAAAGCAGCTTTTGTTTATGCTTTATTAATTGTGTAGACTGTGCTTTCTAACTGTGTTTGTGTCCCAGTTCTGAGGTAAAGCCAGCTGTAATGTTTAGTTTAGTACTGATCAATAAAGAAAAAGTGAGTTTTTTGGATTGATTATTTATTTATATATATATAATCTTCACGGACTTTCCTAGCTTGCTATCCTTGAAACTCCTTTGATCCAGTAGAACATTCCATTACTTGAGTTAATTCTTGAGTGTCTGTTGATTTAAAGATAAAATAAAAAAAAATTATTTAGAGAACGAAAGAAAGTTTGGCAATTTATTCTTATAGAAATTTTCTAGGGCTCATCTTTTCCGAGATGACAAGGCTAGGGGCTGTGCTTTTTCAAAAATACAATAAAAAAATAAAATACATTGTAGATAGAATTCTAGGTTAAATTTTAACATAAAAAAATGTTGATATTATGGATGTGTTTTATAGTAGCATGCTTTATTTGACTGACAATTGTAAAGATGATCTTTATGCAGAGGAAGTTTTTAAAATATAATTTTATTTAATTTTATGATAATTAAAATAATTTTTTTTATAAGAAAAACACAATGATTAGGGAGTAAAAAGGTATTTTGTTATGTAGTTTTTTTCCTTATTAATGTATTGTTTTTTGAAAAAAAAATGCCCTTTTTATTTGTAGTATGCTTTTTGAATAAAAAATAAAGATAATTAAAATATATTTTCATAATAATTTTAATGACTTGAATTAAGGAGAGAGAAAAAAGTATCTCTTAAATCAAAACTACATTTCCTTATTTATGCATTTATTTTTGTTTTGATGGAAACTTTTTTTTTATCCGAAACATTGTTTATCAAATACAAACTTATCTTGATCCGAAAAAAAATTCAATAAAAAAATCATGACTAGATAATTTTTATGCAATTACAGAAAATAATAAAAGAATAATTGATATAAGAAAATCATGCAAGGAATTACAATAAAAAAATAATAAAATAAATATTTTATTCTTATTGAATACTCGTAGAAAACTGGCATATACTACACTATGCTTTAATTATATATATTTTTTCATATTAGGTTCATGTATAATTAGGCAACTTGCATAAGTTAAGCTATGAGTTAGACCAAAACTTTTATTAATGCAAAAAAGAATGTTTAAGCCATGGAAAAAATGTCATTAAACTCGACTTTAGTAAGTCAACTATAAAGCCTTCAAATCTAACTTTTGACCTAATTCAAATTTGAAATTAAATAGTTTAGGAGTTGTTCTAACATGACCCGATTGACTTTACAGATTCAGAAACAACCTAGACAATCAACAAAAGGGCTTAGCTTTACATAAGATTTCAAGATCGCATTCTTTTTGTAATATTGAAATAAAAATATAATAGTTGATCCAAGGTTTGTAACTCAATCCACCGAACCCAAAACTCAAGTCATGAGCTTCATTAGGTTTAATACATTTATTTTTAAAATAATTTTTTTATTTAATTATATGATAACAAAAATAAATGCTTATAAAATCAAGCACCAACCCAACAACGAGATATTTGTGATTGTTATAACCTTATAAAAAATAAATCAAAATAAGTTATGGAGTTAAATTCTCAATCAATCCAAGTTAACCCTTCAAACCTGCATTCTGAGTATGGACTCTACTATGTTTAATAACTTTGTATTTTCCAAAACTATTTTTTATTAATTATATGAAAAAATATACACTCTCAAATTTGAGCTCCAATCAAATATCGGGATATTGTTTGAAACCGTAATAAACCTATAAAAAAAAAATCAAAATAAATTATGAAATCTAATTCAAAATCAACCAAGAATCAAAGGATAACATTTTTAAAAAATCAATAAAAACCTAATATTGAATGATGAATTTGAAAAAACATATCAATAAAAAAACAACCCATACGCACGAGCTTGGGTAGCCTAGTGGGGTGTACTCGGGTGTTTGGGTGTTATTTTATTAATTTTTTTTTTTAAAGATTGGATGATGTGTCATCCACCTTTTAGTTTTATGAAAAAATATATAATAAACAACACGTCACCTATTGTTCTAGATTCTAGCTAGCATAGGTAGTTGAAAAGTCGAGCTTTTGACTTTTAGATCTAGAAAACTCATTTTCACCCGTTTTTCAATCGTGAACACCTAAAAAACATACTCATGACCTCAATAAACTCATTTTTGTTTTGTCTTAAATTAGCATTTAGTCAATTAAATAAGCCAAAATCCAACCAGAATCTAATAAAGTCCCGAATCTTGATCTATATTTTTTAACAAGATAAAAGAAAAATAACTTAAACGAAACTTTTTTCATCAAATGAAACTCGTTAACATCAATGATAACTGGTTTCATCGTCGAAAAATGATCTTAGGCCTAATGTAATTTAAGTTTATTCACACAAGTTATACATATCCTATTTATAGTAGATTTAGGCCTAAAAAATAAAATTCCTAAACTAATAAGACAAAAAAAGCAAGGAAAATAAAATTTCAAAAGTAAATAAAAAAAAAATATTTAGAAAAAAAGAAGAAGAAACGCTCTAGCATCAATTTCCTATTTTCGCTGCTGCTCATAGAAGTTCTGGTTGATTTCGTTAATGTTCGAACATAAAGAAGTCTCACTGTTAGATAAGGCATTTCTTAATTGTGTTGTTATTATAACAATGACGTACTTTATAGTTAATTCTGGTCATATTTTATATTTGTTTAATTATTAAGAAGAATAAACATCCCCAAACCCAAATTATTGATAAATCAGAGGCACATTAGTGACAATATGAAGGAAATGGCTTACATGTGAGACTTGTACAGAAAAGGACCAAGAACGAGGAAGAGGAGCCAAAAAATTTAGGACCTTACTAACTTGGATTCTAGGCTATTAGAACCTAACAAAGTGGTATTGGAGCTGAGGTTAAAAAGGGCAAAGTTTTCTCCAAGTTCAAAGAGGGAAGATGTCAAAAAAAAGTAGTGCAAATTGGAGTTCAAGGGAAAAATTATGAGTTTTTGAGCATAAAGATGAAGAGTTTACTCACCTCTCTTGACTTATGAAATTATGGTGGAGATAACATTTGAAGAACCTCGGACAATCAATCCATAGCAAAACTCAAAGATTTGAAAGCAAAGAAGAGTAGAGATGCTGAAGCCCTTAGCTTGATCCAAAGAGAAGTTAATCCCATATTTCCAAGGATCATGAGAGCTACAAATGCAATGCAATCATGGAAGACTTTGCAAAAAGAATATGAAGGTGACATGAAGGTAAATATAAAAATAGAGAAAAACGAAGTAGTTGATGAGTTTTCTAATAGAATTATTAAGGTTTTGAATCAAATAAAAAGTTGCTGTGAGGAATTACTGATAGAAGACATGTAGAGAAAATGTTGATTAGCCTTCCAAAGATGTGTTGGATCCTTTTGTGGCTGTTGTAGAAGAAATAAAAGATTTGTCTAGTTTGGATGTCAGAAAATATGTCGATGGCTTCTCTAAAGTCTTATGAGAAGAGGTTAGTGAAGAGCAAGTAGAGAGTGCTTTTCAATCAAAGCTCATTTTTGGCAAACAAAGCCAAGAAAAGGGATATCCAAGTGTTAAATCCTGTAGAAGAGGAGGGAACAATGTTACAACAGCCTCGATAATGCCATTAACAGGTGAAGGTGAAGGTGGAAGAGTCAAGGTTTTCTGGAAATGAAGTTAATGAAGAAGGGGAAGCAAGAAATCTACAGCACTTGATGCCTCTAAGGGCTAAACTAAAGTAAACATTGATCGTCAATTTCTATTACTATTTTCTGGAAGTCGTTTAAATTTCCAAATATTATGACAGTTTATGCCTCTTGTCTTACTGAATCAGTCACAACGTACCAGTTACCATTTTTAGCAGGCCCTGAAGCAGATGGAAGCTGTTTTACTAAAAAAAAACAAAGCAGAGCTTCCAAAGCTTAAACTACAAGCGATCTAGCAACTTTCCAGTAGGAGAAGCAGCTTTGATCTTGCAAAATCATGGCATTCCCAAGTATCTCAAGCTGATTCGATTGAGACATTGAACCTCAACTACTGCTAACCTGGTAATATATTTTTTATTAGCTATCACCTCAAATTGAGTTTCCATTTTTTTGCCACGAGTAGTCGATGAACCCTGTAAGATAGAAGTCCAGTGCACTACCCCTCTTCTATATTTATTTCAAACTCGTATTGTTGCAAAAGAACGTACTCAAAAACTTTTACAGATTGCCAACTGGATACTTCCATCTATACAATACTGCCTGATTGCTTATTGCACATAGCAAGATCAACTACCCAAATACAACGAGGGAAAAAAATAAAAAAACAACTAACAGAAAAGAGAGGCTATAAATCCTGTCATTGATATTGTTTGTATGATTTTGTTGAATCTAATTCAATCAAGTTCCAGCACCACTTTACCAGGGATTTTCTTCTTGTCTTTAGCCTCATGAGCCTCTCTTGCTTGTGTGATGGGAAATGTTTTCTCCACCGGTATTTTCATTTTTCCAGCTTCAGATAGCCGGTGGATCTCATCCAAACCATCTGAATCAGCTCTCATGTAAGTCCACCAGTATTCTGAAAATGTGGATATTGGTTCAGTAAATTTACAAGTTTAACAGAGAGGTATAACATTGTGGAAGATAATATTTGTTGTCTACCAACTAATCTCCTGAGAAGATGACATTTTTTTACCTATTCCATGTGAGTATCGGTATTGAATCTGTTTTTTCAGTAAAATAGCTGTTGCGATAGGAAGCCCAGCAACTAGTCCATACCTATCAGTCAAGGATGCTGCCTCGCCCTGAAACACGGGAGATAAGATCCTTGAATGTTATTGTCAAAGAATTTAGGAAAGTAGCTTCTTATTTCTCCTTTGAAGATATCCAATAACAAGCTTCCGTGTTACCTGAAGCGTCATATAGTGTCCCCCTCTCTTCAAAAACTTGATGCCGATTCTTTCTGTTTCTGGCACACCAATGGTGTCCAAGACAGCATCAAACTTCCCCTTAATTGCTAGTTCAATGTCCTGCACATCAAACATGCTAGCTCACTGATGAAAACATTACTACGGGTCTCTCAACTCTATACTATGTACAAGAAAGAAAATCAGCATGATTCAGCTGGAAACATAATTAATTAACCATGTAATTAACTAAATTAAAAACAGGCTGGACATATGTATTTCATTTTAATTAGCTGGTGGTATGGGGCGAAAATAATATATCATTACCTCAGCAGTATAATCAACAACCTGCTCAGCACCTGCTTCCCGCACTCGATCTATGCTTAGACCACCGCAAGTAGTTGTAACATGACACCTTGCAGCTGCTGCTAGCTGAATTGCAGCCAAACCTACTGCTCCACCACCACCCACTACTAAAATCCTTTGCCTGTGAAATAATTACATTGAAGTTGCTAAAGAAGTCATACATATTAGCAATTTACTAAAAATACGGTAGCTTTCACATTGGATTTCATATTTTTTTTCAACAAAAAAAACTTAAAAATTGATTATTTGAAAAGCAAATATTCAAACATCATATATACAGCCATCTACAGGTTGATTGCATGGACAGGCTCTCAACAAGTGGCTGATTTTGAAATGACTTAACTACAAAACCATTTAAGATGGCCTTTTAAATCTTAATGTGTGCTCACCATTAAATTTGTGAACTTTTGCTCATGGGGCATGAAACAACAGATGACAAGTGTCACTACTTTGCTGATGATGTCAAGAAAAGTCTGAACTCAAGACAAAGGCCGTGTTAAAATTGTGAGAAAAGTTGGGGTACCACATTATAAGGTTTGATACTCAATAAAACAATTTAAATTTAGAAAGAAATCAAGGACCGACACTAAAATTAACCCAAAGACTATTTCAAAAGCAAGAAAATAAATACATGTCAAACTCTCATGAAAAGATGATATAAAAAAACAAAATAAAAAACAATAAACTGATCCTTATGAAGTTCATTAAACAGTAGATCCTTACCCCTCAGTTATCCTAGCAGTGCTTTTTAGAGCACGCCATGCAGTAAGCGCAGCAAAAGGAATGGCACTTGCTTCCTGCAGGAGAACACAAAAATTTAAGCAAAATCTACATTTAAAAAAATAAATAAATAACAGATGACAATTTTTGGTTGTATCTATCAGTAAATATGTGTGTAAGCAAACACAGCCAGGCATAAATACAGATATGTTAAAGAATAGGCAGTGATCAAATTGTTGATCCCGATACCCCAACTAATGACTTCTATATATATTATACATCTATACTCATAAATCTCTACTTAAACATATATCTCTATAAGTTTTAGAGCATGTGATGGAGAATAAATGCAAGGTTTGCATTATAATTATATCATAGAAAAGTTAGAAACTATGTTTCTTTCTCTCCCTCATCTCTTTCCCTGTTTTACTCTCCTCCATAATTCCTTTTTATTATTCTGCTTTCCCTCTCTTCTGTCTTCTGTTCTACATCAGCATGTGCATGGTGCAAGCTCATGTGTGTAGGAATGCTCACAAGCTTGGTTGTTTAAGACTCTTGGCAATGCTCAAAGTGATCTAGAATTAAATCCTAGTCACATATAGGACTAAAAAGATTAAATAAGGAGAAAAGCTACGCTTAATGTAGCCCAAAATTTGATGGACCTCCCAAAAAATAAAAATACACACCCGTGTGTGAATGCATGTTTGTACAAATATTATGTTTGGCTAAAACAACAACATGTGGATCACAAATCATGCTCAATTATGCATTGGGAGGGGCAATGAAATAATATTTCTGCTACAAACTGTTTACTCACTCAGCAGTTGCCAGACATTTTGTGCCAACCAGAAATGCAAAAAGAAAAGACATAATTCTATGCCTAAAAATACCCAATTATGAAGCACCTACCACATGCGTAAGTGATGGTGGTTTTGGAGCAAGTTCATCTTCCGACAGAACTGCATAGTCAGTATAAGTACCCCTCACAGCAGTTGGATGCAACGCACCAAAAACTTCTTCTCCAACACTGAATGACCGCACAGAAGTTCCAACAGCTGCAACTTCACCGCTAATATCACGACCCAAAATGAGAGGTAGAAGTGGTTCAAATATGGAACGACCATAACCTGATCGCATCTGAAAGCATTAACATTTTTAAACATTCAATACCCATCATTCTTCTGCGTGTCCAAACATATTTACGCATTTCATAGATATAAGATATATGTTGAGCATGTACAAGCATAGGGTTTATCCCTGTATGGGAGTGCAAATATTTAGTAAATTAGTTTCAAAATGAATACTTGGTATGTTTCACTCTTGGATGGTATTTTTCTAATGCTCCATAGAATCCACTTAAATAAATTTCCATCATCTTAAGATCCACTATACAAGTCCGAATAAAGTTCTCCTAAATGAAATCAATCCCGTAGCTTGTGTTTCCGATCACAGCAGCCTTTCACTATGCAACTGCTGCGTTTATTACAGAAAAGCTGATGAAAATGACTCGAGGGCTCACATTTTCCTTATGACGTGGATTGAAAGACCCATGGGACTAAATGCTTGGACCATTTGTTTCTTTAATCCTATTTAATAGAGTATTTCCTTCAGGATTCAATACACATAAGAAGAGGATCTTGATTATTCTCTAGAAAACATCTATGATCTATTGACATATCGACAGGAGATGTATTATGCTATAATTAGTTATTATTTGACCTAATTAAGTTAAGAACATCATCGAGTTTTTATCCATCAGAAACCAAAAAAGAATCCCACATTACATAACAAGGAGTTTACAAAACATCAATCTCACCATCTATGATCATATTCAGTGAAATTACAGGGAACCCCAAGATTTCTTGTATGATTATTTGAATTTCTCCACACAAAGAATTCCCAAATACCCAAATCTCTCCATCTTTCCAATGGGCTTTAAATTAAAGAAAGAAAGAAACAGCTAAAACAATAACTCACTCTAGTATCAAGTGGATTGATTGAAACAGCTCGTGCTCGAACTAGGACCTCGTTGGGTTTGAGCTGGGGGACCTCAACATCAGACCGGAGCTGTAGCATCTCGGGTCCACCGAACCGGGGGAGAACAACAGCCCTGCAACTGGTGGCAATGAATCTAACAAAACCAGACTTGAAGAATTCATGGTCACAAGTCTTGAAGGTGTGGCTTCTTCTTGACAAGACTCTTTGCATTTTCTTGGTTCTAGCGCATCAGTTCAGATTCAAGGAGGCGTGAGCTAGCGGAATGGAATGGAATATATAGGAGAGGAGAGAGACTGAGCCTGAGCCAGAGCCAGGGTCAGGGACGTGGCTCTGTTTGCATCCGCAGACTGCATTTTGATTAGCTCTCTCGACACCTCTCGCTTGCTTTTGTTTTCGATTTTTGGGCCCTAACCTAAACCTGCCTTCCTCCTTTTGTTGGGTTGGACCTTTATGCATGCCGCTGCTGGCATGGCAACCCAATTTGTCATTTTCATTAGAAATTTTAATTGCTCGGGAAGACGCTTTTTTCACCAAAAGAGAGTAGGGTTAATTACTCGAGGCAAAGAGCAAATGGAACTCGAAAGTGCTTGGTGAAAGAAAAGATGTATACTTGTTAATAAGGGCCCAGGAAGTTCATAAAATTAGACTCAGATTCCTAATATTTGGTTGCATTCTTGTACATGGACCGGAATAAACTTTACTGTATCATTACTAGTGGATCATGTCCCCTCTCTAATTGTGGGGAAAGGTAGCTGCTCATCATGAAACAGAGCAGGAATCAAGGTACATCAAACTACAATTTAATTCCCTGCATGTTCTCTCCAGAGCCACCAGGGCCGCTACTCGTAGCCATTCCAGTCGCCAACACAGCAGCGGTAGCCGTAACGCTGGGAAGCACAGCAGTGGAGATGAAACTAGGATTTCCAGAATCGACAGCACTGAGGGTTGCAGCCTCGTTTGGCTCCGCAATTATTGTTTTGGCAGGTTGAGAAACATTGGCTTGGGAAACCGTAGCTGCCACACCTGTGTTGTTATGTTGTTGCTGCAGCATTGTTTCTGTGGCAGAAGCAGCAACCCTCAGGGTACTTGCTATGGAGGGATCTACACTAGTTTTCTGCTGGTCAGTAGCTGCTGAGTCATTTGCAGCATGAAGTTGTAGCAGCCTATAATCAGTTTCAGGCCTCCGACAAATCTTCCTTAGTGGCACAATTTCCTGAGGAACACAAGATTGAAAACTAGATTAACATCATGGAATCCAAAGAGCAGCTGGGTAACGAACTCAATTGCGCAAAATGAAGTAACTCAGTTGTATCTTCAGCATTGCTCCAAGAGAGAGGAGCAAAGATGTTGAAAACATTAATTCCTTCTTCATTGAAATTAACAATGGCAAAAAAAAAAAAAAAAAATCTGTTAATCATGATATTACTTACCTTTAACGAGCCATGTAATCAAGAGGAAATTTCAATTTGCACACTCAAAAAAAAAACTGCATTTCTTGCACAAATGGCAGAAGAGTATGCCAAAAGAGACTTACAATTTACATGATTCCATGAGTAGCAAACATACTCAAAACTTGAGTTTCTGTAATGAAATTGATTTCAACGAGATAATTAAAGAGGAACTTTAGCCAACACTGTTTTTCCCAGCACGAGAATAGGCAAAATCTGTTCCTCTGACTTTAGCTTATGTGAGATCAAGCACATGCATAGATCTAGTTTTAACAGTTAAAACCTGCTGTTACGCTTTTCTTATCTTGAGGAAGTCTATCGAGTAGAGGGAATAAAAAATAAAGAATGGTAATTTAACATCTTCCACTTGAATACTGAGAAACAGAAGAAAAGGAGTTCTATATTTGGATGAAAATCGTCCTATTTATTACCCAAAAGATGAACAAAACAATTTTGTACAACACGGGTTATATATTGAAATGGGCTTTCCATTGGGCTTTGTACATCAGAAACAGGAAAGATGCATTTCAAAATTGAAAAGAAAGAAACATAAATATACCTCAGACTGGTCATGATCATAACGCACCAGAAACCTACAACGGCAACCTCTTACATCATGTCTTCGTCTTTGTGCATCAAGAACATGAGCATCAAAATACAGAGCCTGATCTTTGCCTTCCTGAGAATTTGAGAGCATTTTAGAAAGATGCTCCTAATAGTTTCACCAAAGAATGATTTAATTGATCATTTGTTTTCATTCACAAGCAGATGCTCCCACCTGAAAACAGAGTATGAGGTCTCCAGGAAGAACTGCAACACATTCCGATGCTTCGCAAGGGAGAGAACGCTGCCTGACATGCTTGCAAACATTAAGCCACTCATCTTCATCAGGTCCAAAACCAGCAAACCGAACCAATACTTCCTGAAATGGCCAGAAATAGTAGAACATGATGTTAGCGAAAGAAGGCTGGCAAAGTAACACAAAAATAAAAGGCACAATTGTTCCCATGTGGCAAACAGCTAAGAAAACTCAATGTTGACAAAATATTGAACAAAGTTATTGGTAATTATTGAATTCTCTTAAGGAATAGGGTCATAAGAACCAGAGTCACCAATCCCAGCATATAGTTCATGGGCAAACAACTCAAATATTAGCTTTGGCAAACATTTGAATGTGATTATTCCTTCTAGGCCCTAGTGACAAGATGGAAAACTCAGTCCCTATGCCATGAAATCAAATCTTTTAACACAATGAACAATTTAGTAATGGAATACAGATATTGGTTCACATATACTTAGCTCTGAACAATCTCACAGAATTTTATTCAGAGAAGGAAAATGGAAGATAAGTTATCTAGTTGATGATAAAAGGATGCAATTGATGCATGGATGATAAAGGTGAATGAAAATTACAGAAGCATTAAACTCAGCATGCAACTAAAATATATCCCAAGTAGTTTATGTTAATCATTGCATTACTACATGCAGGAAGAATGAGTTGATATATTACCGGATCCCCCTTGTCCAAGTATCTATGGGATTGGAAGGTTCCTACATCATACCTGGCAAAGAAGGTAACAAAATTGAAGTGAATCAAGTAATCCCTAAACCAAGCAAGGAAAAAATTAAGTATCAAATAGAACAGGAAGAAGCATTAAAATCTCAACCACTTGAATCCTCAGCTGGAAAAGCATTAAATTCTCACCATGCACCATCTCTACCAGATTTGGCTTCAAATTCCATATAAGAGTTTTCTGAAGTTGCCCTTCTGGCACCAGCAGCTGTTAAAAAATGAGGGCCAAATAAATCTACAAACTGGATGTAGGCATTTAAAAAAAACGATTTCTGCAATATATAGAGGTGTTAACAACAAGTTGCATAGTTTCTTCAGCTTTAATATGGAGATGATGTTTAATGATGCTTCTTAATGACTAATCAGGACAGTCGGGAACATTTAAATCACCAGTTTGGGAAACTTTGCCAACCATGCAGGTATCAGGAGATGCAAGGAAACAAAATTGATTATATGAGAAATGATTATGACACAGTCCTTAATTTTTAACATCTTTGTTTTTCTAGAACAGGTCAAGAAAAGAAGGATGAAGCTTTTAACAGGTAAGATGCAATTATGTCCAGTGAAAAAGAGAAAGGAGTTCATCCTACTTAATTTTTCAGTAGCTACTATGCAATTATTTTCCTCACAAAACTGTACTGCATAAACTCCATTTTCTGTTTCTTTTTGGTACCTTAAGCAAACACTTCATAAGGTAATGTAAAATGCCAAAAACTAACCAAAAGTGTGACCATATGATACAACCTCCTCCCCTAAACATATCCTTAACCACCTAAATCCCCCCTCATGACTAAAGGCCATCCTCAACTAGAAGTATATGATGATTTCACACTGCATCATAGAATTCTATAGAAAAATGCCTATTATTAAAAACAAAATGGAAATTGCATAACTAATTTTTCTTTTTGAATCTAGATTGGGAACATTTTCAAAGAGCAGTCCTTTCTTCTCTTCATTTTCATACCTGTAGACACTTCTAGCAGCCGAAAGAGGAATTGGGAAATGAAGAAGACAGAAGATACGAGAAGAAATTGAGAGACATGAAATAAGAGAACAAAAATCAGATGTGTCAAAAGGGACATCTCAGAACAGCACAGACAAGGAAGAAATTAGAGAATTATAAGTTCCAAACTTGAGCATGAGAAATTATCCCCAAGAGAATGCTATAAAACATTTTGATGACTGGAGATGACCCAAATTTACCCAATTTTCAGGAAAAGGGCCATGCATTCACACATCTAATTACTTCTGAAGCTCCATCACTTTAATTCAACAACGATTTTGAAATTGGGAGAATTTCAAAGGGATGTAAACTTTGAAGCCTGAATGTGGCTTGCACTCCACATATCAGATTATAAGCAATCTAAGCATGACTCTACACATACAGCACAGTACCATTTCAAGTTCATCTGGAAAATATTAAATGGCTTTTGATTAGTTTGAATTTTATTTTTCCAAGTTTTGGTTTTGGCAGAAATATTTGGATGATAAAAAATAAAGGGATTTCCTTGAAGAGTTCCGATGACTTGTGTGTTGAGCTTTGATTAAAGGTACCCCCTCTCCCCTATATTTTTGAGAAATGAGGTACTTCCAAATCAGATTGTGAATATGTCAGAATAGATGATACAGGGCTGTTGGACTTGGACTTCTGTTGCTAGTTTGTTGATTGTCTTCATGTTGTGTGGAGATTTATGCACTATTTGGGGTCATGTGTGCCCATGAATTGGAAAATATCATCAGTTAACAATGCTTGAGATTAGAGAGGTCCTTAGCTTACAACTAAGAAAAGATTGCAAGTGAACTGTGGTCATGTGTGTCAGATGGTAAGTCTGCTGCTAAATGATTTTTATGATTTTGGAATCTTCTACTTGAGACCTTGCAGAAGATGGTTGTGGTTCCTTTCATACAAGAGATCATTAAACAAACATCAAGGCATTATACCAACCAAAGAGTAAACAAAGACATGTTGGGGGACAGCAGGATGGATGAATAAGCAATCATTTCCAATGATGAATAAGCTATAGGAAGACCCTGCTTTCAGCATGAGCAACATAGAGCATGGGAAAGAACCTAAAAACAGCGATGAGTAAAACCATTTCCCGCAGATACAATCAAAGTGTTTGTAAATAGACTAAAATACACTTACACAGGCACATGGGGTGTGTGCATGCCAGAGCATACGCTTGGATGTGATGCTTATTCGTATGCAATACCCATCAACATTGAAACCAAACACAGCAACGCTAAAATTTTAGTAATTTAAGAGACTACTTAATCAAACCAGGTGACATCTTGAATTCAAAGTTGAGAAGTGCCAAAGAAATGACCTATTAGGTAAGCAAAAATGCTAAAAAAGGATAAAGTGCTCAACACTTCGGAATTCATTCTACCTGAAGAAGCAGATGTAGTGGCTGGCACAGCATCAGGTATAGGAGCAGCTACTTGTTGAGGCACGCTCCTCGCAGCAGCTGAATCATCGCGAGGCATAGGTGTTATATTTAACTTCATCGGGGCCTTATTTGATTTTGCCCTTATTGCATACCGTCTATTTTGGAACCAATTCCAAACCTATAAATAGTATTCCAATTAAGATATAAGTGTTGAAATAATCCTAATCATGCATGAAAGAAATGCACTCAAGGTGTCTTACTTGTTTCATTTGCACTTGAATCTTCCCTTTTCGCTCTGGAGACTCACTACAAAGAGAGATGAACACCTCACAATTTTAATCCCCACGCTATAACGAGAAAAGTTTAAATATCATAAGTTCTTGAAAGAAAACACACTCACCTGAACTTCTCTGCAAGAGATACAAGAACCTCACGAGCTGGCATCATGTTATGGTGTTCTTGCAAAATAGCGTCCATCTCCGTGACCTTGAAAAGTGGTACAGAACAAAACATTAATCAAAATACCATGAAAGGAAAAGGTTTTACACGTTCAATTCATCTGCTAAAAGGGGAAAAAAAAAAAAGCCCGGGGAAGGGAGATTAGTCTGCCTTCTTTGCAGCCTATAATATCCATCTGAAACCTAGAGTTCCAAAACATGATCAATCCCAATGCAACACACACTTGGATCAAGTAAAATAGTATCCCAAGATTTTATTTCAGTAGACAAAAAAAATTTGAATGATATCATAATGTAAGCTCTTATCAATTTATGCGACATGCTTTGATTGTTTATATATAACGAAAGAGAACCTCAACCTCCCCAAATCCGCAAAAATTTTACTTGAAAAAAAAGAAGTCCAGACATGTGAAAAATTAGATTACATATAATTAGTTAAAATTAAACATTAATGGCATTAGATAACAATACAGAACAACACAACATCATATATTGTAAAAAAAAATAAAAAATCAAGGCACTAATTGAAACCCAGAAAAATCAAGCACAGATATCCAGAGATAAAACCAGCCCACTTTGTATTTCCAACTTTAAATACAACCCGCATCAAGAAAAAAAAAACAAAAGAAAAAATATTGACAATGACAGAAAAGATAGCATACCTCATATTGCATGAAGCGAAAAGAAGGACCGCCATTACTGGGAGGACGACCCATCGCTTCACTCTACTACTCTCTTCTTTTGCAACTAACAATTCATTTTCGAATCAGACACCCGCTCTTTTAACAATCAAACTCTGTTTGTTACGGTTAATGTTTGTTTTTTTTCTTTTAAGGAAAAAAAAATAAAACAAGGGAAACTCAAAGGACAGAATCCCTTAAAAAAAAAAAAACAACGACAAAGAAAGAAAGAAAAGCAGAGGCCAATTCATGCGTGCGAGAGAGAGGTGGCATGTTTGGATTTGGCTTTAACGTAGCTTACTTTTAAATTATTTTTTATTTTTAAAAGTATTAAAATAATTTAAAAACATTAAAAAATAATAATATAAAATTAAAAAAAAATAAAAATATAATTGTACCACAATACTAGATAAAAAAATCAATCTTGTCTCGTGAGCAATGGTCTTTACTATTTTGAAAATAGATGTTTATTTTAAAAATGTGTTTTAATTGAAAATATATTAAAATTATATATATTTTTTAATATTAATACTTTAAAATTATATAAAAAAATACCTAAAATATTAAATTAATACTTTGCAAACAAACAAAAACTTTAAAATAAATTTAAATACATTATCAAACACACTCTTGAATTCTTCCACCAAACTAATAATCAATTTCTAATATATTAAACTACATTATCAAACACACTCTTGAATTCTTCCACCAAACTAATAATCAATTTCTAATATATTAAACTATATTATTAAACACACTCTTGACTTGCTAGTAAATGTTATCAGATTTAGTCAGATTATTTTTTAATTCGAATATTAATTCGAGCAAGAGACACGTCGGTTGACTTAATGAAAAAATCAATTGGAAGAAGTTAGATAAATCGAGTAATATAAAGTATTAACTGAAAGCTAAAATTGACTAATTTATAAAGAAATTAAAAAAAAACCCAAATATTTATAATGATTTTTATTTTTTTTACTTAGCAATGTCGATATATGCATTTAATATAGTAAATCCATAATCTATAATAACTACATTAAAACAAAAATATGAGAGGTTTAAAAATATATGACAAGCTTGTTTGGAAGTGCAGTTATAATTACTTTTTAAAGTGTTTTTCATGTCGAATATATTAAAATTATATTTTTTTATGTTTTAAAAATTATTTTTAAAATAATATATCAAAATAATTCATAACATATATAAAAATAATTTTTAATAAATAATAAAATAAAATTTTAGTATATATCAAGTTTACAAACGCTCACAAAATCTTGTATCCTTTAAAGAAAAAAAGTTTTGCCTTTTTATTTTTTAATTCTAAATCCAAGTAGCGGGTTCTCCTTAACTTTTCTAATAAGATATTTTTTCAAAAAAAAAAAAACCATTTATCTCTCTCTCTCCATGTCCTCCTCCCACCTCACCGACGATAGATTAGATGCCCATCACATTTAGGGATAAAATGGCTTTTAGTTTTTAGGGTTCCGGGGAGGGCTTAATATTGAAAAAAGCACATTTTGGGAAAAGTAATTCCCATCAAAACATTTGATGGAATCTAATTACATCTTATAAGAAGTTGATGAAGAATAGCAACATTAAATTAAAATTAAAATTCTACTGTATTGTATTATATTGAAAAAAAACTAATTGCCCTCAATAATTCACTATACTATATGTGAGAAAAAAAATACTCTGGATTATAGTAATGTTTTCCTTTTCATCCCTTAAATTTTTCATACTCGGATCATTTAACTTAAAAAAAATAAAATTACATTGTATTGACTAGAAATTAAACTTTATAAATTTTTTTATATTTATTTTCTATAAAGTTATTACAATATTAAAGATTGATATTCAATTTTATATATAAAAAATACAGTTTCATTGCTCATGAAACATTAAAAATACAGGGATCAAAATTGATAATAAGGCAAATATACAAACTTAAAAAAAAAAAATCATAGAGCGCTTTCCAATGATTTTGGCCTTCATTTTTTTCCCTTTTGCATCCTTTTAGTTTGAGACTTTTAAGTTTCAATCCAAAATTTATTTTGTTTACTTTTCAATCCTTGATTTTAAAAAAGAAGAGAGAGTCGTAGAAAAACTATGGAGGAGAAAGAAAGTTGTTGGTTCATGAAATTTCATGAACAAAAAAGGTCAAATTTGATGTCAATGTCTTTCTTGACGAGATAAGTGTTATTGAGATGTTTTTTAGTTTTCATATTATTGAAAAAAAAATGGTTGAAAGAGTTTTTTCCTATTTAATTTTATATTTTTAAACTAGTTTAGAGATGTTTTGATTTGAGAAATTAGTTTATAGATATTTTAAGAATGTTTATTAGATGAAAAAAAGGTTTAAATTGGATTTTTAAGTCCAAAAACACCTAGCTTAATTTTTCTAGGAATACAATCTATTTTATTTCAATTTTTTTTTAAAAAAACAAACAACTTCGACAAAAAAGAATAGACAGCTAGTGGTGCAGGTCTTCTTTCTCTTAGGCCAAGGCTTGGGCCTCATCTTTTTGGCCTTAGTTCCTAATCTCTTTTATGGTTTTCATTTCTAGATTTGTGTTTTTTTTTTATTGAAATGCAATATAAAAAATGTTCAACCTAATATTTAAATTATTATTTAGTATTTTTCATGATTCTTAAATAATATTATGAGTTTCTATTGGAAAGTTAACAATTTCCTTTCAATTATCATGCAATATGCCAAAACAAATTATTCATTAATATTCAATAAAAATATTTTTTTGTTATTTAAATTTTTAATTGAGTTTTGACATGACTTTATTGCATTTGAATTAAAAATATATCTTTAATTACATACAAAAATATTATTTTGAGATCATGATTGGTTTTTATAATTTCTTTTAAAACTTGCTTTTGAGATCATGATAAGTTTTTATTTAAAATATAGTGTTTACAGTTAAAAAAACATACTTTTGTTAAGACAAAAAAAAAAAAAAAGATGCATTGATGCCAAAATGGAGTTTGCATTAAAGAAACACATCTTTCTCAATAATTTTATTCATTGTCTTTAATGCAAATGCCTATTCATAATTGTTTAGTTAAATAAAAAATTTATTGTAAAATTCAAGGTTATTAAACCAAACCAAGGCAATGACTTAGATCATGGGTTAGACGGTTTAACTTGGTTTGACTTAGGTAAATCAAAAACGTTGTTTTTTAGATATTTTTGTAAGAAAAATAAATTAAAATCATTTTTAAATATATATATTTTTTTTAAAATCTAGGTTTTGATCAAGTCAACCAAGTTGCAAGGATACCCGTCGAGTTGGTTAGGCTATACTAGATCAACCCCCACCTAATTTACTTTTAAATCTAGTCTAGCTTAGAAGTTGGGTTGACATGTAATGCCCATCACTTTATTTTGATATTTTCAAACACGTATATAATCATTTAAGGTAAAAAAAAAAGTTGTATTTTTTTAAGCTAACTTGTGCTTGTTTTACTTCATCATATTTTATTCAGAACAATTTAGACATAACTTTTAACATTCATGGTATACTAGAAATACATATCTAACATACAAGAGATTTTCCATTTAAAATAAAGAACTTATTCAATCTAACAAGTTTTTAGCAAAATCTCCCATGCACAAGGGATCTACCTAAATTTTTTTCTTACATTAACACTTGCAAACACAACAGCAGCAACTCAAACCACATTTGGCTCACACAATAATACTTAGGTAGCCTATGACATACCACCCAAATAATTTCATCAATTACATAGTTAAACGCATTACATAAACATAGCATAAGATCACAACATTCTTTGAAATATTTATATACAATCATTCTCAAACAATAGAGTCATCTCTTCTTTTCTTTTTTCTTTTTTTCTTATAATGCACATATTACCTTTACTTAAATACAAATATTAATTACATTTACATAGCATAAGCTAGTTATTGCAAGATACCACCTTATAAAAAGACTAAGTCAAGCGAGCACAATGTATTAAGATGACAATGTCAAATAAACAAGTACATGCAAAACATATAGAGTTGTGAGATAAATATTAAGCATAATATATAATCATTTTCTTACTAATGGTCATAAAAATATTTAAGTAAACACAACATCATTAGACCTTTTATAAGCATATTTAATCTCTCACAAATTTTCAATTCATTACATCCTTGTTACTAACTGATAAACAATCATTTCCTATAGTACACATATTAGGCTATCACCTTTATGAATACATCAAGACCTTGTCAACTATATGTTTATTATTCCATTTCAATTAATTATAGCTCATACTTTAAGTTAATTGCATTCATCAAATAGTTTCAATACCCCTAACTTGTGGTTTATATTAATTATGCATTCATTTACTCATTCTAATGATCATAACTCATGCTTTATTTTAAACACATTCATCGAATCATCCCAACACATTTATTACATGGTTTATTTCAATTTTTTCTTTTGGTATCCAAGATTATAATCTTATACATAAGATGTATTCATGATATTAAATAGAAAAGTTTGTTTTGTTTTATTGATGATAGAGCAATTAGGTTTTCTTTACTTGATAAGATAAGGATCTCCTTACCAATGAGAACTTTTCTTCTTGTTTTTTTTTTTAAAAAATCATTGTCAAGACAATTTTAAAACCTTCTGTAACACATCAAAATCACGAAGCAGCTTACCTTAGGTAGGGTGCGTTAAGGGTACTAATACCTTCCCTAACCATAACCAGTCCTTTACCCGTGAATCTCTGATAAGATCAGTACATTCGGATTTTCTAGTAGCCCTCAATTAAATACTAGGTGGCGACTCCCATCAAATCAAGCAAATGAAATGAAAAATCGTCGATTGATGTTACATGGGTGACGTGTAACAATGTTGGTGTACTAATTTTTAGTGATGACAGTTTGCATTCAATATTTAAATTGGTCACCAAAAATAGATTGTAAATTTTAGAGCTCAACTCAAATAAAAGGCGTAGACAAAGAAAGTCTTATAATATGGAGTTTATTTAGGTCCCAAGTTATATTTAAAAGAGCATACAAGCATCATTAACAATTAGGGCGTCGATACTATAAATTATGGATATAAAAGCTTAGTTAGGTATGATAAATGCTTCATATTATTATGATTAATCTGAACCAAGTGATGACAAAAATAACCTTTATGTTGATATAGTTGAGGAAAATGAGTTAGTTGGGCCACTAAGCTAATTAATTGGACCTCTCATTCTTAAATTTGAGGATGTGAGAGGGTATGCCTAAATGACATGCAATGAATTAGACTTTAAATCATAAAAACTCAACCTTATCGAGCAATGAATTAGAGGGTGGTATATAAAGAATTCATTACAATACAAGGTACAACGTTCAACTAAAACTTACATGCAATTGCAATGTATTCATGAATCATTCTGTAAATGGTATTTCTATGAAGGTGCCACTAGAGAGGTCTAATTCATTTTAGATCTCAAAATTAAAAGGGTCACACTCATGTCAAAACTTATTGGTTATGTAAAGTCACCAACAAATTGACTCATATCTAATTATTGATGTGATATTTAAAATTATAAAAGCCAATATAAGTATGTAATTTAGAAATATTAAAGCTATTATACATCTATTGGTATGCATGCCTTCATCAATTGGTTTTAAAGGTGATAGTATCAAGTAAATGTAATTGTCTGGTAATTTTAAGAACCCCTAGATTATATGATAGAGCTGTATTTTATTATGTATGCTTGAGCATATATAATGCACATGTTTAGGAGTATCATATTCACAAGTTTTACTAGCAATGCAATTTCAGTTTACTTTCTGACACTCCTTAAGGACTTTCAGGACATCCATAGCTAGGGAAAGAACATGCTTTCATATTTGTACATGTAAAACATGCATAAAATAAAATAAACAAATAGATGATTATTTACTATTCCTTTCGATACAATTATTTTAAATATTCTCGGTTAATAATTTCTTTTTAAAATTTAATTATTTTTTAAACATTAAGTAATAGTTTTAATCTAAATATATCTAGCTTTGGTCGTAAGAGCGCATATTCACATCGATCATCTAAAAGTTAAAAGGACGTAATGTTTGAAGCTGAAATGAAGAGGTAACTTTAAATGAAAGCTCGATAATAATAATTTTTAATAGCTAAAAATGTACTAACGTTTTGGCTTGTCGTATCAAATGGTGTGACTCTAGATATTTTATTATAAATCTTACCCACTTTAATGAGTTCTACCGAGACAAGTTGCATGCACAATAATCTCATCAAGTATGCATCACATAATTTTTTTTATTTCTTATTTGTGACTTTATTTTTTGATGTCAGATTGTTTTCTTATATATGTATTCTATGTCTTAATAAGTATGATTTGATATTAGCAACTTCTCTAATGTGCTAAGAGGGGGATGATTAATGGCTAGTAGTGGTCCCAATACACTACTTTAATATTGTTAAGATACATTGTCTTGATCAAATAATACGGCAGTTTGATTTATCTCAACACATCATAGATTATGTTGATACAAGTGATGAATTGCATAATGATAGTTGCTAAGGCAGAAGAGAAGATAATTGTTTCATAATTCCTTTAACTTATCTAAATCTTTAACATGCTAAAAGAAATAAGATATTTGTAGAGCGACTCTTGACTCGACAATTGATTTAGAGAGTTGCATGAGATGATATATAAGTATAACACAACGAATTATTACATCAACATGAATTCGTTTTTCAAGGCGTTCATAAAATCTAATGCATTACGAGCCTTGTTTTTCGAGACAGAATCAATTGATATGCGTTAGTTTCTTTTATAACATTTATTAAATATCTTGTTTATATATTATAGATGACGATAATGATAATTCTGTGTGTGTGTGTGTATTATTTAATATAAAAATAAGACATGTCATGACCAATACTACGTCTTTTTTGTGTTGTGATGAATTTTAGAAAGTTAGAGAGGCTAAGCATCTCAAAAAACATTTTTGATGAAAAATAACATTTAGTCATTTAGTTAGGAAGGCATGCTCATCCATGAGTGGTTTAAGCTCGTCCACAGGCTACTAAAATATTTTTTAGATATAGTTAAATGATATACTTGAATGTTATGAGAATTGATATTTTTTAATTAAGAATTTAGTTGAAATCAAATTAAATTAAAGGTTATATAAATTATTATTGTGTAGAATTTTGAAATATTGACTTGATTTTTTTATAGCATGGAGTTAAAAAGCTCAAGAAAATATCACATTTAACTTCACAAACTATGCTATTTTTCAATTAAAAATTTATTTTACATAAAATATTTTTCATGAAGATATTATCAAGATTTTCTTGTGTTTGATTTCTAAATATATTTTTTAAAAAAGTATTTTTATACCTTCATCTTCATTTCCCGTAAAATATTTTACAGGAAAATTATTCATTAAAAAATATTTTATAAACCCTCAAACTTAATTTATTTGCTAAAAAATATTTTTAATTTATAAAATTTCATAAAATATTTTATGAATAATAATCTATTTACAATATCATCCACCAACTATTTCAATCACCAACGCCATCTCACAATCACCACCATCTCTTTCACCACCATCTCCTCTACTATTATTATTGAAAAATATTTTACATGTAAATTAGAAATTATTTTCAACCAAACATTAAAAAACATTTTACATGTAAGACATTTTACGAGAAAACACTTCTCATGTAAACTAGTTTTCATTTATAAAATATATTACACAACAAAAGAACCTAGGCTTACTCGGGAAAAAAATAAATCATACTCTATTCCTTCTAGCCATGGCTTGGGTGAGGAAGAGTCTGAAAATACCACAATTATTACAATCTAACAACAATTAAATTGTAACTGCGAGTACATGCTACAGAACATAGGCTATTTATTAGTGATATCTGAAAAGCTGATGACTTAACAACCAGAGCTCTTTTGGTTCCAAAATAAGTTGATTCATGCCTGTTTACTTTCACAAGATTATTTTTTACTCCAATTTTGCACTCATTCTTATGAATCCTTTTTCACTTCCAAAAACATGGATTGCTCTAAGCCAAAACCTAAATTAAAAACTGCACGCCTAATCCAGCTGTTGTAAGTTGTAACCCGAAATCATAACAAATATGCACCTTCATATTTGGCTACCACATCAATCAAAAGCAGATGAAAGCTTGAACATACTCATACTGTGAAATTTATACACGATACAGCATTCCCCGAAGAGAAGCACTGTTTATTGATCGTTTCAGACACCACAAAGCACATTGAAGGAAGTTTCATCCTAACAAACCAAAGTACAAGATATAAGGTCCATTTATCAAGCATGATGTGGTACTAGACATGCCCTATGCATATGTAGCTTTTCATAGTTACCCCCAACGGTCCTTGAGATTTTATCCAAACGACATGTTAATATAATTTCTTAAATTAGAGATTTATCTCCCACGGTGTAAGAGAATATAACCATCTAACTTGTCACACAAGCTGGCTAAGCACCATCATCTTCCAGGCTGTTGACCCTTTCACATTCATCAATCCATTCGCTATATCTACAGTAAAAAACAGTTAGAAAAGTAAATATCTTGCGATTCTTGTCTTATTGTGAGCAAATATGAAATGTGCATTTCAACTTACATGTCTATGGGCTCAGTCAAAGCTGCAAAAACACGACAGAAAAGGAAGGTTAGTTCATCTCTGTTCTCACACATCAAAGAAGGGAGCGAAAAAATGGGCAGGAACAGAAGTTCAAAGACATACATTAAAAATTGCAGACTAAAAAATCATGACTTAAACTAGTATAATAGTTAATGTACAAGGCCTAATCATACTTGTCAAACCTCACAGAGACAGATCATATGAAGCATCACAACCCTTGGTGGAAAAAATAAACCACTAATGCAAGCATATTGAAAGTTCTTGACAACATCACAGAAACCAGTAATTAACTGCAGAAGAACACAGCACTAGCTATTTCCAATGGATTCTTAATTGAAATGGTTTGTCTGCAGGCTAGGAAGTCCTGATGGGCTAAAAAAAATTGCATATCCAATATCTCAAAATAAAAGGTCAAAAGATATTAGGGGAAATTGCCATAGAACTAAAAATGTTGTTAGGCTCCTCCTATTTGCAAATCTAAAATTGCCTATAATGCTTGACCACATCTACATGTACCACAACCACCAGGCAACAGTGACAGCATATTGTTTTCTGATCTAGCTACATGAAATCATAAATTTTCAAACAGATTAACACCAATGCACTCCTGAAGCACTTATAACTCACAGGAAAACAGGAAATCCTGTCACATCCCAACATCCTTAACTATCAAGGGGTATAGAAAATTCTGGAAAGTCTCTAGATAATGGGTTTTCAATCCTGAATTTATGCATTTTCTCATTAATGTTCAGGAAAAAGTACTTATAAATGCATGAATTTATGCGTTTTTCAATACTGAATTGATGCATTTTCTACACAGAAGTAGTTCTCTTTATTCTAGGGAAAGCTTTTAATCCCTGGGATTCCATGGGATAACTTGTGAATTCAATCAGCAAAGACTGTGATTCATATTGAGCATGCTTTGCCACAAGATTTTAGTTGGGGTTTTGGGTGGTTGTCGGATGTCATGTCCTATTTCGTTAGGTCTTTCTGTTTTTTGATGTTTTAGTTTTGTTGCTACTATCCTTATGGTATCTTTGGAATAAAAAGTGAATGGACATGTGCAAAATTTGGATTGTTGCTGCAAATCGAAGAGATGGTGGTTATTGGATGGTTTTCACACTGAGACTTGACGTCATGTGCACTTTATGCAGTCAAATCCTCAACAGCCTAGACTAAAAGGTGTTGGTGATTCCAACAAGAAAAATATGGTTCAAGGAATCTAAATTGAGGATTTAAAGATGCAAGGCTAATCTCAAATTAAGCAAAGCATGGGACGCAGAGGTGTAAGTATGTTTTATCCTTTGTTTTTTTAACTCAGATTCAGAGGCTGCCTAAATAAGCTCAAGTGTCACTCACAAGCTAGTCACGTTCACAGTACTAAGGTGTGGCAACTTCTAACTCGTAAGATGACGACTCAGGGATGGAGGAGAAAGACTACAATCTTAGATATTATTTTAGAACATCAAATAAGAACTCAAAATTCTTTGGCAGTCACCATCTAACAAGTGAAGATATACTTCACTGCTTCTCTTTCCCACTTTCTCATTCTCTCTCCTTTGGACTCCAACCTTACCATCCCTTCTTGTTTCTCATTCCTAATCATTTCCTTCTATCTATTTCTCCACTCTCCAATCTTAGTTCAGTTTTTTTTTTTTTTTTTTTCAAGTTCTCTTCAATTTCCAAAGCATTAAAATGTGTTTCATGGCACAGAACTTGAAGCTGGATTAATCAAATCATAATGATACCATCAGACATTATTCAGGTCTATTTTGACACATCATGGAGTGATATGGTTGTTTATAAGTTAAGTTTCAGTGTTTATTTCAGATTGCTACCTAAATTGATTTTTAACTTCTCAAACTGCAGTTGGATTGATATAAATAAATTAGAGTTCACCAAATTGAATTAAGCATGACCCAAAACGAGCTACCAAGTACTCCAAGCCGAGGCAGCGCACAAAACCACCAGATCCTACACATCTGGCTCAATATCAAAAATTAAAGTTAACTTTCTTCTTCCAAATTATAAAACGATTAAGCAACCCTGCTTTGAACTTTTGCATTATCATCCCCTGAACTAGCAGCATATAAGCATACACCTATTATTTAAAGAACTTTGATGTTCTGATTCCCATTAACTTTTTTTGACAAGCAAAATCTACCTTCACGTGTAAATTTAGAAAGTCCCCACTTCTAGTTGAGTATCAATTTCTTCTACTTTTGGCATTCATAATTTACAGAGCAAAATACCTGTGATGGTCATGCTGAAGCTCTCCTGGCAAATCCCACAAACAGCCTCACCAATCAAGTTCTTCATATCACTGAAACAAAATTTAAGAAAAGGAAATTAATGATAGTTTCAATACACAGTAACAAGTGGCATGGATCCTCCTCAATTAATGATAGCAAATGTCCCTCAAAAGTGGAAGCGCAACATCTTAAAAATGATTTTCCACTAAGACAAAAATGATAAAAATCAGATGAAAAAGAAAGTAATTGAGAACTTACACGCGACATTCAACACTTGTACCATGGTTGCAGAAGGGGCAACTAAAAACAGTATCAAGCTTGTCCATCCGCTTCTTAGGTGGTGGCTTTGCTCTTGACTTTCTTTTCCCCATTTCTAAATTCAAACCTACACCACACCAATCATGCATCTAATTAGAACACATCCTTAACCCATATTGCACACGAAAAACACAGCCAAGATAATAAGAATTAACTGAAATTAAAAAAAAAAACAAGAACAAAATTATATATATAAAAGCATTAGAAATCTAAGTTTTTTTTCACTTTCTCTTTGCTAACTTCAATTCATTCTCACACAGAAGGCATTTAACACCCTAAATGGACAGTACCCTTCCTTAAACATTCCAGTTTGAATCAGAAAAATACCCAAAAAACAACACAAAGAAGCCTCACATAAGGATTTCTCTCTTCTTCTTTTTTTCCATAAAATTTGGCAGTGACAAAACACAGAATAATGGTAACATAAAAGCAAGCACTGTTTTGCTTCAAAAGAAAAGAAGTATCAGAAGCAGAGAAAGAAGATGGGAGTAAACGAGAACACAAACCCTAGAAATGAAAAGAAACAGAATAATAATGAAAGAAAAGCGAACCTGAATCAGAAGAGAAGAATGGTTGGGTTTGTGTAGAGGGAGAGCGAGAGGTAGAGGAGAAACACCAAGACAGAAGAAAAAGTGGAATTCTCGGGCACTCTGTTCTGTTGACACCTAACAACAAGATATTTGACCCCTTTCTATTTCTCTTTCTTGCTATTTCTAATTTATGTTTTAATTAAAAGAAGACGCCATCATCAGCCATCTTCCCTTGTCAAGTCATAGTTATCACATCTTTTATGGGATTGACCGGTCAACAAACTGGTTTTTAAATTCTACAAATAACCTAGAGTAATTTAGATTAACTTGAAAAATTTCAATATTTTATATTTTATATAAAAAAATTAAAAATAATTCATATGAACTGTTATAAATAATTAAAAAAATTTAAAAAAATTTATTTCATATTTAAAAGATATTAAGTTATCTTTTTAAGTTCAAGTATTTAAACCAAAACTTTTTTTTATTTCATATTAAAAAAATATAATTTTTTTTTATTTTAAACACATAGTATTAATTATAACTAAAACAACTCAGTCTTTTACTATGGATTGTACTATGCAATCCACAATGAAAAGGTCGAGCTCTTTTTTTTTTTTTTTGAGCTATCTTTTTTTTGTGTTTTATTCCTTTCGATTTTTTTTCTTTTTTCTTTGTTTTTTTTTATTTTAATGAATTTTTATGTTTAATTTAGTTTGTTAATGTTAATTTATTTTTATTTAGTTATCAAACTTTTATGACACGGATCCCGGGTTTGACGAGTTAACCTGGATTTATTTTTTTTTGCTATTTTTCGTTTAGTTTAGTTTGTTAATGTTAAATTTCTTCTATTTAATTATCAAACTTTCATGACACGTTTAACGGGTTAACTTGGTTTTCGACTGCACAGTGCAGTCCACAGCGCAAAGGTTGAGCTGTCTTTTTTTTTTTTTTGCTTTTTTCTTTGTTTTTTTTCTTTTAATGAATTTTTTTGATTTAATTTAGTTTGTTAATGTTAATTTTTTTTATTTACTTATCAGACTTTCATGACACGGATCTTGGGTTTGAAGGGTTAACCTGGTTTGACGAGTTGACCTGAAATTTTATTTTTTGCTTTTTTTGGTTTTAATTAATTTTTTTCGTTTAGTTTAGTTTGTTAATGTTAAATTTTTTTTTTATTTAATTATCAGACCTTCATAACATGTATCTCGGGTTTGATGGGTTAACTTGTCAATTTTTTTTTATATTTAGTTATTAAACTTTCATGACGCGAATCCCAAATTTGACGGGTTAGCTTGATTAATTCAGAATTTCTTTTTCTTTTTCTTCATTACTTTTTTCTTCATTTAGGTTTTTATCTTTTTTTTTTAATTAATCTATTTAATTATCATATTTTTATGACACGAACGTGCAGTCAAACTCACATTCAGAGCTTGGGTTTGATGTTGCAGCAAGACTCACTTAAACTTGAGTCATGCAAGTTTAATATTATTATTAATATTATAAATATTACTCTTGGGTCACGCGTTTCACCCAGACCTAAGGCTCTTTGGTATATCTTTGCAGAAAGACTTAACACTCTTAGATCTTAGCCTTTTTTGATATTTTTTACGTAAAAAAAAAAGCCTAACCCGTGGCATATGCCTTTGTTTTTTTTCTTTTTAACCTTTTTTGTGGACACAAGTGCAGTCCATAGTGAAAAAGTCGATGCCTTTAGTTTTTTTTTTTTTGGCTTTCTTCTTCTTCTTTTTTGTTTTTTTAATTTTTTTTAAAAATTTAGTTTCTTAATATTAATTTTTTTATTTAATTATTAGACTTTCATGACACGGATCCCAGATTTGACGGGTTAACCCGGTTGATTCAGATTTTTTTTTCTTTTTCTTCATTAGTTTTTTTCTTCCCGTAGGTTTTCTTCTCTTTGTTTTTTCCTTTTTAATTAATCATTTTTTTAAAAATTTAGTTCATTAATATTAAATATTTTTTCTATTTAGTTATCACACTTTCTTGACACAAATCTCAGGTTTGACAAGTTAACCTGATTTGGCGGGTTAACCTAGTTAATTCAAAATTTTTTTCTTCTTTATTAGTTTTTTTTCTTTCAATTTCATCTTTTAATATTATACGCAGTTCATAGTGAAAAGACTGGTGCCTTTGATTTTTTTTTTCTTTTTTTTCTTTTTATGCCTTTCATTGTGGATTGTACAGTGCAGTTCACGGTGAAAAGACTGATGCCTTTTTTTCTTTTTAAATATATATTTTTTAAAATTTAGTTTGTTAATATTAAATTTGTTTTTATTTAGTTATTAGATTTTCATGACACAGATTCCTAATTTGACGAGTTAACCCAATTAATTCAATTGTTTTTCTTTTTCTTCATTAGTTCTTATAGGTTTTTTTTTCTTTTATTTTTTCTTTTTAATTAATATTTTTTTTAATTTAGTTCATTAATATTAATTTTTTTTTCTATTTAGTTATTCACTAATGCCTTTAGTTTTTTTTTCTTTTTGCTTTTTTGCGGTTTTTATGCCTTTGATTGTGGACTGCACAGTATAGTCTACAGTGAAAACGCTAATGCCTTTTGTTTGCTTTTATTTTTTTTCCTTTTTAATTAATTTTTTTTTCTATTTAGTTATAAGACTTTCATGACACGAATCTCAGGTTTTACAAGTTAGCCTAATTAATTCAGTTTTTTTTTCTCTTTCTTCATTAGTTTTTTTCTTCTTTGTTTTTCCCTTTTTAATTAATTTTTTTTTAATTAGTTTGTTGATATTAATTTTCTTTCTATTTAGTTATCAAATTTTCAAGACACGAATCTCAGGTTTGACAGGTTAATCCTATTAATTTAGATTTTTTCGTTTTCTTTATTTGTTTTTTTTCTTCCTATAGGTTTGTTTTCCTGTGTTTTTTTATTTTTTATTTTTTTTTTGTTTAATTTAGTTCATTAATATTGAATTTGTTTCTATTTAGTTGTCGCACTCTCATGACACGAATCTCAAATTTGATGGATTAACATGATTTAATGGGTTAACCTAGTTAATTCAATTTTTTTTTTCTTCATTAGTGTTGTTTCTTTCAATTTCATCTTTTAATATTGTAACTATAACCAAAAGAGATCAACATTTCACTGTGGATTGCACTGTGCAAATCCACAGTGAAAGGTAGATACCTTTCAGTTATAAGTTTTTTTTTGTTGCTTTTTTCTTTGATTTTTTTAATTAATATTTTTTTTGTTTAATTGAGTTTGTTAATATTAAATTTTTTTCTATTTAGTTATCACACACTTATGACATAAATCCAAGTTTAACGGGTTAACCTGGTTTGACGAGTTAAACTAGTTGATTCAATTTTTTTCAAGTAGTTTTTTTTTCATATTTTAATATCGATTTGATTAAGAATTAAACTTTATGATTTGTTTTGTTTATTTTTCATTAGATTATTATGATCTCATGAGGGGATTTTATTATGTCCCTCCTCGTAAAGCACTATTCATTGGAAATAGTGCTTTGCTTTTTTTATTTTTTTCTTTTCAATTAATTTTTTTTGTTTAATTTCATTCTGTAATATTAAAAAAAAATCTATTTTGTTATCGTGTTTTAAGGCTCTTAGGTCTGGTGTTGCAACCAAATTCACTTAAACTTGAATCATGCAAGTTTAATATTATTATTAATATTATAAATATTACTCTTGAGTCAAGCATTGTAGCCAGACCTAAGACTCTTGGATATAGTTTTGCAAAATGATCTAAAACTCTTAGATTTTAGCTTTTTTTTTTTTACACAAAAACAATTGACCCGCAGTGTAGCGCGGGCTAAGCAGCAACTAAAAGACTTCAAATCCTTTATTGAAATATAACTTTTTTCTTATAAACATAAATTATATATACTAAAGGGTTTCAAATCCTACATTGAAAAAATAAAACATTCTTCTAGTATTTATATAATGGATTTTAAAAAGGGTTAACAACCAACTAAAAAACATAAAAAAAATGGTCTCTGGTTAGAAGAAAAAACACTTAAAAAAAAGGTCTCTATATGGTTTTGTCGGGTTGCCCAAGTCATGGGTTGACCAGGTTTGACCATTTTTTTACTCTTGCCGGTCTTTTACGTTACCCGGATCAGTCTAGCCACCAGGTCAACTGAGTCCTCGGTCAACCTGCCAAGCCAATACATATTTAATAACTATGGTCCAAGTTAAATGAAATGAAAATGACATTTATTATTGCTCCTTACTAGCATGATTCTTTTTTCTTCTCCTTCTGAAGGTTCATCCTTCAATTAAATCATTAATAAATAAAATAAATAAAATTACAAAAAAAACTAGCAAAAAGGAAAAAAATGCAATCTTTGTTGTGAGTTCAATGAAGTTAAACATGTTATGAAGCTTGAAAAAACTTCATCAATAAAAGAACCCTTTAGTGCAGAAGTTAGTTTGAGGTTTTTCAAATAGATTTCATATAAGAAAAGTGACAAAGAGAGTTAAAGGTTTTTTTTTATATATATGTTTTGAGATGAGAAAAAATCCATTTTCTCCCATAAACTTTATATATAGCTTTTTTTTTAAAAAAAAAATCTAAAGCTATTTAACTGGTAAGGTGACAATTCTATCACATAGCTTATAGCTTATATCAAGGATAGTTTACTCATGTCACCTATAACAAGTAGCCATTCCAACTAAAGTGTAGATGAAGTTATAACATGTATAGATTGATGTTCCTATAAAAATAGATGGGTGATAAAAAAAAAGGGGGGGGGGGGTGGAGAAGAGAGAAAAGGTGGTGGGTCGACAAAAATCAAGTCCTATCATGCTTTGTTAATTGAGTTTAATTTGGATACTAGTAGTTTCAAGGAAAATTTACTGAAGAAAAATAATCCAATTTAAAGAAAAAAAATCTAAGTTGGATAGGAATGACTTTAGAGTTTGGTCAGGATCGAACTAGAAGCGTAGGTCAGTTAGATCGTGCTACAAGCATAGGTTGATTGGACCGACCTACTATTTAACTTGGTTTGATCCATGTTGAGAAATTTAATTGTTAGAAAAATTTATTTTCTGAAAAAAATAATCAGGATAGATAATCTATGGAGGTATATATATATTATGAAGAAAATTACAAAACATTAACTTGGAGAAATGATCAAAAGAAATGAACTTTAGAGAAAATAATATGGAGATATGAAGATTAACTTGGAGAAATAAGATTTCACTGTTAATATTCTATTGTGAAAGCCAAAGGCAATAAAAAATATACATAAAAGTAATACTGGATATATATAGGAGATGTAAAATTATTAGAGATACAGGAGTCATATTATACAAAGCCAACTGGAGATGTAAGAGATTCAAATATTTAGCTTGATTACATTAATTTTATAAGGATTCAACAAAAACACATCTTTAAATTGTCTGAATGTCATGCATGAGGAAGTATTTTTCTTTCTTTATCCTATAGATGATATGTGTTAAACTTAATGACTCTAACCACCTTAAATGCGCAATCTTATTTTGGCACCAATTTTTCCTTCTTTCAGAGTTACATGCTGCCTCTAGTTTTCTCAATATCGTGTCTCCCACTTTGAATCTTCTATTAGTTACTCAATGTTGAAATGTTTTGTTCTTAACTACCAAAACAAGTATGACTTTGTTAATCAAGTCCAAATTCACCCTTAGCTATTCATCATTATTGTTGGTGGAAAAGTATAATACTTTATGACTAGGGCATCCTATCTGTGAAGAAAGTACAACCTTTGTGCTATATGATAGTAAGAATGGTGTTTCACTAGTGAAATTTTATTATGTAGTCATGTAAGCCCATAAAGTCTTATTTGGTAGTTCAACTCATTCACTATTAACTCTTATTAATGTTTGATGCTTTATCAACATGTAACACCCATGGATCAATGGTGGACCATGAGTCTATTGTTATTCATTCGATCTCTTGTTGAGATGATTTTATGAATGAGCATTTTTTGATAAAATCAATTAGAGCTTATCCTTTTATTGTTGGTCTAGATCGATATTGGAGTCTAAACTCCTTCAAATTAATGACTCACTTAACTAGGCATCTTGACAAGTCAAGTTTATAGAGAGTTTGCCTTAAAGGCTGGTCAGTTAACACAATAATTTGGTATGTCTAGAAGTATGGTTTTAGTTTTTTTACCTTATTGATCAATGCAAGGGCTATGTTTTTAATTTTTATATATCTTGTTTTTGTATCATAGAGCACCTTATTGGCACAATATACAAGTTTTAGGACTCTTTCATTATGTAGCCCTCAAATAAAAAAAGAAGGTTATCTCATTCTCTAGGTTAGGAAAGAATCTTTAAGGGAGGATAAATAAAGCTTGAGCTCTTTAAAGGTTGCTAGCACTCTAGAATTTATTCAAAATTAAAGATATTCTTTAGAGTTTTAAAGAATGAAAATAGCATTCCTTGTAGGAAATGAACATGTTGAAGGCTGCAATCTTTCTTGTTAGCCTTTAGGCATCTTTCATAGATTGAGAAGGAGTTAATGTTTATGATAACTTGTATCTTCTCATGATTGGACTCAATCCTTTTGTTGCTAACCAAGAAACCCAATAACTCCCCCCTTTTATTACAAAGGAACATTTGATAGCGTTTGACTTCATCTGATACTGGTGTAAAATGTAGAAGATCTTTTACAGTTCTTGGAGATGTTTCTCAAAAGTCATGCTTTTGACTAATATATCATCAATATAGGCTTTTATATTAGCTTATTTGATTCTTGAAAACTTTATTCACCATCTGTTGGTATGTCGCTCTTGTATTTTTCAAACCAAAAGGCATGATTTGATAGCAGAAGGTTCATTGATTGGTGATAAAAGTGGTATTCTCTCTATCATCAAGGTATAATAATCTAATGATATCTTAAATTAGCATATAGAGAACTCAGATACTCAAAACTAGCCATGAAGTCTACCAATTAGTTTATCTTTGATAATATAAAGTTGTCTTTAAGACATCTTATTGAGGTCAGTGAAGTTGACACATATACATCACTTTCCATTTAGTTTTTTCATAATAACCATATTAGTGAGTCATTTTAGATATATTATTTCTCGAATAAAAATAATATGTCTCAACTTATATGTCTCCTCTAATATGGCTTGTCATCTTTCTCCTCTAAAATTTCTTTTCTTTTGTTTAACATGAATGAAAGAGGGGATAATATTTGGCCAATAAAAAACCACCTCTTGGCTAATGCCAAACATGTTTGATGGCTTAAAATCCAAATTTTGTTTTTGGTTATTGAGGATCTTTACGAAAAGCTTTCTCTTGCTCAAGATAGGGTGGAACAAATCTTAGTTGAGGTATTTTCTTCTAAATAGAGGCTAACCTTCTTCAATTCTTTTATAGCTTTTGTTCTTATCTTGGGTTTTTCTTTTATGGGTAATGTGAGGTCCATACATAAAATGTTATTCCCTCTTAAACACATTGTTGTGCACCTTCTAGAGATCAATTGACTTTCCTTTACAGTAGTCAATCCCTTGTATATAGGGAATTTCATAACCAGATACCTGTTGTTGATCACTATATTGATCTCGTGAAATAGATGGCTACTAAGATGGCATTATAAGAGAGATTCATCTTAATCGCCATCAATGTCTATTAAAGAGTGCGACACCTTGGGTAGGTTCTAATGATCACTAAAAGGTCTAAAACACACTTTATTAATATTTTTTTCACTTTAATTCCTATAAAGAGGTCCTTACATAAGTGAACTTGGTTGAGTCCAAACCTATCTGTAACATTGCATCTTCTAAAAAGATGTTTACACCGTTTCTATCATCAATTAGTATCTTGTACACATTGTAGTTGGACAAAATTATAAACATCACCAAGGCATCTTCATCCTCATGAGTGAATACAATGGGCTTATGCCATGAATTCTTGACTCTTGACAACAACACATATTTTCTATAAGGCATCTTCATCCTCATGAGTGACAGTGGGCTTATGCCATGAATTTTTACTCTTGACAACAACACGTGTTTTATATAAGCTTTCATACTTCCACTGGAATCTCCACCTAATAAATCTCCTCCTAAAAATCACATTTTTTAGAGAGAATCCTATAGGGAGCCTTAGGTTCTCCTCCTTGTTAATTTGGTTATTTCTTCATGAACCATTAAAGATAGCCTTTATCTATAAGTCTTTGTTTTTTTTTAAAGCGAAGCACTTTTCAATGTAATTCCCTTTGTTTTTGTGAAATAAACAATACTTTCTTTGGTTTTGTTTACCCATATCTCTTTTTATTAGTGGTGGATATTAGATATAACCATTTCTCTTCATTATAGTAAACACTTCAGCTCTGGCGGTATTCAATGAAGTCATCATTAGCTCTAGACATACTAGTCTATTTCATATAGGTACTCTAGAAGTTCCCTTAAATGTTGGGTATCTTAAAGAGGACTAATATCATATTTAGAAGACATTTTCTTTCATAAATAAAAGCAATGATGCTCTTGTTATGATATACATACCTTTTCCATGAATATGATTTTTCATAGTCTACTTCACATTAAAAAGATTTTATTAGAAAGTGTATAAAGATGTTCCTATAAGGAATAATTTTGTACATCAATGATCAAAGCTTCTATAACCACTGGTTTTAACATGTTTTCACCTTGAACATCTCCTCATTAAATCTTTTCAAATTGGCCTTTATGTTTTCTCCCTCAAGCTTTATGATAGGGCATAGTTTGACCGAACTATTTTTCACAAGAATATTTGTACTGAAATAAGTGATTAATTTACTACACAAGTCTGAAAAGCTGGATATGGAACTAGGCTTCGAACCGTGATACTAGAATCATTAAATCCTTAAAAAGTGGTAGAGGGTATTTTACATATGGTGTTGGAATCTTGGATCACCAATTCCAAATTGCTCCTTGAATTCTAAACACGCTCCTTAAGGTCTAATAGGCTAATGTAGTGGTCTAAATTCATCTTAACCACTATAAAATCTATAGAAAAATGAGTTTTTAACACACTATTGTATAATGGTGAATCCCTTATCTCACTTAAGTATTTTTCCTCTTTTTTTTGGTGTATAAGATTTTAGGTTATGGGATACTAGAAAAAGACCATGCATAAGAATGAGGTTGATGAAGAAGGATAAGCTTAGGCCTTTCCTTTTAATTTATGAAGATTATATCTCAAGGATCAAACATCAAAAGGCCCATCATGATAACATGACCTACTTCTTAGATGAGTAACAATATGGTGTTTATTGTCTTCCACTTATGAATTGGAGTTGTCATTGTACGGGAGGTGTAACTAGTAGAGCTGGAAGAGGTGCTAGTGATTGTACAATAGACTACATACTCTGAAAATAAGTAGAAAGAGCTCTGAGTTGTTGTTGTGTAGCTAACACAGTCTCGGTTAGAGCTCTCATCTATTATGCTAGCTATTAAAGATTTATTGTTATTGACGATAATGGTGAGAGGTTAATAACCCATCTTCCTGGTGATTTAATATTATTTGTCATGAAAGCTTTATGCTAAGGATGCAAAAGAAACAAACAAGGTTTCTATTAAGGTTCTTATAGACGATACCAATGATGATGTGTATCCATATCCATAAATGGTAAACCCCTCAAGTGTTATTGTCTTAGTTGATGAGGGTTCAACCATGTGATGTGTTTTGTTTTTATCTAGCCAAAACTCCTTTTTTCTAAGAAACAAAAGCTATGATGATGCCACCATTCCACAATAACTAGGAGATAAGAACATTAATTGTTTATATAGCATAAAGGGTCTCCTCTCTCCCTAAGTGGCATCTTGGCTTTTCAAACAGAAAAATCACTAGATACTGCCTCTTGAAGGGGAGGCTACCATATGCAGATATGAGCACACATCATCAATTGACACATCTATGTTCAATTCACATCTAGGTTCAATTCTCATAGATAGCGCCCATAATGATGTGAGCCTAGATCTGCGTATGATATAAAAATAACCAAACAAGATATAAAAAATAATTACTTTGTCTTATATATCATTACCAAAAACAATTCTATCCCTATCTCATTTTTTATATTTTATCCACCATTAGGGGTGAGCAAAAAAACCGAGAAACCGAAAAAACCGAGAAAACCGAGAAAAAAAAAACCGAAAAAACCGAATCGAAAAAAAAAACCGATTAAACCGATTAAAATTTTGAAAAAACCGACCGGTTCGGTTCGGTATCTGTTTTAGGCTTATAAAACCGAAAAAACCGAACCGAACCGAACCGAAAAAATAACCGAAAAAAACCCGAAAAAAAACCGAGCCAAACCGGAAAAAAACCGAGCCAAACCGGAAAAACCGAGCCAAACCGAGCCAAAACCGGAAAAACCGAGCCAAAACCGGAAAAACCAAGCCAAAACCGGAAAAAAATAAGCCAAAACCGAGAAACCGAGCCAAACCAGAAAAAACCGAGCCAAGCCGGTTTTTCCCCTAAAAAAACCGAACCGAACCGAAACCGGCCGGTTCGAACCGGTTTCGGTTCGGTTTCGGTTTTTTTTTCCCAAAAAAAAATAATTTCGGTTTGGTTACTTTTTTTGATAAAAACCGAACCGAACCGGTTTTGCTCACCCCTATCCACCATAACCAAACAAGATATAAAAATAATTACTTTGTCTTATACATCATTACCAAAAACAATTATATCCCTATCTCATTTTTTATCATATCTCCGCTATCTTTGTCTTTATTATCCCAGTCAATAACCAAATATTGTATAAAGATCTCATTTCTCCATTTTAAAATTAGGGACAGTTGCCCTATGGCTATCTAACATTGTTTAACCCAGAGCTCCAGTTCTCTTTCAACAAATCAAGGGAAAGGTAAGGAAAAAACAAGACAAAAACGCGTATTCTGAGTCAATACAAGCAAAATTTTCTTTACAGAGGGTGGCATACAGGATCACCATCTGACTAGTGAGATTATACGTATCCCATTTGTTTAATATAGGAGTTAGTTCTTGGATAAAATTGTGCCGGCTGCTTCATCTTCTTTCACAATCTGGAGGCTGGCGTGCTGAACAACTTTGAAGTGAATTTCAAATTTGTACATGCACATTTCGAAAATGTTGGCAGAACCATCAACGGGGAGTGAATGCTAGGATATAATTGCAACACGGTTGGCATCTAGAGCACCCCCCTCGTTTGTTTTTCCTTTTTGGTTGCGTTTCTTCTGTTTCTGTCTGAGTCTCATTTGATCTCTGATACTCTTCTCCCATTCTTTTTTGTTTCTCTGGTATAGCAGCATTGCAGCACGGGCATCCTCTATCTAATCAAAATTCATATCGACAATCAGTCACGCAAGGTTCATAGAGCGAATTCAAGGATTCAATTGATATTACTCTGTGGTGTCCTAAAATGCTGGTGCAATCTAGTCCATCAGCAAAGAATTTAGAGAACACATCCCACCCAGTGATTCCCCACAGAATCTAATGCAAACTCAGAAATAAATTAATAAACCCATTAACGAATTTGGGAAGTCAGTCAAAAATATTTGCATGCTTAAACTGTGAAGAACATCAATTCATTATGAACATCACTCCAATTATTATGCAAGTAATTCAAACAATATCTGGGACTCATTGGTCCTGACACCAGTGGTCTTATTTGAAGACCCAAAATCAATAGCCTCACTCCGATATAGAACTATTTTTTATACAATCCATGCAAACTTGCAAATATACTTCACATGTGACTAAAATATGATGTGATCTCCAATAAAAAGTTGAAGAACTTACAGGGCAGTGTTCTCCACTCTGGATCTTAGCACCAAGAAACTCAGCTGCAAGATGCTGGAGTGCCTTCCTGCGTCGTCCCCTGCTTTCACAATCACCAATGTTATTATGGTCATCTTGGCATGCAGAATATAATAATGGCAATGAAAAATTCATTCATTATATATGAGGATAGGTACTTGAGAAATGGCTGATATTCTGATGTATCCCGCAAGTCCTTCCTGGGATGACTCAACAGCAATGCCTTTATTGTTTTCAAAAATAAAAGAAAGAAAAAATTCAATCCATATTTGTAGATTCACGGTATGTGTAAACACATAAGAAACCAGATGTGCTAAACCTTAAGATCATTGGACAAGGCATGACCCACAAGAATCCTTCCTTTGATCAACACTGCTACTTTCTTCTGAGCGGTTGAAAAATCCCTTGCTGCAAACAACATCAAAGCATTGTATAACTGTCGGAGTATCTTTAAATTACTGTCTTTACAAACTATATTCAAAACCAATTTCTTCTTCTTGTATCCTAATAACTTACATTATTTTGGTGTTAAGAAAAACTTCGCATACCTTATAAATACACCAGATAATTAAATTCAAAATCCATGTCATCTTCCTAATTATATGACCTAAAACAAACATTCATTTAGTCCTGTTTGTTTGCTGGAAAATAGTTTTTTTTTTTGGAAAGTGGATTTCTAAAAAGTGAATTATTTTTCGATATTTAGTGGTGTATTGAAAACTGAGTTGGAAAACACTTTTCAATATTTGGCTATATTATGGAAAAAAAAACTTACTAATGTTTTAGTTTTTTTTCAAGTTTATTAAAATAATAGGGACCCAATCTGACAGATAAAAAAGTTGGAGAGTGAAATTTAAAAAATCCAATTTTATAAATAAATAAAACAAATATCAATCAAAAGAATGGAGACCGAATCTAACATATAAAAAAATTGAAAGATGATGAAAATAAAAAAAAATAATTTATAAATTATTTCTAATAAAATAAATAACAATAAAAAAACATATGGACCAAATTTGATAAATAAAAAATATCAATTAAGAAAAGGATCAGAGAAAAAAAAAACAAACTAAAGAATGAGGACCAAATTGATAAAAAAAATCAAATTAAATCAAATTCTAAAAGATAAAATTGAAGAAAAAATAATAAAAAAGAGATTTAAAACAAAATATACAGCAATCAAAAGATTGAGGATCAAATTTAATATAATCAACAAATAACAAAATATTTTTTAATTTCTTGCAACTTCTAGAAAGTGCTTTCCATCCAAAATAAATAGAAAATACTTTCTTGGAAACCAAGCCACGTTTTCCTTTGACAAGAAAGTGTTTTCTATTAACCAACTTTTCGAATAGTAAACAAACACATGAAAGTTTGAAGAATAGTTTCTAGAAAACCACTTTCCATGAAACAAATGGGACCTTAGCAATGCTCAATGGGACCTTATCAATAATCTTCTAACCTGTTGATAGATTTCCTTTCTCATGGAAATTCAAAGAAAATAGTTTAGAACAACCATTCCACATAATAAGGTGGTAAATCCACGAAAACTATCACATTAGCACTTCCTCGCTTTGTTTGCAATAGACATTGATTTCGCACTTCATGGAGAGAAAGGAGCCATCATTCAAGTTGCATGTTCAAGAAGTAGGAGATATTTGCAGGGATGAAAAATGAAAAAAGTATTATATTGTAAGGCTTTACATATCTTGATGGACCCTGAACCATCAAACTTCAGAGAAAAAAAAAATTATCAACTGTCTAGAGTTCATTTTAGGTGATTAATAAAAGCATCTCCAAAAATGCTTGGAACAATCTTTTTCAGGGAACTCAGTTTGAAACAATCCTATAAAAAAATTAAGAAAAAAAAAGGAGCTCAGCAAAATACAAAAGATGTTTCATCCAATCTGTGAGTAACAAATCACACGCATATCAAAAAGATAGCAGAAAGAGAATAGACAATACCAACCTTTCCTTAAGTCTCGGGGTCGAATGCCACTAATTGGTGTACGGAAGTCAGCAACACGTTCTACTGGACGAACAAACTCATCATACAAAACATTTCCCCACTGATTGACCTGGCATGCAGTGGAATAATGTTACTTCTACTCACAACCTTAGAAATGTATAATATAACAATAAAATCAATATAAAGTAGTCTTAAAAGTTCCAATGGAATTGACGATGTCTAATTTCTCCAGAATAAAGTATCACTGAACATCACTTTTCACCCTACATATCTTAAAACATGAATCCATGAATTCGTCAGTGAGGCTGGTAAACACAAAAAGGTGACAAGTCATTCACTTATTTAAATTTATACTCCCTGAATTGTTGCAAGGCACACCATGAAAATAATAGGTGAGAAGATGTTGAATTCCCTGAGGTGTAAGCAAAGTATTTTGTTTGGCTTAGCAGTGTCTAACTCACACAAGATCTAAGATCAAGTCTTAGGATTTGAAGAAGTTTTGTGGGACATTGATGGCTGCCTATGGAGAACTCTGCAGTGCCAAAAGGAAAAAAACTAAACGATATTGGGTCCTACTTGATTGCCAATAAACAGGAAAAGGTCAGTTAAGGTCGATCAATTGATATTAAAAGATACTGCCTTCTAGAAAAGATAAATAGAAATTGTAGCCTAAACAAGGAATCCATGAACAAATCAGTGTTAATTTTTTATTATAAACAATGCGGCATTTGATATGTGAAAATCCCCACTATGATTTCAAGTTTTGCAAGTATTTATAGTTTTCCTAACAATCTTAGTGATGTATACAAGTAACCTCTAGGGGGAAAAATGTATAAAAAGAGTCCAGAAAGGGAATTGATGGATACCAAAGTGACCCGTCCAAGAGCACTTCTGTTTCCTTGACCAACACCAACCATTTCGCAGTCCATGGCTATTGCATCTGTAATGCTGTGGTAATTGATTAGTTAAGTAAGACATGTGACATGAGAAAATCAATGGGAAATATGGTAATGAGCCATGATAAATAGAGATTCTTTGTTTTGTGAATTGCATAATAGAAGCCCGTAACATTGATTAAGCAAATGACAGTACATTGATTAATATCCATGTTATGATGTCAGAAATTAATATATTGTGTCCACTTGCCACTAGAAGCATAAAAGAGATGTAAATTGATTAGTTAGCTTTTACAGGGAGAAGGTCAGAGGCAAGAAATTTATTTTACAAAGTAAACAAGGGGTGATCAGCAACTCAGGAGCATATAGAACAATAATAAATTGTGATTCAAAAGATGCTGAACAGCGTTAAGCCACACTTACAAGTTCTGATTGAGTTTTTTTAAGATAATATATTCACATACTATAGCATGTCATGCAATGCCATGGTGTCACAAAAAAGTACCTGAAGTCATCATTGGTTGGAATGAGAGGATTTATCTGAGATTTGTCAGACTCTGCATCAGGTCTTTCTTTACGTTTCCCTGCATAATCAAAGTACTTTTCTTGCTTATGAAAGGTAAACATCATTCAGATGCATTTGCATCTAAAAACATGCCAAAATCAGAGAGCATGAGCAATCAAAGAAAAAAAAAGATAAAGGAGACCAAGAACAGCCCTTAACTAGCATATGCCAATCATGTTAGAAACAGTTTCAAAGTGCTGAGCAAACAACATTTGAATTCTAGAATTCTTCCCCTTTCTTGAACAATTGACCATTTAAACACATTGAAAAGGTGAAAGAGTCGAAAGTCAACATAGACGTGTGCAGAATGAAAAAGTACTCAACTTACAAAAGTACAAACATGGTCAAGCAATCTCCAACTACTAACAATCTTTAAACCAAAAAATATATATGAACAGGGGAAAAATATGATTAGAAACAGACAGATACTTTGCTCTTAAAACAAAAAAGCAAACTGAATTTGTGGCTCTTGCAACCACAAGTTAACTTACAGGAAACCTAAAAAACATGAAACAGAAGTACTATTTTGATACAGACACCATATAACTAGCCAATAGCATGGTAAACTCAAAGTTTAATCCCAAAATACCAACCAAGCAGTGAGCACGAAAATTTATAAGAAAACCTGTAAATTGAAAGTGCATTCAACCAATAAAAGAATATAACCTGTTTTCATTAAATAATAACAATAAAGTAGTTCAGCTATGCAAAACAAGAAGTAGACAAGACAACAATTTGCATTACCTAAAATAGAATCTTGGGTCTCTGTATTTGATGTTTTTGGAGGCCTAGAGCCATGAATGTGTAGCGTCTGCATAAACCAAGAGATTCTGTAAGCATAGAATAAAATCAAGAACATGTGCAGTAGTAAATACACAAAAGCAGATGTATGGGTAGAGAGATATAGATAGATAGAAGAGAAGGATAACTTGTTGGAGCTGAGCCCAGTTGGGGTTGATTGGTAACTTGTGCTTCTTCTTGGGGTTTTTCTTCTTCTGCTCTTCGCTTCCCATCTTCTTCTTCTTCTTCTTCAGTTTCTGCACACAACACCACAAATAGGTTTTTCTTTGACGAGACTACTCAGCCTCTGTATGTGAGTAATGTCTGTCTCTTCGTACACGATGTCGTTTAGAACGACCAGATAGCATCGCTGGAAACCCTGTCGTTTGCATCAATGCCTGAAGATGGGGGCCATTCTTGCAAAAATGCAAAATTTCTCATTGGGTTTTCCCCAACTACCCTTTTTTGTTTTTTAATTAAGGCCTCGTGCTTCTTTTTATATTAATTGAGTCCCTTTATTCTTTATTTTATTCTATAAAAGCTGAGAATGTTTTTGTGTTTAAAAAGTATATTTTTGTTTAAATTAATTTTTTTATAATTTTATATTATTTTAATATATATCAAAAATAAATTTTAAAAAATAAAAAATATTATTTTTAATTTAATATATTTTTAAATAAAAAATATTTTTAAAAATAATCACTATTATAATAACAAACATTATCTAAAATTCTTTTTCATAACTTAAAATATTTTATACGAAACGTTTTTATTATTATATCAAACTGAATTGTTGACATCTTTTATATAGACCAACAGTAACTCTTATTTTTAAAATTCTCTCTTTAGTGAAAACTAAAGGATAAAAATAAAGTATATTAATTAAGAATAAATAATTAAAATAATATAGTTTATGAATATGAATTAAATTTCTTATATTTATTTTTTATTTTTTATTATTTTTTTTAATTGCATAATTTAATAAATGAAAGAATTATTCTAATAAAAATGTGCATGTAGACATTAGAACTAACCACCTTATAACTAAAGCACCTTTATACAATAAAAATAAAATAAAAGAGCAAATCAATCAATATAAATAAATAAATAAAAAAGAGTTTGAGGTTCTAATTTCAAAAAAAAAAAACTAAAAGAATACAAGAATCAAATAATAGTAAAACCCAATGCCTCTTTCTTTGTTTTTCCTGTTTCCCATGATTAAAAATAAATAAATAAACTAATTAGTACTTAAAAATGTATTTTTATCAAGGTTTTATATCATCATTTTGTACTTGAAGTATCAATAACTCCTTAATTAAAGCATGTTTTATAATAACATACCTAATACTATAAGATACCTTTAATTATGATAAATGTTCATCTTAAATGCAGGTCTATCACATAAATAAAAAGATTGATTGATGAGTTTAAGTATTGAAATTGAAAGGACAAATAGAGGGTCAAACTTAGAAAAGAGATGTTGGTGTAGTACAAACTAGAACACTATTCGGTAATTAGGTCATATCTTGAGTTTTAAATGTCCAAATAACCTCAATATTTTGGACAGATTCGGTAAAACAATCAAACCAAATTGGTTCAATTCGGTTCAGATAAAAAAGGTACTATAAAAAAAACAAATAGTTTTCTATTCTAACCTAAACCCACTAACCCAGTAAGGCAAAAACCCTAGGAGTCGCACCCTCCCCTTGTCTTTAGAGACACAGACAATTAGACACGCCCCCATCTTTCAATCTTCATTCTTCACTTCACACTTTAAATCATCTTAGGGCTTCCCTACAACACCCCTAAGCCTTAGCAATAGCTAGCAGTCCATCTAAGTGCTCTTTTTTAGTTCATTGCAGTAAACTAGTAAGATTTCTCTCTTTATATTAACTAGTAGACTGAATGGTAATGTTTATATGAATTTTTTTTTGTTTGGTGGATGAGTATAAACAAGAGGGTATATTGCTTGGTGGATATGTATTAAATAATTAAGAATTGTTGCAAACATAAAAAGGGAATTGTGATTAAAAAACCACGAATCCATAGGGAGGGACAAGTTTTAGCATTTGTTGCTCTACATTAATTTGCTTTTGTTCGTTATACTTGAACAAATATAAGCAAACATCTTGGTGTCACTATATTATTACCAATGTTGATCTTCTCTAATTTAGCCTTCTAAGAACACCAAAAAATTTATGGTTATTATGTTAACTTCTATTGTGTTCAGGATCCCTGGGTTTGTGCTTGCTTGTCATTCATTGGTGTATACAACTCTATCAAGTTTGAATTCCGAGACCCTTTCAGAAGCAATTGTAAATGGTATTGTAGTTAAATCAGCTATATATGTTCTAAATTACCTTGGTAGTTTATGCAATTTCATATTGATGATCCATTATTTTTGGTAGTTTATATTAAGTTTTAAAATTTAGGAATATATTTGATGTTATCCTAATATTGGTCTATAACAACGAAGTTGTTGCATTGACCCTATTGCATCTTTGATTCTTATATGCGTTTTGAGAACTATATCTATAACTTTATATATTAAATCTATATCTCCTTTCTTTCCAACCCACCTTTTTTCCCTTGTTAAAGTAGGATGATTAACGTATTCAATGATTTCCTCATCTTCCCAGTGTTTCAGGAAGATGCTGTTATTATTAATGAAATCTTTTTGCATATCATTCATATATCTTGTCTTCATCTTAACCATTATATAGATGGCAGTCAAACACAATTGTAATTTGTAAAGGACTATAAAATCTGTAAGTGTGTTTGGAGTCTTAGACTTAGTCTTCTACTTTTCTAAATATTTGTAGTCATATCATAATTGATAAATTACAACTATATGATATTAGATATGCTAAACCAATAACTTAAAACAATGGTCCCTGTTAAAATGGTATGTGGTCCATTTGAATTCATTCATTATATTTTGTTGTTGGGGTGGGTAGACCTTAAATTGAAATAACAAGCATTTTAACATAAATTGTATACATGTCACATAAGACGAAGTATGTCTTACAAATTCCTTTTTTACCAGGATCAACATAGAAATCGAGCTTTACTCCTCATAATATATTTTATGAAGACAACACTTGTTTCTCTTGCTGCCGCTCTTGCAACACTGAAATTTGAAATCTTGGCCCTTAGATTGCCATTTAAAAAAACATTGTTGCTTTTAATGTCCTGATGCATAGTGCACATAAGCAGATTCGGTGAAGTTGAGAAGATAGTATAATCCATTAGCAACATCTAAAGCAATCTGAATTCTTTTTGTCCAATTTCCACTTTTCTTGGACTTTTTACAGGACAACTATTCTCTTAGGGACCCATTTACCATATACTCCAAACAAGATAGAAACAACCATGATTTCGTATACACTTTCAAGATTAATCAAATTGAAGTGGTTGATCCTCTTCAGAATGTTTACTTTGTTTATAACATCTCTACTCATCTTCTTAACAACTAAGATCTCCCTACCAAACTCTCCGCGATACACAGAACCCTTTATTCGACTTTCAGAGCTGAAATTTTCAGTAGCTTTTTTTACCTTTTTAAATTCAAAGACTTTCAAAACTTACTCATAACTTGCAATTTTTACAAGAAGGTCTTCTTCAATTCATTCAAAAACTTAGTTCATTTTATCTAGTTGTTTAACTTTTGTCTCATTTTATCTAGGTGTTTAACTTTGGTCACATCCTGCTAAATACTAAGTATTGCATCTAACAAGCATTTTAACATGAATTGTATGCATGTCAAATATTTTTTAATATTTTAATTTGCAATATATACAATGTATATTTTCCATAGTAGCAATGTTTTTCTCACTAAAAGTTGTACTGCATATTTCAACATGCATAAATATTAACATGTTTTCATTTGGTAACTATAAATGGAAAACCTTTAAAATCAAAATGTTTCATCCACTAGCACTACCCCAACATCAATCAATGCCCCAACTTTAAACACTAACCCAACATTAACTACAACAAGATTCGCCATGGATAATAAAGGTAAACAACTTCAAGTCGTTACATTAAGGAAAAGAAATGTTGATGATAGAAAAAAATCATAAATTTGGGATCACTTTAAAAAACTTAATGGTGATCCTAAAACCTCTAGAACTGAATGTAATTATTGTGAAAAAGCATTATAAATGTCATATTATTCTTAATGGGACAAGTAATATATAGAGTCATTAAAAGTATGCAAAAAGTTTTATTTTGTTGTAAATAAGAAGCATAAAAAATTTGTATTAGAACCTAAGAAAGAGGAGGGTGGATTAGGAGTCCAAAATTTGGGCACTCTTAAAGCAATAGGTTATAATTATGATTAATGTAGACAAACACTAGTAAAAATGGTTATAATTGATGAGTTGCTTTTAAATTTTATGGAGGGTAAGAGATTTAGATTATTTTTTAAGACCATGCAATCTAGATTTGACATTCCTTCTTGTTTTACTGTTTTGAGAGATTGTTTGAAACTTTATGTTGAAGAGAATGAAAGATTAAAGATAGCTCTTAGGGGTCAATGATTGTGCTTAACAACAGATACATGAACATCAATTCAAAACATTAACTATATGTCCTTAACGACTAATTAGATTGATAATGAGTGGAATTTGTATAAAAGAATTCTTAATTTTTATCAAGTTTTTAATCATATGGGTGAGATAATTGGTTAAGTTATCGAGAATTGTTTGTTAGAGTGGGGGATTGATAAACTTTTAATTGTTACAATAGACAATGCATGCTCCAATAATGTAACTATTTCATATTTAAAGAATGTGATAAAAAATTGGCCAACTAATATATCGTCAAATGAGTATTTGCATGTTAGATGTTGTGCACACATTGTAAACCTCATTGTGTGTGATAGCTTGAAAGAGATTAATGTTTCGATTGTTAAGATTCGAAATGCAATTAGGTTTGTGAGATCTTCACCTTCTAGGCAACTTGATTTTAAGAAGTGTGCAGAAAAGTTGCATATAAAGTGTAAGAAGTCATTGTGTTTGGATGTTGAAACTCGATGGAATTCAACTTATCTTATGTTAGAAGTTGCTGAAAAGTTTGAAAAGGTGTTTGTGAGGTTAGGTGATACTGAACATAGATATATGAGTTACTTTTTGGATGTTGACTTAAAGGGGAATAAAAAAAAACATAGGGCCATCTAGTTGGGAGGATTGGAAAAATACTAGAAGTTTGGTGAAGTACTTAAAGATCTTTTACAAGGTTACATTAAGATTTTTTGGCTCATTGCATGTCATATCAAATTCTTTCTTCAATGAATTGATTTACATGCATACAAACTTGTTGCAATTGTGTAAAAGTAAAGATAATCTTTTAAGTGGAATGAAGATGATAATAATGTTAAAGTTTGAGAAATATTAAGTTTGTGAAGTAAGTTGGATTTTTTTTATTATATATGGCTAATGGTTTGGATCCACGTTTCAAGTTGAAATATATGAAATTTTTTTTTGGTAAGTTGTATGATTATTACAAAGCACAATTCTAACAAAGAAGGTGAAAGATAATTTGGTGAGTTTGTATGGATTTTATTTGAAAACCAATGAAATGATGGATGATAATAGGCATAAACAGGATGTTAATGATGCTATCGAGGTAGATGTTAACACTTTAGCTCGATTTAAAAGACATTTACAGGAGGAAGATAGTGTGGAAAATAGAAATGAGGTTAAGAGGTATTTGATTGATGGTTGTGAGGATTCTAATGATGTTAAATTAGATATTTTGGGTTGGTAGAAGAATAATGCTTCAAAATATAAAATACTTTAGAAAGCTTCACAACATGTTCTTGCTATTCCTATATCTACAGTGGTTTCTGAATCAACTTTTAGCACAGGCGGTTGTATACTCGATCAATCTTTAAATTCTCTATCTCAACCGATATTGTTGTCAAGCAACAATTCGAGCAAAAAAATTGGTTTGGTTGTTTTTATTGGTAAAAACCGAACTGAAAATGATCACTCCTAGTTTATTATTCAATATAAAATAAAAAGGTAAAATATATATTTAAGGTGTGCATTAAATATTAGTATATATGTGTGTGTTTCACGATAATTAACTATTACATAGAGCATAAAATTTTTGAATATTCATTCCCAATCTAAAATAGTAACAATCCAAAGACATCCCATTCAACTACATTACTGAAAAACAAAATATTACATAATTGATATTAAAAAAAAAAACTAAAGTTAAATAGTATCTTATTATGGATTTAAACTTAGTTGTATTGTTTTGAAGTACAATTACATGTTATTAAGTTTTAAAATGATATTATTTTCATGCTATTTTGATATGAAATGGCTTAGGTTTGACAAAAAAACAAAAAGATAAATGATTTTTAAAAATACTTTCATTGTTTGATCTTGAAGTTTGTTTAGAATGGTCCAAGAATTTCATATTGAAAATTTATTCTTGAACATAGAGGGGTAAGAGAGAAGGTAGGAGAAAGGGGGGAGGGAGGAGGAGAAAGAAATTTATTGAGATTATTTTTGAAACAAAAAAACATTAGGTTTTTTAGTTTGATTAGAGCATATTTTAGGTTTAAAATGGATTTTAAAATCTTTTTGGGATGATTCTAAAGTAAATTTTGATAAAAATAATGTAGAAATGGGTTTGGAGGGTTGAAGAGGTTATAAATCTTATTTTGGCAACAATTTGGTTATAAAAAGAATTAGCTTTTTTCCTTGCTTATATTTTTTCAATATAAATCTTCTCCAAATAATTATTGATTATTTTTTTATTCTTAATAAAACCTCTCAAAAAAATAAATTTTTTTTTTTCATAATCTTAACTCATTTTTTGTTTAGTTTTTATAAAATAGTATAAAAAATAATCATTATCATAACAAATAATGATTAATTGTTGATTTGTTTTCACAATAATAGAGGTTTCATAATTGAAGATTATTTTGACATGTATTAAATATGTGATTCCGTATTCTTTTTAGGTGGTTGTGATTTTTTATTTTTTGAAGAAGTATAGACACATCAAATAACTGGTAACTTAATCTTTTTTTTTCATTTATTAATTTATAATTAGATTTAAAATAATGAAAATTAATTTGAATAATTACCTCCATGCAAAAAACAAACAAACTATTAAGTCGAGAGTAATAGGGGTTTTTCAATCATCAAAATACATACACTTCTTGCATGGTATCATGTGTTGCCTAACAATGAATTGAACTATCAAAACAAATCATCACAAAATTCTAAGTACTCTAAAAATTTGCATAAATGATTAAAGCAACAACCATTAAATTTAAATAGTAAAACTAATGTAAACCACTCAACTCCCCTTACTATTGCTATAAAACTCAACAAAATTCATACCCATTCCATTCATAAATGATAATAATAATAAAAATCTTAATCTCCCCTTAGTTACCAATTATTATCCAATATATCAATAAAAAAAAATATTAAATAGCTTCAATCTAGCAGTGACTTCAAAACTAAAATCAAAACTAAAATATTCCTAAAAAATTAAAGAAAAACATATATAAAATAGAAACACTTGAAAGTTGGATGGATTATTCAACAAAAATTATTGAACAAACCTTATTTGTCAATCCTAAAAAATATATAAATTAAAAAAAATTATAAATTTTTTCATATAGATCTCATTAAAATTGTTGTCAAACCTCTTCATTTTCTAAGCTTAGACTCCCCTAACTCATATGTTTAGAGATGCAGATTTACAACCTTTTAAACTCATTAGTGATATGCTGCAAGACTTTTGAAATATATCAATCATTTATAAAATATATTATAAAGTCATAGCAACAAATATAACTCCAAAAGTCCTAAAAAATCACCTAGAGATCAAACACTCCTTTTAGAAGCTAATGCTTATAATTTAAATATTCAAGTATCTAAATTATCATAATAAGATCAACTTGTATATCTAGATTGTTGGATATTCAAACCAACAGACCTAGTTTCAAATGAAAATAGACTAAAAGATATAAAGCCATACAATCTTCAACAAATTTTAGATTGATTTCATAAACAACAAAGCCCAACTAAAATTCAATATTTGTAACAAGAAATTAAAGAAATAAAAAAAATTTAGACAAATTCAACACAATCATATGAAACTTAACTAAAATTATTATTGCTAAAGATCATTTTCCTGATAAAGAAGATTTTATAAATCAAGAATGACTTGCAACACCCAACACAATATAGTAACTCAAATTCCATATGAAAATTTCACATACACAATAGAAAAATAGAATTTTAAAAATAATATATTGAAATAACATTAGTTATTAATAATAAACATCGAATCAAAACCATTGATCTTGTAAATTTTGGAGCAAATCAAAATTGTATTAAGAAGGATTAATGACAACTAAATGTTATGAAATGACTATAAGAAAATCAAGTGAAGCTAATGAAAAAAAAACTTTAAATCAATTACAAGTCATCAAATGTTTACATACATAATCAATGAATTTGTTTCAAGAATACTTTTATATTTGTTAGAGATACAACTCCATAAATCATTTTAGAAACTCCTTTCTTAACTCAAATATATTCTTTTAAAGTAAGTAGTCAAGGATTCAAAACAAGAATATTTGGTCAAGAAATAGTTTTTAGACTTATATTATCTCCTAGGCTCATAGAAATATATTTTTTTAAAGCAAGTCAATTTATGAAATCAATTTTTGGAATTCAGAAGAAGAAATACCTGCACTCATTAAATCAAATCAAGAAGTATATTATAAAAAAATTAAAGAAAATATGAAAATTTTTCAAAATCAAGAAAAAGTCAAACAATTTCAAGAATTATTTGAAAATGAGATTTTTTTTTTCCAATTTACCAAATGCCTTTTGGAATAGAAAACATCATATGGTCTAGTTACCTTATAAAAAAGGGACTTAATGAAATAAAAATCTGTATAAAATCTAGACCTCTTTAAATGAATCAAGAATTACTCAAATATCACAAAACAAAAATCAATGAACTACTTAACAAAGGTTTAATTAGGACAAGTAAGTCTCATTGGTCTTGTGCTCCTTTCTAAGCTCAAAACCAAGCTTAAATTAAACATGAAGTTCCAAGGCACATCATCAATTATAAACCACTCACTATAATTCTTCAATGGATTAAACATTATATTCCAAATATAAGAGATCTCATTAAAAAACTTCATAGCGCTTCAATACTCTCAAAATTTGATATGAAATTTTATTTTCTAGAAAATTTAAATAAATAAAAAAAATCATTATAAAACAACTTTAATTATCCCATTTGGACATTACAAATGGAATGTAATGCCTTCCGGTCTCAAAAATACCCTTTTAGAATTTCAAAAAATTATGAATGATATTTTCAACCTTTATTTAAAATTGTCAATTATCTATATATATATATATATATATATATATCCTAGTGTTTTCAAAATCAATTAGCAAACATTTTAGTTATTTACAAAACAAATTCAATATTATCAAACAAAGTGACTAGATATCTCACCTTAAAAAAGCAAATTATATCAAACAAATTAGATTTTTAGGATATGATATTTATCAAGGATCAATAACTTCAATTAGATAGCAATTGAGCTTCTTGCTAAATTTTCTAATGAAATTAAGGATAAAACTCAATTTCAAAGATTTATTGGATGTCTCAATTATGTCTTAATTTCCTTCAAATCTTAGAACAATCTGTCAACTCCTCTAAAAGAGGCTCAAGAAAAATCCTCATACTTGGAGTCCTTAAATGACTGAAATCATCAGGTCTCTCAAAAGTCATGTTAAAAGTCTTTATTATCTAGATATTTGAGATCTTTAGGCCTTTTTCATTATAAAAATTGATGCATCAAATATAGGTTATAGAGGGATCTTCAAATAAAAAGTTCAAGATCATAAATAGGTTATCTAATACCATTTTAGTATATGGTCGGGTCTTCAAACAAAATATTCAACTATTAAAAAAAAGACATTTTATTAATTTTTTTATGTATATCTTTTTTTAAAGATGATCTATTTCTTAGAAACATTCTTTTAATAATTGATTGTTAATCAATAAAATATGTCATTGAAAAGAATGTTCAAAATATTGTTCTATAAATTTTTTTTTTTACCATATAGCAATCTATATTTTCCAATTTTGATTTTGAAATATATTTTATAAAAGGTGAAACTAATTCTCTTATATATTTTCTATCTAAAGAATTTTTATAGGGTTCAAGATAAGCGCATCAGTAAAAAAAACTAAATAGACATATGTTATTACCCTTTCAAGACAAGTTCACTCAACCACAAATCTTGTTAATTCAACCTATGTTAGGCCTCTCTCTATGAGACCAACTTTTACCTCAACCAACCAGTTTTCAATCATGTCAAACTCCCCTAGTCCTATATTTTCACTATCAAACTATTCTTAAGCTTTGCAAACCCCACATCCCTCATATTTTTCCTTTTCAATTCCAATTTTCCATAGAAAAAAATGCAAAAAACCAAGAAATTTTATAAATTCAACTTGATTGATGCTAACTGATATTGAGGTAACTCATAATCATAATACAAATAATTCTTCTAGAATTGCATATTCAAAAATAAAGATTTTAAAGGTTTTAACCTATTAATACTAGAACCAAAGTGTTTATACCTAAAAAAGATCTTCTCAAGACTTTCAACCTCCTAGATTTAATTATCTTGATTATCATTAAGCATGGTTCAATAATCTTTACTAAAAAAAATTGATCATTCTTAGTTTATTCATTTTGATAAAAACTATCCAAAGAATATTCCAATATGATTTTTAAATAGATGGTGGCAATACTTCTCTCCTACAAATTAAATTCTATCTCAAAAGGCTTTAGAAGCTTTGAAACTATTTGCTTCAAAGAAACTTTTAAAATATGTTCTTGCCTCTTTAATTTACACTTTGTCTTTGTGTGTGTGTATGTGTATAATGTTAGAACTTTATGATAATGTATGACGCGTATGAAGAAATTAACTATTGCCTATATCTCATGAGAGATATTAAGGTAAAATGGTAGCCTTAATTCAATGTAAACCAAGCCTACTCTCAAGTTGTTCAATCCTCGCTATAGTCCTCCCAAACTCAACTTGCACAATCATTGTCAACCTCGACTCAATATACCTTCTTAACTTCAAAAAGCAAAATTTGCTCTCATCTTACATCTTTCAATTCTAAATCTGAATACAAAAAGAAACTTCAAGAAGCCCTGTTATAGATTTCAAGTTTATTTGATGAAGAATAAAATCATATGCTAGCCAACGAAGATTCAGATTATGGTCCCGTTATGATGGGACAATTGTATGACCTTTAGACTCATCAATGCTCATTCGCATCAACAGTGACACCAAACAGTTCAATAATTTTGATTCCTCTATAACATCACCCATGATGCCAGCATCCACTTTGATAAATCGACAAAACCTTAGAATAATTTTAAGAATCTTATTCTCAGAGGATACCAACAATTTTTATGTGGCAAACAACCGTTACTATCAACTTTAAAAACTTTCATATGCAGTGATTCCCTCTTCCACTTAACAGACAATGTCTCATTTAACAAATTTTATCCATTATAATTTCATAATTCGAGCATGTTTCAAGTCTGTGTGCTCAATTACAAATATGTAATGTTTTTTTTTTTTTTTTATTAACGTGGGTGTCCGGGTCAGCTTGCGCGTACCTCGACTAATCCCACGGGCCCTGAAGTTAACGACCATGTAAGTCTCCAGTGACCATCATATGAGCAACCTAGGGTTTGAACCTGAGACCATAGAGGGAGCAAACCTCTTAGTCCCAGGTTTTTACCACTAAGCCACCACCTAGATGGTTAATATGTAATGTTTTTTTATTTGTTGAGGAGAGTGCTTTTAGAATTGATTTTAGCTTTAGTTTTAGAGAATAATTATCTTTGTAGTTATTTTAAACCATCCTATAATATATCTCTATTTTTAACAAAATATTTATGTTTCATTTTTTTTTGTATGAAACACTATTAAAAAAATATAAAATTTTGACCGACTTTAATATATCATAATTAATATTTTTTTACTATCAAATCAAGATAAATTTTTCTTTCATGAGAGCCATAAAAAGGGAGAAATGAAATAAAATAAAATAAAATAATTATGATTTAATGCTAAAATTGTTTTTGAGGGCATATCAATACTTATAATAGCGCCTTGGATGGAGGCCCTTAACGTGCACCAGAAAATATTTAACTATCACTGTGGATGAATTATGAAGTGATGTATTGTTGTTTAATGTTCATCACGTATAGAATAAAATTTATAAACTAAAAAAAAGTTCGAGACTCAAATGGGTAAGAAGGGATATGCGAGGGGTTAATTTGAGGTTTGAATAACATGCTTTTCTTTATATCAAGAACAAATTCTCATGAGAATCCAAACTTGTTAAAAAGAGTAGCAAGTTGTAGATGGGAGTGGTTCTTTGTCGACGACAAATAATGATCTGGAAGCATCTAGTCTTGGATCACATCCGACTCCTCTAAGAAAGAACAATTTTTTTATTTTGAAGATCATGATCATGGGTCAAGCATCTTTTATCACTTTCTCTACCACAGAAAGAAACTGTTATAGGTTCTTGTGAAGTGAGTGGAGGAGGATTCTCAAAGCAATTGCATTTCACCAATGAAAACAGAGAAGAAGAAGAAAAAAGCTAGGTTCTTGGTTGTCCAAAATCATGCTGTTCTATATATAGTTGAATGCAATGGCAGTAAGAGAGCAACTCATCAAATTCAAGAAAGCTACAGCATTTCTTGATTGTCTTGAAGAAGAAAGATATGGTTAGAGGAAAATTCAAAGGCAAACCTACTGGTCGTCGCCATTTCTCTACGCCTGAAGAACTCGGTCAGTACTCTCCCCTCTCCCTTCCTCTCTTATTTAAATGCATTTTATGTCCTTTTTTCATGTTTTATTTATTTATTAATGCATTTTAGTGTAAATTTATTAACTTTAGAATCTAGTTTTGATTTTGATTTCCTCAGCCTTGCAGTTTCTATAGCATTTCTTCTTCAGAAGTCCAATCTTAGAACTTTATGGAAATTGATAATAACCCTTGATGTCCTGCCGTTTCAGTTTGAATTTGGAGCTGTACTTTTCAATTCTACAATTAGTTTAGCAGATATAAATGGAATGAAATATCATTCAATTTACTTTAAGGAATTCTATACATGGTCAAATATTCAGATCGCTTCAAAAAAAAAAATCCAAACACAGCTTTGTTCTTTTTTCAAAGCATTAGCTTCCATGGATGGGATCATCAAGTATTTTGAAGAATATGGTCTTGACTTATCGTTGATTGAACAGTCTTGATTGTTTGTAATACTTTCATCTCATGTGAACCCACTTTATGAGCTTTTGCATTTATTTTTGCAGTTGCTGGTACCACCGCCACTCGCCCTCGTTCTTTTAGTCAGGTATCACCCTCCGAGCTGCTGTACTCAGCATACTTCAGAGGTTTTTATGACTACAAATTGCATAATAGATTTAAGTTTTTCAGTTTTAGATATTAGGTCTTAAAACATATTTCCTTGTGCTGGTCAGTAGTTTTATGTTTGTTACACTGTTTTGTCGAAATATGATCTATGGTTTGTTTTGGCATACTTGATGGACAAATTTCATGTAGCTCCATATCTATCAAAGTTGGATGAGATGGCAGAGAGTTATTATCTTCTCCATTTTATGAGTTTGGATTTTTTGACTAATTATTTGATACCATTAATATCCCAATCTCTCATTTTTGTCCATTCTAGCTAGTATTGTGAACATGAAAGTGCGAACATGTTTTCTCTCTCATGTTTTGTTCTTTTGTATTTGATATGTCTATATGATCCTATTTCAGATATTTTTATTGGAAAACAAGTCAATGAACTAAGAATTTTCTGTACTCAGTTGTTTATAGTGGTTCTCTCTTCTCTACATATATATGAGCATGCTGGATTATACATGTTGGAAGTTGTAAATGTGCTTCAGTACATGATATAGAAGTCTGTTTGAACATTTCAGGAAGAAGCAGCAGAGAATGTAGAAGAAGAGTCTGAAGAGGAGTTGGAGGAACCATCTGAGGTCAGTGACCTTGGGTGTCACAATTATGCTTTTGGGTTTCTTTCTTTAATTTTTGGCCTGAAATTGGCTCCCAATTTTGGCAGAAGAAGAAAGGTACCATGGGACTCATTGAAATCAACAACCCTAATTTAGTAAAACCAAAGAATTTGAAGGCTAAAGATGCTGATGTAAGTTGTCACACTTTCAAATTGCACACCGTTTCAATTTTTTTTATTTTTAAGTTTAATTGTTTAAGAAATCAAAATTTCATTATCCAGATTGGGAAAATAACTGAACTCTCAAGGCGTGAGAGGTTAGCTACTTTCTTGCTTCAATCCATTTTAAGCAGTAATTTGCTTATGCATGTGATCATTGTGTGAGTGTGGAAACTAATTCTCCGCACACTGATTCGATTATATTAATTTTTTTGACTCAATTTGTTTTTACCTTAGTGATATGGCTCATGACCACAGTCTATTAAAAGTGCTAGGATTTATTTGAATTTTTGAGTTTCCATGTTTACCTTGCTACCCCTACATTTTTTAGTATTATAGTTTTGCAACTTAGAAGTTAATCCAATGTGAAGACTTTCACACCAATTATTAGAGAAATTGGGATCTGGTGGAGCACAACAAGCATAATTTTTTTTATTTACCCAATGTGTATTATTATTATTTTTTTCTCTCTTCCAATTCATTTAGGATGCCTCCATCAATATTCAATGTGATGAAGGTGAAGAAAGGACCAAGGAGTTCCCTTTTATTGTGATAACTGATAAAGGCTTTCTAGCAGATGACACTCACTGTGTAAATGCCTATAGGTGGTCTGATTCCAGATTTCAATTTCTCATAGGGGATGCAGTGATACATCTAAGAAATTATTCCATCAAACATACTGTCAGGAATAGCGACATGGACTAAATGTCCTGCCAAGCCTCTTGCTTAATTGTTTTTTGAAATTGTTCAGTCAACTTGCCATGATCCACCCTCTTCTCCACACTAAAAAAAAAGAAGTAACAAGGAATATTATTCGAATCCATTGTTACGTATCTGAATGGATGATTAATAGTTTTCTTTTATCAAGGAAAATGATTTTTATTGAAATAGTGGGTGACATATAATAAGATTGTACATTATATCAAGATAAGCTGTACCACTTATAATTCTGAACAGTGCTTTATGGTCTGGGTTTTAGAACATATGCTCCATTAATAGAGAAATGCTCATGTATGAAGTGGTGTTATGGTGTAATTGTCTGGATGATGTTCACCTCTTTGGAATGTACAAACTCAAATTATTTAATGTACACGCTAGATATCCTTGGATTGTGAATATAAACCTCATTCTCCTGAAGGCAGAACAAGTCCTGACTGTATGTTTTTATTAAAAATAAAACTGCATGGCTCTGTGGTTGATTTCCTGTTCTTGCTGCTGTTTGTCCCTTGTATATTCTGATGCTTCCAAGTGTCTATTTGAGGGGTTCCATTGTTGACTTACTTTGAGTACTCTTGCTTGTAGAGTGGAAATAGAAAAACAGAAAGCTCATGAACGACATATGAAGCTGCAGGAACAAGGAAAAACTGAACAATCAAGGAAAGATTTAGGTAATTACTGTATATTGAATATCATTACCAACTTGTGTTTTTACATTTTTCCTGATACTTCATTGAAGTTTTTACATAATTTTGTCATAGCCCTCCGTAGGAAATGCTAGTACATATTGAATCAAACTTGTCCTGAAGTTATATGTTGGGTTTTCTGTCATCCATATTTTGATTTGCATCAAATCAGGGTTGCAATAAATAACTTGCTGAGGTCTAGTGTCTTAACAATTCTTTCCTTTTGGCTTTTCCCCATCAGTCTGATAAGTTTGATTAAAGGTGACCAAGACCCTTTTTTTTGGGTCCTAGTAATTAAAATACCTATGGGCACATATGAATGCCTGCTTCTGTATAATGGCATCGCTTGGTTAGGCATACAAATAGAATATGTATTAGGAGAAGGTGAAGGGGACTGTCTTAAGGTCGATTTGGTTAACTATTTTTTAGATTTTTAGATGGAATCAACTCCACAGGTTTGTATCAAATCATCATTGTCTTGGAAGATCTTTTTCCTCCAATTTACAAGAGTACTACTGGTTTTTTGACCCAGACTAGAAGGGAGTGTTATGGTATGGTTTGTTGAACACGATCTTCCAATTAAGTTCATTAAGGATATTCAGAAACTACATCAATGGAGAAACAGATTCGATTGAAAACAGAATGATGTAAATGACAATGTTGCTGTCAAGAAGCAAGGTTTCTGAAAAACTAGGATATCATAATTGTCTGTTTTAGTTGATACTTGAACGAATGATCTAATGAACTTATCCTTGAAGTTAGGATCTTATACCATCATCTGCTTTTGTTGATTTTAAACGCAAAGAAACTGCAATCTTTCACTTGAAAATTATAGTTGGTCTTGAGTCTGTGGCTTAATTATAGTTGGTCTTGAATCTGTGGCTTAGCTTGGACCCAATATATTTTTCACCAAAAAGTATAATGAAACAAAGAAGAAGAAAAAGAAAAAATTGTAAATCCAGGACTATCTGATAACTTTTCTTTTGGGAGTCCGTACATTGCAATTTCTGAACCCATTTTCGCACTTCTTTACTTGTCCCATTCCTCTCTCTGTATTTGTACCAGTTGATTTCTCTGTTGTGTTTTGTAGCCACCCCATTTTCCTTCTCTACATTATTTCTGGAAAGCACCTGACAAACCTCTCCAATTTTGCCCTTGTTCATTGGTTTTGATGTTTTGAACCCATTTTTCTTTCTAGATGTCCTCTCTTTTCATGGTTTCTACTGATACAGCATTGTTCCTTGCAGAACGCTTGGCCCTGATACGCCAACGAAGGGCAGAAGCTGCTAGGAAGCGAGAAGAAGATAAAGCTGGTAATGTCCTGTTTGCCTGCCCTCTTTTTGCTTCACTTCATCACATTTTTATTAAAGCATTCATGGAAAGTAAGTTGGAAGCATAAAGTTGTTGAGTAAACTTAGGGCCATTGCTATATATGTGTTAAATATTTTTTTCACTGGAAGCTAATACTAGTTTCATCGATTCTGTCAGCCAAATAACAGAAAAAGGCAGAACCTCAGAGATGAACAGGTTATCAAAGCTCTTGTTTTGTCTGCTTTTTTCTCTTACTGATGTGTAAACAACAGCTCTTGTTACTGCACTTTCCTTTTGTTTTGGGAGTATCTCACCTCATAAACCAGCTAATTACCTTTTGTAATTCTCAAGACTTATATAGTGAAAAAAAGAGATGAATTATTATTGTTAGGATATTTATGTAATTGTATACATACATTATATATATGTGCGTGGGTCTATAATAAGACACAACACTTCTATCTCTTTCCTCTCTCTCTTTTCATCCTTTCTTCTTCATGCTCTCCTTCTCCTTCTCTACGTTCAGTTATTTCAATCTAAGAAAACCAATTTGGTATCCTAGCTCTACACACTAACAAAAGTTAGCCTTGTGTTGACATCAATGATGACATCACGTTCATGCCAGCATGATGTCAATGTGTCAGATAACGTCCTTTTCCTGTTTTTGAAAGAAAGCTCTTTTACCCAACAACAAAAGCCTCATGCTTTCAACCAAAAATGATGTCATTTACTTTGCTAATTTGTAGAGAGATGGTTTGATAAAAAGGTCATACTTGATTTTTTTATGTCATTTACTTTGCTAATTTGTAGAGAGATGGTTTGATAGAAAGGTCATACTTGATTTTCTTACATTATCTAGTTGCTAGGGACTGTTTGATCAAGGTATTCGGGATTTTTTTCCTGAAAATATGCTTAGCTGAGTTTGTCTTGGATTTTAAGGATTAGCAAAAGTCAAGTGGTCATTTATAATGTCGAGATTGATTTTGTCTCAATTGTATTGGTTTAGACATGATGAAAGTAAGTTCAGAAGAAAACTCGAAAAACACTACTAATAAGAGTAGTGGAAGGGAGTTGGAGCTTTTATTAATAATCCCTCACTTTAGATCATTCATGTTAAACTACATGTAACGAATTATCTTGCTTGTGTTAAAGGAATTAGCTGCCCATTTAAAAATAAATTTGACAATTACCTTTTATATTTGTAAATATCTTAATTTTTCATTTGTTGGGATACTAATTATAAGCTAGTTGTTAGAAAAGTATGTATATGATAGGTTAATAATTTTATAGGAGCGAAAATTTAGCTTCTGATTGTATTTAAGATAAATAATGATTCTATAAAAAGAGAACATAATTTTTCCAACTCAAAGTTTTCTAAGTTTGTCATCGTATCGAAGCTTTTCTCAACCTAACCCTAGTTATATCATTGTTTATTTTTCATGTATCTTGTCCTTAAGTCCATCTTAGTCCTAGCACAATTTCTTATTCTCGATTATTATAGATCACTTAATCTTGGCATCATTTTTTTAGAAAAGTCTGAAACTTTTCTAGTTTGTTTTATGAAAAAAATTACTTAACATAGACATTCCACTTCATGATATTTGTTAAAGGGTTGGATTTATAGGGCTATGTTGATGACATCAACTCAATTTTTGACAAAAACAAACACAAGGAACAATATATAGGAGGTCATAATTGCTCAAGTTATGACATGGATTTTAGGATTTGTCGAATCCAACATCATCTTGAATCTATGATCCTTCACGATTGTAGCTGAGGTGTGGAATTATTTTAAGAGGCTTTTTAGCCAGCATAACACTGCATGTTGGTTCTAGCTTGAACATGGCTTGATTAGTCTTCAACATGATAGCTTTTCTATCTTTGAGTTTTACTCTAGTTTTATAAATCTTTGGGCTGAATATACTGATATAATCTATCTACACTACTTTACCTTATCAAAGTTTTAGTTCTGTTTAATTTGTTTATGAAACTACATAGAGGAACCAATTTCTTATGAAATTAAGATTTGAATTTAAAGGCACCAAATCTAATCTTATGAATCAAGAAATTGTTCCTTCGTGTCACGTGGGAATCTCTCCAGCATTTTGTCCAAAAAATCTAAGGCACTTTATGATTCCTTCACAGTTGCAATGTATTTGGAGTTCACTGTATCAGGTGAACTCGTCGACCTGGGGATTTTTGCATCCTGAGGTTGTGGTGCCATGGTCTCTAGTAGAAGACCATAATCATTGAAATTGCCTTGTTTGGCAATATATTGCAGACATGAGAGTGTACTTGTAACAACCTGTATGTTCGAGTGAGCACTAGATGAAGTTCCACGAAGTATCAAGTGGTTTCTCATAAAAGTTGCTTGATTGTTTATTCTCAAGAGTGAGCAAATTGTAACTTTATAAGAAGATATTATTAATTAAATAATTTATATCCTTGGCATTTGTTGTTGGGTAGGCTCTGTCAAATATTCACTCTTTCACTTTGTCATCGTCATTAGAATTGGACGAATCACCATAAAGGGACACCTGTTGCTGTAAGGAGGATAGTCTACGAATGATGTCGGTATCCCATGTAGGGGCACCATATCCCCTAAAGGAATACGATTCGATTACCCCACTATCACAAAGCATCTGGCGAAAACAACGCGTATTAGGATAGAAATCATTACGTGCAGCATATTCACGAACAATCACTTCTAACCGTTCCATAAGAATATATGGGCCTGGGCTGCACCAGGCCTATATAAGACCCAATAACGCCTTAGTCTAACCCATTAGGAAAACTCGCATCCGCCACATAGAGATAGTTGATAGGTAATATTAAGCAACTATCTCTATGGCGTGTTCTTCCAACTCCAACACAAAACCTAATGAATCAGTGGACTCAGCCATACTACTTGCGTTGCAAAAATGACAAAACTTGGGGTGCAAAAACCACAATAAGAAACATCCAAACGACTTTAAGCCTATAAAATCCTGGCATGAAAGACATTGAGATAACACCGGGTACTTCTTAACGTACCCCCGTTTTGATTGTGAGCATGACTACATGTACAATAGTATATGTGACAAGCTTCCATAGAAAGTCACCTTCATGCATGTTGCAAAAGAATGACAAGCAAAAGAGTCCACCTCAACACCGTTCCATACGCATATCTACATATAGGCTGCATCCAGAATCTGCTTAAGAAATCCCAGATTGTTGGATGTTGATGCGCATCACCCGAACATACAAGCTGTTACAAGTACACCTTTATGTCTACAATATATTGCCAATCAAGTCATGACACCACAACCTCAAGATGCAAAAATCCCCAGGTTGACGAGTTCACCTAATACAGTGAACTCCAAATACATTACAATTATAAAGGAGTCACAGAGTGCTTGAGATTTTTTGGACAAAATGTTGGCGAGATTCCCACATGACACGATTCTCAATTACAAAAAAAATGGAGTATTTGCCTCCAAAAGATGGCCACCCCCAATCGACCAATATGTATCACCATTCATTCTAGAGACTTTTGATCAAATACCTCAACTTGCAGCCTTGTGGGCAGCAAGAGAGCTACAAGTTAGTACTAAAGTTCAATCGACTCACATACAGAAATCCCCATTCCTTTATACCGCCGACCGTCGTGAAGGAGTTTTATAGGGGGAAGAAGTGGGGTTGGGGTTCAGTCACGAACAAATAAATAAAAATATAATAAATGAAAATAATTTAGACCCCACACCGAATTACGCCTAAGTGGGTTATGAGATGGCACAACCCCTGTCATCGTTTGTATTTGGTTATGTCCTTTTGGACATTAACGAGTCTTTATTTGTAGATGATTTACTGCAATTCTTTAAGCAATAAAATGCTCCTGTTTTGTTTTGAATATTCTTGCAATCTGTGTTACTGCAGGAACACAAACCCGGGTACAGGCCTCTCAGCCTAATACTATGCGACCCATCTCGTACTAGGAAAACATTATGGGCAAGGAGTTTAGGCCTTTACAACTACTATGCAGGCCATATCGATCTGAAGAGTCATGATGACCAGGCCTAATACAACATCATAGATGACATCCCATACGAGTTTTGCAAGCACAAAAAGGAATTCTTTGGAGCAATCCTTTTGCAAGCACAAAAAGGAATTCTTTTGCAAGCACAAAAAAGAGACTAGGTGTCAAACGTCAAATATAGGTACCCCCGTCATATCAAGGGTGGAATCCCAACAATTGTGTTATGCAATCCTGATCAATCTTGGGAAGATGAGATAAATAAACACCCTCATGAGAGGGATTGGTATGAAAAAAATATACACTTTGTAACCATACTAGAACCAATGTTTTCTGTTGGACAACATGTGGATTAATAAACTTTATTGGTATAGATACACTGTTACATGAAATACATATTTCACAAAGGTCTAACAAGCTGGCCACAAATTATGTGGAAAAACTCCACCTCATACTGCCTTTGATATTTACTGACATTAGAGGGAATGCATGCCTTAACATATGATCATTTCAACATTCTATATTTTATGACTCTCAAGTAAACCCTTCTTTATATTTTTTTCATTTGCATTTTGATTATACAACTTCTAAATATATGATAAACATTGCCTATTACCTTACCAATATACATAACTATACTAACAATCTCAAGATTTTTACTGTAAATGGCAACCAATTGCCTATCATGGCTACTGGTGATATGTCTCTTATAACCAATGTCTTTGTTTCTTCTAGTTTTACATAAATCTTATTTCAGCTAGTCAATTGGTTGATAAAGATTATGACATGAAATTCTCTAAATTTGGTTGTGTTATGTAGGATTAACAATTAAGGAATATGATTGCGAGGGGGGCCAAATTCGGGTATTTTTTCCTCATCAATTTCCTTTATATCCATGTTTTTCTTTAATGTTTGTCACTTGTAATTCTGCTTATTTTGATTACTGAGCTAGGCATAAACGTCTTGGATACCTAAACTCTAATGTACTTCATAATTTTCTACATTCTAGTTACTTGGGAATAAAGAGTTACAATCTCTTGGTGCTGTTCAATTTGATTGCAATTCTTGTCGACTTTAGAAAAATGAAACTTTGCCCCTTTCCACTCACACCAAAAGTAGTTCAACCTTTTGACATGGTACATAGTGATGTGTGGGGGTATTGTATCAATTACTTCTTGTGCTAATTACAAATACTTTCATTTTTATTATAATCATTTTACATGGATTTATTTCATGCATTCCAAAGATGAGGTTCTTTATGTTTTCAATTTCTTTCACGCTCTTATTCAGACCTAATTTTTAGCTAATATCAAAATTCTTCCCTTTGATATTAGGGGTGAGTTAATGTCTTGTAACAATTACTTTTTTTATATATGGTTTAAATCTTTATTTTAAAATCATTTGTACATTCTCAGTTCTGGTGTGAAACTCTCTCCTTTATTGTTCATCTCATCAACATATTACCTTCCTTCTTGTTGAACCATGCCTCTCCTTATACTTAGTTATTTGGTTACCCTCCATATTATTATAATCTTTGTATCTTTAGTTATGTGTGTAGTGTTCATTTTCTTACACGTGAGTGACACGATAAAAATATTGATGTTTTATCGCAAGTGCATGATTGTCGAAGTAATAAATAAATCGGCAAGACCGAGGTCAAATCATAGGAAGGTGAACTATATAAATTATATATATATATATATATAATAAAATAAAGAGTTTATGAGAATTTAATGGGATATTGATGTAAGGATTAAACAATGATAAAACAATTGTCAAGGTTATATGATCCATTAATAGTAGAAATAAGTATAATATAACCTCTTTTTATTAATCAATTGTAAACCATACACAAAAAAGGTTCCAATCGGATGATTTATCCTTAATAGTTCATTATAAATTTTTAACATGATCATATTAATTATTTTATTTTAGTAACACTATACTTTTAAATATTGTCAGGAATTCATGATGTTAACAACAAATCAAGTTCCTTTCATAGCACGGGTGTAGGTTATACCATACGGTTGGTTATGAAAATACCAAGCATTTGTTGTACCAAGTGTTATACAACACAAATCTAGATTAACCATTTCACAAGTAAGGTATTAAGAATTAGTAAGATAAAAAGATAAGACATGTTAATAACAAACTTTCTTGGATATAAACATTGAAGTTCATGTTGAGTTTATATTATACCTATTCTAACATCATTAGTGAAACCTTTTCACTTTGACATAATAAACTTAGCTAAACATAATGAAGAAGAGAAACATAAATAAACAACATAAGAACATAAGTATAGTAAAGAAAATGAAAAGCATAAACAAGAGATTAAGGAAAATATAACATGAAATAAAACTTAAACATTACAAAAATATAAAGAAAGAAATAAAGAGCATGATCTTAATCTGAACAACCAAGATGCCTAAATGCATGGAAAATGCCTCCTTTTATAGGCCAAAATTTGAAACTATTGATTTGATGACTAATTGTTGAGTGGGTGGCCACATCTTGACTTGGTGACAATCCTTATCTTCTTGTTGAACAAAATGTCATTGATAATGTCAGAATTTGAACAGACTTAACTCATGAAAGTTCTAGGAAATTGTCTCAGCTTTCCAGAAAAAAAAAATAAAGGTCATTTGGACTTCTAGAACTCAAGATATGAGTTGAACACTGAACAATGTCTGGGTTGTAGGACAGATTTGGACTTCTTCGTTGTTGTTACAATTGGGACTTGAAAACAATCTTTTTAAATCTTGGACTCCTCATGAAAGTTTTAGGCATATGTATTATCTTTCCATCCATATAAAACATACCTAAATCCAAGATCTACAGTTTCAAATATGACCCAATGACCGAACAGTGTTTCAGTTTGGATTGAACCAACATCTCTTTTCTAAGTTTGGCCCTCTCTTTATTTTTTAAATTTCAGTAGTTAAAGGCATCAATCAATCATTTCATTTATGTGATAGGCTTGCATTTAAGATGAATATTTATCATAAATTAAAGGTATCTTATAGTATCAGACTTGTTATTATAAAACATGCTTTCGTTAAGGAGTTATTGATACTTCAAGTGCAAAATGATGATATAAAACCTTGATAAAAATACACTTTTAAGTAATAATCAACGAGCACACTAAACTCTTGGCTTAGTCAGTTAACTATGCATTTCTATGATATTTCGTACATTATAAGGGTTTTTTTTTTGCCATGACCTAAACCTTCATTGTAAACGAGTTTATAGAAATGTGATCTTTCTCGAAAATCAATACCTTTTCCCTACTCATTATGATCCTCTTCCTCCTTTTTTTTTTGTTATTCCTTTTTTTACTAATTATAGTGTAGATCATATACATTTTAAACCTCTATTAGTGTATCAACAACCTTCAACCAATATATATAAGATTTTTCCGCCTTTTACACCCTTTCAAATTCATTCCTAGATTGTTGAACCTATTACAACACTTGCCCCTTATCTCTGCTATAGTACATGGGTTAATAGATGATTAGTACTTAAAAGTACATTTTTTTATCAATGTTTTATATCATCATTTTGCATTTGAAGTATCAATAACTCCATAACGAAAGCATGTTTTATAATAATAAGTCTGATACTATAAGATACCTTTACTTTATGGCAAATGTTCATCTTAAATACAGGTCTATCATATAAATAAAAGGATTGATTGATGAGTTTAAATACTGAAATTAAAAGGACAAAGAGAGGGCCAAACTTAGAAAAGAGATGATGGTTCAATCCAAACTAGAACACTGTTTGGTAATTAGGTCATATCTGGAGCTGTAGATCTTGGATTTAGATCTGCTTTATATGGATGGAAAGCTAAAACATAGGCCTAAAACTTTCATGTGGAGTCCAAGATTTAAAAAGGCCGTTTTCAAGTCCAAATTATAGCAACAACTAAGAAGTCTGAATCTGTCTTGCAGCCTAGACACTACTCAATGTTCAGCCCATATCTCGAGTTCTAGAAGTCCAAATGACCTTCATTTTTTTTCCTGGAAAGCTGAGACAATTTCCTAGAACTTTCATGGTTAAGTCTGTTCAAATTCTGATGTTATCAATGAGGTTTTGTTCAGACAAGAAGATAAGGATTATCACTAAGTCAAGATGTGGCCACCTACTCAACAATTAGTCATCAAATCAATAGTTCGAAATTTTGGCCTATAAAAGGAGGCATTTGCCATGCATTTAGGCATCTTGGTTGTTCAGATCAAGATCATTATGTTTCTTTGTATTTTGTAATCTTTATTTTTATTTTATGTTTATGCGTTTCATTTCTTTTACTATACTTATGTTCTTTTATTGTTTATTTATGTTTATCTTCTTCATTATGTTTAGCTAAGTTCATTGTGTCAAAGTTAAAAGGTTTCACTAATGGTGTTAGAATATGTATAATATAAACTCAACATGGGCTTCAATGTTTATATCTAAGAAAGTTTGTTATTAACATGTCTTATCTTTTTATCTTACTAATTCTTAATACCTTGCTTGTTAAATGGTTAATCTAGATTTGTGTTGTATAACACTTGGTACAACAAATGCTTGGTATTTTCATAACCAACCGTATGGTATAACCTACACCCGTGCTATAAAAGAAACTTGATTTGTTGTTAACATAAGTTAACATTATGAATTCCTCACAATATTTAAAAGTATGGTGTTACTAAAATAAGATAATTAATATGATCATGTTAAAAATTTATAATGAACTATTAAGGATAAATCATCCGATTGGAACCTCCTTTGTGTGTGGTTTCTAGTTGATTAATAAAAATAGTTTATACTATACTTATTTCTAATACTATTAGTGGATTCTCTAACCTTGACAATTGTTTTATCATTGTTTAATCCTTACATCAATATCCCATAAAATTCTCATAAACTCTTTGTTTTATTAAATATATATGTTATTTGTAATTTATATAGTTCACCTCCCTGTGGTTTGATCCTGATTTTGCCGGGTTATTTATTACTTCGACACTCCTGCACTTGGGATAAGACATTAATCTTTGGGTCGTGTCAATAGACCCTTTGATATGTATGATTTTCCTTCTCCTTTAGCTTTGATCACCACCCTTGTCTTCTATGCATATTCCATCTTTTTATAACTAGGTAATGGAGCATGAATGTTTGTGAAAAGTTATTAAAACAAAACTTCTAGCATTTACAAAAAACCAGACTTGAAATATTTTTTAATGTTCTCCAATTATGAAACCTTTAGGTAGCAAGTTGATGTTCTATATCAAGCTTCATTTAAATGGGTTTATTGACTGATACAAGGCTAGCTTTGTGGTTATTGGCAACAAGTAAAAGCATCTTTTTATATTGGTTGCCAAAATATCCATTGTGTGGACCATACTTGCTCTTGTTGCATCTTAGTCATGGTTTTTTTTTCTTAAGATGGATCTTAATAATGCATTCTTACATAGTGATTTTAAGGAGAAAGTTTACATGAAACTTCCTTATTGTATGCCTACTTCATAACCTATTATGTTTGTAAGCTAAAACGCTTTTTGTATGATTTGAAGTAGGCACCACGAGTTTGTTTTGGAAAGTCTCTATCCACTGTCCTTTGTTTTTCCTTCACTCATAGTTAGTATGACTCTTCCCTTTTTCTATAGAGGACATCTAAGGGTATAGTTATTCTCCATGTCTATGTGGACGAAATCGTTGTCACTAGTTCTGACATGGAAGGCATCTCTATAATTCGAAACTTATTGCATTCTGCTTTCCATATGAAATATCTTGGTTAGCTTACCTATTTCATAGGGTTAGATATGCATTATTGGCATGATGGTATTTTCTCAAATCAACACACGTATATTTAGGATCTGGTTCGGTTAGCTAGACTCATAGATACTACATATGTTAACACCCTTATAGAACTTAGTGTAAAGTTTCATTGTGATGAAATGGAGTTTTTTTAGAATCCTAATTTCTATAGAAAGATGGTTGGGAGTCTTATCTATCTAACCAACACTTGACTAGACATTTTTTATGTCATACATATTGTTAACAAGTTCATGCAAGTTCCTCACATCTATATTTGTCTATTATCCATTGTATTATTTGATATAACCTTGGCACACCTAGTCATCACTTATTTTTTCCTATTGGTTCTTCACTATAGTTCCATGCTTACAATGATATTGATTGGGTCGGTTGCCTAAGTACTTCTACTATTAGTTGGCGTATGTTTCTTGGTAATGCGCTTATCTCTTAGAAATGTAAAAAAAACATGACTTTGTCTCCAAGTCATCTACTGAGATTGAGTATCGTGCCATGTTTGTTGCCTACTTTGAGATCATTTCGGCTTCATGGTCTTCTTATATAGCTTGGCTTTTCCCAAGTTTAACCTACACCATTGTATGTTGACAACATTATTGCCATCTAAATTGGTGCGAATCCTGTCTACCATGAATGCACGAAGCACATGGAGGTTGACTATCATTCCAAACAGGAGGTCTTTCACTGTTAGGTTATTACCTTCTCTCATATCACTATTACTCTCTAGATCGTGAATATGTTCACCAAATCCATAGCTCACCAGCATCATCTTTTTCTTGTTAGCAAATTAGTGATCGTAGAATTACCAACATTAATTTGAGGGGTGATGTCAAAGGAATTAACTATACATTTAAAGATATTTTTTCCAATTACCTTTTTTGTATTTGTAAATATCTTATTCTTTTCTTTGTTAGAATACTAGGCTAGTTGTTAGGAAAGTATGTATATGATAGGTTAGTTATTTTATAGGAGCTAAAGTTTAGCTTGAATTGTATTTATGATAAGTAGCGATTCTACAAGGAGGAAACACAACTTTTCCTGCTCAAAGTTTTCTAAGTTTTTCAGCTTGGTCGTGTTAATGCTTCTTATTTATCAAAGCTTGAGAATTGTATGGTTACATCACAGGAGAACAAGTAAGGCCAACAACAATTGACCCATCATTTAATTGAAGATATTAAAAAAAACTTCTTAATTAAGTCTTGGCTCATTAAATACATGAAGCCTTATATTACTCGTGGTTATTTGCTCCTTAATTCTACATCAAAGATTTAGAGTGCTGATAATCTTACATATTCCTAACTTGGTAATGAAGCGTAAGTTTTTGAGCCGAGTAAGAAGGTACATGAGACCAAACATTATGAGATGAATATAACTTAATATTTTGCAGAACTCAATAGTTTATGGCAAGAGTTGGATTTCTATCAAGATTTTCAAGTTTATTGTCTAAATGATGCAACTAAATTTCAGAAGTTAATGTATAAATAATGAGTCTTTAACTTCCTTGCCAGACTTAATATGGAGTATAATCAAATTAAGGTTTAGGTTCTTGGTAAATATTCTTTTCCTTTATTAAGGCAAACCTACTTACATGTTCAAAATAAATAGAGAAGGAGGAGTGTTATCTTACAATTCATAATTCCACAAAGATCAACCATGTTTGTCCATTCTTCTAAATAGAATAATATAAGATAAACTCAGTTTAGTGATCAAGGAGTTTTAGACAAAGAGCAACCTGAAATGTGATTATTTGGGGTATATTAAACACACTAGAGAAACCTGTTGGAAACTTCATGGGCATTCTACCAGGGAACAAGAAGGAAAAAGGGTTGAACCTACTCGATCACAAGCTCATATATTTAAGGTGATTGAAATTGCAGTTTCAAGTGGAGACTCAAGTTCTTTTACTTTTTCTAAAGAGGAGTTGTGAACCCTTAGACATTTGATGACCAAGCTTAAACCTCCCTCCAATTACTCATCTAATTTTGCTAATAAAAGTATAAATATCACACCTCTGAATACTTCTATCATAGTTGATTCTAGTCCATAAGTTATAGATTCAAGAACAAATGATCACGTGATTAGATCTTTCATTTTTTTAAAATTTTTCCTTCCTTAGATAAAGATAAAGTTTGTATAAATGGTTCTCTATGTTCTGTATCTAAGAAAGTTTTAGTTTAACACACTTTTACCTTGCCCTTGTCTTCAATTCTTTATGTTCCATATTTTTCTAATAATTTGTTGTCTATTGGTAAAAAAACAAAAGATTTTAATTGTATAGTCTCAATTTTTTTTCTTCAAATTATTGTGTGTTTAAGAACTTGAAGACGAGGAAGGTGATTGACTATAGTGGAGTCGAAAATGACTTATATCTATGGAATATGGATTTTATTAATTTGGTTGGGGAAAGTATAGCTAACCATGCTCTAAAACTTGATTCTGCGATGATTGTTCAACAATGGTTATATGAATGGCATAATTTTATAGGGCATCCTTCTTTTGTATCCTTAAATATGATCTTTTTAACTCTATCACATACTATAATGTAAAGAACTTATTATATGATGTATGTTAATTTGCAAAGCACACGTGTTATTTATTAACCTATTAATAAGAGAGGTGTTAATTATGCATTTTACAACGATTCATTATGATGTTTGAGGTCTTGTCAAATTGTTTTCTTGTCTAGGTTTTTTTTTTATAATAATTTTTCACCTTAATTGATTATTATAGTTGTACCATATGGGTTTACTTGATGCATAATAAAAGTGAAGTGTACTTATGTTTCCATAAATTTCATAAAATGGTATGCATATAATTCTCAATACTAAAGTACAAGTCTTAAGAAGTGATAATGGTACAAAATATATGGATGGAACCTTTCAGAGTTGTCTTGCTGATATAATAGCTCAAAATGAGGGAGAAAAAGATCTTGAATTACTCTTGGAGGAAGCCAATAGATAAAGCTATTTTGCATTCTCTACCAAGCTAGTAACCAACCTTCGACTCCATGTCACAATTTTTTTCTCTTGGAATGTCTGCTATCCATATTGTCGAGTCTCTTGTTCATAGTTTTAATGTTAATGATCTTCTTATAAATCCTAGGAAAGGAGTTCACAATTGTACTAAGTATCGTATATCTAATTTTATTTTGTATGACTCGTCTCCTTCATTGTATCTTTCTTGTTTTCTACATCAATTCCATATGATTGGAAGGAAGCTTTATGTGACCTAAATTGGAAAGCAATTGTGGTGGATGAAATTAATGTGTTGGAAAAGAATGACACATGAAAGCTTATCACTTTTCTTATTAGGAAGAAAATAATATGATTTAAATGGGTCTTTATTGTTAAACAAAAACCTTATAGAGCTATTGAGAGGTTCAAAATGAGACTAGTGGCAAAAGGCTTCACTAAAACCTTTGGCATTGATTACTAGGAGACATTTGCTCTAGTATCAAAAACAAACTTTATACATGTTTTTTTTTTTTTAGCTATAAATTTGGGATGTGATTTACAACAATTGATGTAAATAATATCTTTTTGCATGAATATTTGGAAGAAAAATTTTACATGAAGATATCCCTTGGTTTCGCTTGTAAAAGAACAAAAAGAAAAGTTTGTAAACTGAAAAAAAACCTTAATAGGCTGAAACAATCTCCACAAGCATGGTTTGATAAATTTAGTAAAGTTGTTGTTAGTTTTGGGTACAAACAAAGTAATGCATATCACATTTTATTCATCAAACATTATAATGGTAAGACCATAACTCTTATTGTATATGTTAATGATATTGTGGTGACAAAAAATGATTATGAAGAAATCACCTTGTTGAATGATTACCATACTTAGAAGTTTGAGATCAAGGATTTGGAGAAATTATGACACTTCTTGGGAATTGAAGTTTCTCGATCAAATAAAGGCATCTTTATTTCTTAAAGAAAGTATATCTATGATTTACTTGTAGAGATTGAAATATTAGGATGCAAACTTATTGATTCTCCTTTAGAAACCAACCATCCACAAAGGTTATATAGGTGAGCTAGTGGACTAAAAAAGATATCAACAATTAGTTGGGTAGTTGATATATCTATCTCACACTTGTCCAGACGTAACCTATTTAGTCAATGAAGTTAGTCAATTTATGCATGATCCTCGTTCATCACATTTAAATGTTGTTTATCGCATTCTTAGATATTTGAAGTCAACTTCTAGAAAAGGACTCCTATTTTCTAATAATAGTCATTTGATGATGAGAGTCTTTATTGATGCTGACGAGGCTGGATCTCCATATAGAAGCAAGAAACAAACAATGGTGGTAAGGTGTAGCGTAAAGGCTAAATATAGGTTCACGACACATAAATATTATAAACTGTTATGACTTAAAAATCTGATGGAGAAAATGAGAATAACAAGTGATAATATTATTTATTTATTTTGTGATAACAAAGCTACCATTAATATTGCTCATAATTCAGTTCAACATAATAGAACAAAGTATATTGATATTGATATGCACTTTATTAAGGAGAAAATAAATGATGGGATAATTTATATATTTTTCGTAAACTCTAAAATTTAAATAGTTGATATTTTTACAAAGCATCTTAGTAGTAGGATATTTCACTCAATTTCCTATCAGATGGACATCAAAGATATATTTATATACAATTGAAGAGATGTAATTACATCTCTTCAAAATTGTGTATATATAAATATCTTAACAATACATACATACATATGTATGTATGTATTGTTGCTTACATCTCTTCAAAATTATGTATACATAAATATCTATGTATTGTTATATACATAACAATACATACATCTCTTTAAAATTATGAAAGCAATTACATCTCTTTAAAATTATGTGTACATAAATATCTTAACAATACACACACACATATATATTTGTGTTTGCTCTGAAGCAAGACACATGACACTTCAATCTCTTTTCTCCTTTCCTTTTTCTTTTTCTTTCTCTTTTCTTCTCCTTGCTTTCCTTCTCCTTCCTTTTCTACTTCTAGTTATCTAATTATCTAAAAAAACCAATGATTATCTAATTATCTTTTCCTTATAAACAATAAATTTTTCTTAACTTGGAAAATAATGTTTGGAAAAAAGATCCCTTCATGAATTTTAGGTCCTTTGTTCACAATTCCTTCTCGGTATATGTTAAGCTGTGGCTTCCCCAAAACTTGTGCCTGCTAATAGGTGGTCCTAGCTTATTTTCATAAATGTAAAAAAAAAAAAAAATCAACAATGAAGTTGGAGCCCATTATATCATCCGTAACTAGTGCTTTTCCCCGTGAACAATTGTTGGTGCATAGCATTAAGAACAATTATCTATCCCGTGAACAAAAAGATAAATAAGGAATCTTCAGAGGAAGCTGGCAATGATTGATCATATAATTCTTTAAATACTTGAATAGGAAAGAGATAAGAAGGGTGGAGGAAGTTGAGGATGTTGGCGTGCCTATGATTTATATATAGACAAGAGCCAGCACACTTTGTTTCTTGGCACAAGAAAGTTAAAAGAGTCTCGTCTGAGCCTACCATTTTTAAGTAAATTACAAGCAGGACAAGGAAAGATTCCTTGATCATTGCCATGGAAATATATAGTTCTTTATTTATGAATGCTTTACACCCTCATTTAGGAATGGCTTCTAGCATGTGTTTACCCCCTGAAAGGACCTGCCTTACAGACACAGCTACAGAATCTATCGATCATGGCACAGCCGATCTTATTCTAAACCTCATCAAGTGGAAAATTGCAAGAAAATGGATCTTCCAAGTTCTGGTTGTCAAGTAACTTCACTTGTGTTCGTTGCTTAGTCGTGCAAAGCATTCAAATAGAACCACGTTAAGAAAAAGAAGAAGAAAAAGAAAAAAGGATTCTCCCTTCTCGACAAGGGAAAAAAAAGGAGAGGTGGAGGATCTGTTCATGCACTCCAAATCCTGAAGTGAACCAAATGAAAGAAAATGGTGGCATAACTTGCAGATCAAAGCTTGAAGATTTGACATGAATTTGTCGAAAAAAGGAATTTAATATGTTTGTCTTATGAGACCATCCATACTCCATGGAAGCGTGGGATCCACCTTGGATTCATTACCTGTACGCTTTGTGGCTAGAAATTACAGTCGTCTCCAGCTTTGCATGCCAATATTGCCGGTTGCCAAGAACAAGAATATGCTTTTTAGGGTTCTTTTACTGCGTTTCTATTCCATTCCATGCCTTCTACGTCCATCTTCCTCTCTTCTCAACTTATCCAGAATTATGCCCTCGTCGCCTATATTATATAAAGAATTCTGGAAAGCTGCTCCAAATAATGGATATAACTCTGATATTTAATTCTATATTAACTTTCATTCATCTTAAAAAATAAAAAAAGAAAGGTGAAGACATGTAATTGTGCCGAACCCACTACGAGTACTACCGCAAATGAACAAAGTAGCTGTTTTTTTTAATTGCATGCGTTGATTAAGTGGCAAGCCATCATTGAAAAACGACATGAAAATCAACATTCAATGATTTCAAGTTAAAGTTCTTTTCTTTCAAATAATGTTTCCTTGGATCTTGATTCTCATCCCTTCATTTTACGTTGTGTTTGTAACCAGGAAAATTAAATAATTTATTGTGATCGTTCTTTACATTAAAGGACTTCACTATTAATACACTATTAAGTTGGAAATTAATATCTAAATTATAAATGATTCTTTGATAAAAATAAATAAATAAATAAATAAATGATTCTTTGATTTCATTCTCTTAATCTAATTTAAGAGTAGTTTATATGGTAATGTTCAATGTCACGCAACACTAACATCAATAAATTTATATATTTTTAATCGTATAATAAATGATCCAATAATAAAAGTTTAGAATTAAAAAATCTGCTTCTCAAGTTCAAGCTATATGGTTATTAATATAAAGATTATTGGAGGCTTACATGTCGTTAATTTCAGGATCGCGTAAACTGACCTAAACATCCACGTTAATAATAAAAAATAAATTTATATATTTTAAAAAAATCTACATATTAATTATTAAATCATTAAATATACCAATGTAGTAATATTCAAGTTGACTTTATAACACATGACTGTGGATATTCTACCCTCATGTGTTTAGGTATTGGAGAGGCATGAAATCTATGATTATCATCTGTCTTAATAATAATAAAAAGAAATACATTTATTTATTTATTTTTATGTAATTTGGTGATCATAAATTATTTATTATCCAGATATTTTGTGTTATGTATTTTGGAGGTAATAAACTTATGGTACAAGCTATTCCGAAACGCGTTGAGTTAAAGCTATATTTATATATAATTTAAACAACAACGATTGTGAAAATAAATAAATAAAAAATCCCACAAGTACAGTGACTGTAATAACCTCAACGCCAACGGTTAAAATAAAATAAAATAAAAAGATAAAATAAGAAAACTTCCAGTCCGTCTGCGTTTGGCAGCCTTACCTTATATTTTACAAAAGCACAAGCACAACCTCTCCATCTATCTCTCTCGCCCAAATCATAACACAGAGATCTCTCAATTTCTAGACTTCCCTTCTTCTCTCTCTATCTCTCAATTCTTGATTTTCTTGGTCTTAAATCGATTTTGAAATCTAGGGTTTCAATTCTTTAATTTTGGCTTCTTTTATATCCTTTTCTTGTTTTTGCAGGTATTATTTATTTTGCATAATTTCACCAAACAACCTTTGGTGAAATTCCTGCTCTTGGCTGATAATTACATGATCACAAGGTACGTCGTCATCTTTCCTTTCTTCTTCGTAAAAAAAGTCACAAATTTTATGCACAGTTTTTCCACTAGTGGGATTTTTCACCTTCTGTTGATAAATAATAATGGGTGTACGGTAATGATTTTTAATCTTCTCTTTGTATTTCTTTTTTTGAAAATAATTGAATCTAATTAAAAGCGGGGCTATGTTTTCTTTTAGCATGATATTGAATTCTTTTGGTGCATGGAGGAGTCTGTTTCCCTTTAGTTGTAGTTTAAGCTGACTTGGCGTGATAGATGAAAGTGCTCTTTTGAAGAATGGAGATCCTCTTGCCGTGTTTCCTAGGTTTGGTGGCACCAAAATTTGCTACATCAAGAGGAAAAACCTTCGATTATAATATTATCCTGTAGAGTTGCTTCAATGGTCGGTCAATTTTGGATGAAAAGTTGGTTTGTTATTTGCATGACATGTTATCTGGCAGCATACTGATCTTACTTTTTTTGTTTATTCCGTTTTGTTTTTACTTTCAAATCTTGTCCAGAGGGTTTGGTAATTGTTCTTATGGGGTAAATTTGAAAGTTTTCCTAGAAGAGCAATTAAAGATTGGGGCTTAAATTTAAATACAGTTAAGAGAATAAAATGTATAGGTCTCTAACATGCCCCCCTCAAATTTATTGGAGGATTCAGGATTCCTATGATTTCGAAGGTTGATTTGCTTGAGCATCTTGTTTTGGCATCCATTTGGTGCATGAATCTTATGCTGCACAAGAAGAAATGGGATCTGCTTTTCAATTGTGGGACTGGGCTGATTGCATTGAGGTTGCATGTATTTGTCGATTATTGAGAATGTTCTGCTTGTACTCTTTGGAGGCTTTGCATTCTGTTTTGACCTAGGGGTCTTTTCCTTTAGAGAAGGTATTTCAGAAGCCAGAGTTCATTGCATCTTGAGTTTCAGTTGTGATGAGACTTCGAGTTCAGCTCCATTTTAGATGTCAGTGAGAAAAAAGTTCTGCAGACTTTCTGCATTAGTGAGGTAAGTGTCATCATCTAGGGTAGATGTAAAGTCTTTCATCCAAAGGCTTTCTAGCAATCTTGAAGTGGGTTATACTGCCATCTTAGTTGCAGCACGTGTACATCTCTCTCGTACACGTACTCTCTCTCTTTGTTCACTGCGGTATTGTTCTCATGTCTCATTCTTGTTTTGCCTCAAGGATCTTCTCCGTCCTCCCTGTCTCTTCTTCTCTCTTATCATACCGCACATCAGATTGATGCATTGATGTGGCATTCCATGGTATGCTTTGCAATTTAACATTGAAATGACAATAACACGGGAATCTTTTGGTCTCATGTATTATGTTTTTCTGATACAGGATGCTTTTCTGTAAGCTGTAGTATAAATGGTGTTAAATTGATGAGAATGAATTGCGTACATATATGGATAGAATGTGCATATTGCTTGATATGCAGTGTTGGTAAGTGTATTATTTAATATCTTCCATCATGCGTTCATAATGTCTGAGATGGTATTTTGTATTGCTTTCTTGGTTTATATATATATTCGAATGCATATGCATGTGTATTCACTACAGATGCCATCCTTGTTCTGGTTGGTGGATCATTACTGTATTGTTTTCGCACTCCATCTTTCAATGACAACTTATAGCACAGTTTATCATTCCAACCAATTCTAACATCTTTATGCTAATATCTTGGCTATGAAGCAGGTATAATTTGAGATATGGGACAAAGAAACATGCTATGCACCAATCAGATGATTGATTTAGAAATGGATCAACAAAGCCAGGGATATCTACATCCTGAGTCCTGCATTCTTCTAGGGGGTGTGACAAACTTACGACCACCTGATATTCCTACCATGTTAACTGCTTCAGGGAACACTATCAATCGTGATGCCCATCTAGCTGATCGTTATGATGGTGCTATGTTTTATGGGATGCCCCAATACCATGGTGTTCATCCTCATCCTCAGTATCACAGCCCAAATCTTGATTTAAGTGTTGCTACTGCACCCAACTTCTATGTTCCTTACATGACTCCATCTTCTGGTATTCCTATCAGTCATGTATCTTGTGATCAATTATCTTCATCCAACAATTATGGAGTGATTGGAGTTTCTGCTGATGAGCATGGAACAAACAGTCACTTCATGGATAATGCTAGAAGTTCATACAAGAGAAAGAATGCTGAAGGAAATCCAGGGAATTTCCACTATCTGAATGCCTCAGCAAGCTCAAGTTCCTCAGTTCCCCCAATGAATACAAGGCACCCGAGGGGGTTGCTCTGATGGATGCTACATCATTCACCCCGCCACATTACAGGGGTACTAGTGCTTCATCAATCAGGGAAGTAGGATCTCAAAGAAGTGTGAGGAATAGATTAGTTTCTGTGGGGCTCGATCCTGCCTTGGCACACAACCCGAACCGTTTTATTCAAGGAAACTATTTAGGCCAACCCTATCAGCCAGGTGGCTCTCTCTGGTTAGATCAACACTTAAGCAATGGTTCTACTGATGCAGGCGCTTCAGGATGGACTCAGACCCCTACTATTCCTTATATGCACTGTAACTTTTATGTTCCTCATTACTTCTACTCTTTGGTCTCTTTATGTATGATGAATCCTGCTTTCTTGGAATTTGTTTTAAGTACCACAAATGGGCCAATCGTGGAAATATTAAGCTCCTTGTTTCATCTTCTTGTAGGGAACAATGTCAATGGAGTTCCTATAGAAACTGGGAGCATGGGTCCACAGCGGTATCATGAGCCAGCTAGCAACAGAAGTAATGCCAGTTTCTCGCACCCTTCGCCAATAAACCCTCAGCACCATAATTTTCATCACCTGTCTCCACCAATTCAAGGAATTAGAGGTCACAATATTAATATTCTTCCTCAAGCACCAGCAGCTTCATTCAGAGTTCCTACAGCCAATGCCTCACAAAGCACTATGAATCTATCTCAAGATGGTTTAGATATTGGACTTAGGAATCCAGGATCGGTTCAACCAACCGGCCTTCGAATGTACAGGCCTCACCATGAGGGAGTTGCACCTGAGACCACACTAAGACATCGCAACCTCCCTCGCTTGAGAGTGTTGCCAACAGATGCAAGTTCCCATCTTCATCTTCATCTTCATTTCTGCTATTTCTTTTCCATCATTTATTATTATGAGTGGTTATCTTTGGTTCATAAGGATTTTATTGGTGAAAAAGATCACTTTGTTTTATGTACTTCTATCTTCCATTAACTGCATTTCTTATGTTAATAAAGTGGCTAAAATATTTCTGATTCATGTGTGTAGGGGGTAGCAATACTAGGGTTCCCTGACTATTATGAAGTAGAGAATTATGCTGACCACCACAGAGATATGCGCTTGGATATAGAGGACATGTCTTATGAGGTAAGCTTGAGATACTTTGACAACAATCTTTCTTTTAACATGCAATTAAGCTAGATGGTGATGTAATCAGTAGTATGGAGAATATGAAAGAGCATCCAGTTGGGTTTGGAATGTCTAGATGAATGGAGGATTAACATGTCTTAATTTTAAGCATCTGATACGAGAAACCTGGAATTGCGCCCACTTTTATTTTATAACATGAAATTTTCAACTGTCTACAGGAGCTTCTTGCACTTGGGGAGCGTATTGGTAATGTAAATACTGGCTTATCAGATGCAACTATCAGAAGGCAATTAAAAACAAGACCTTATTTATCATCTCCTTATTCAATCAATCTGGAAGTATCTTGTATGGATCAAGAAGCTGATTCTTGCATTATTTGCCAGGTATTGTAAAAGCTACCTTGTGAATTTAGTATTTGGACATTTTTGAATTGTGCTCAATTTTTCAGAATGCCTAATAATTTTTTCACCTGTTTTCTATATATTGACCGAAATGTTATCTTCTCTCCTTCACGCAATGCATGGAATTGATATTGATATTTTGGGATTTTCCAGGATGATTATAAGAGTAAGGAGAAAATTGCATCTCTTGATTGTGGACACGAGTATCATGCAGATTGCTTGAAGAAGTGGCTACGCGTGAAGAATGTCTGCCCCATCTGCAAATCTGAAGCCTTAACCATGGAAGGAAAGGATGTTTAAGGTGGTGATCCTGCATGTATAAAATAAAAGGAAAAATAAAGCGGAGGAAAGGGGTGACAGCTTTATGGGCGAGCATTCAAAGCACAGCCAGTTCTCTCTCTCTCTCTTAATTTGTTTATTATAACAAAGTTGATATTTTGGTACATGTATTTTGTACATGCACTTGCAAATATACGACTAACTGTCGCACGAAGTCATTTATTTGTTGGCTCTGAATGTATCAAAACCTGTACAGACATTCATTATAGATTTCGTGTGCTGTATCATTAACTTTCAGTTAAAGTGCCATTCCGGTTCCCTTTGTGTTTTGAGATGCACAGTATTGGAATGTTGGATCATCAATCTGATGGATATAACGGTCTGCTTTTCCTTGAATTGAGGTTTCTGAATTTTTTTTATAAGCGCATGCTGGTTTTTCTATCGGTTTGTATTGGATGATATTATGTTTGCTTAGGAATGCGCAGCAGCTTTGTCCACCACCCATCTCTCCTTTTGGTTCATGATGTTCAAGACATTTGGCATGAACATGAATTGTTGGATGGCCTACTTGGTTACTTTGATGTGCTTATTAAGCAATTGGTTACTTGTTTTTCTCAGAGCATCCATGTTCATGCTCTCTAGAATAGCTAGCAAGGAAGGTTTTCACTCGTATAATTCTTGCTCTCAAAAAGACTTTCTATTCCAACTTTATGAACTGTACTTGCAGTATAAATAATTTTTAAAAAAATTAATGTGAGGTTAGGGTTAGTTTGCTTGTATTTTAATTAATCTTATTAATTTTAAACTTAATAATCATGTAAGTATTTAGTGGTTATCATATCAATCAAATCTAGATACAGTAATATAAATAACTCTATTTATTTTGATGCTTAACTGCAATTTCAAGAGGTAGTCTAGAGGTGAATTTCTTATTTGATTTACTTTTGGATTTTTGCTCTTTTACTCCTTAGTATTCTTTGGCTGTCAAAACAAAGTACTATAAATTGAACGAGCATTAGGGTTGTTTAGTAAGTTTATTTATGTCGTTTAGGAATCATGGTTCTATCTAGGCTACAGATAATCTTGAACCAAGAAAAAAAAAAAACTTGATGAAGCCTCCTTTTTTGAGACTTGATGAAGATGAAGGGTGGGATGTAGGTGAATTAAGCTGAATTGGGTGGCTGATGGTGGTGTCTATGATGTGATTACATGTAAAGGAAAACCAAACTTTGGGTTTTGCACAAGTGATCATTGCTTTTGTGCTACTTTTGATGTTGAAAGCTCTACATTTCAATCATGACAAATGTGATTAGGTTTGACATATAAATCTTGGGTTTTGCACAAGTGATCAGGCCACTGTCCATACTTTAGGAGAACAAACATAATGTTCTTCATAATGATGAACTCCTTCCATAATGCTTTGTAGTTACATTGCAAAATACTTTCTGTGTATTCTTCTTCTGTGATGCACCAGTTTTTAGGAGTGCCAAACACTGTGTCTTTTAATGTGTAAGATAAGTTGCTTGGAAAGTTCTGGAATTGGGTATTTTATAGGTTTACTAATTTCTTAGATGTCAGGTATGGACCTACTGCATTTAAAGTTATATGCAATGTGGAACATCTTTGGAGTGGATTTTTAACAAATCTCACATAGCTTTCAAACAATTAGAACTACGAACTTGTTGGGTTTTCGAAATATATATATAGTAAAAATAATAAATTTAATTTTTTTAGGAGTCCCAGTAATTCCATTAAATAGATCTAAAATTATTTAGGGTTTATGTGAAAATTACTTAAAGATTAAATATTCTTTTTAGTTTAAATATTTTCTTCAAAGTTGGGTTATGCAAACCACAAATTGTTCAAACGTCTAGTCTCTAATGGTAATCCATATAAACCACTAGTGAAAAATCTTTTAAACCCTTTTAGGAGAAAGAGATTGCTAGAATTCTAGCTCTTTTTTTGTATGTGTTTTCGATGTTTTTGTATTGTACTCTTCTCTTCTTAGAGAAATAGGAGGCATAACTTTCTCTTTATAGAAAAACCTAAAAATTCTATAAATGATAAAATATCAATTTGCCTCTTAAATAACATCTCACATATTATTTTAGGCTAATTTTAGAAATTTATTCAATCAAATTAGTCCTTATTTGATTGTTTTTAGGTTTAGAATTATAATCCTCTATTAATTACATTCTAGTCTTTAATTTCTAAAATTTATTTACAATCAAGTCACACTTGATTAATCATTTCATTTTAATTTATGACCAATGGTTCTTCTATGTGTGATCTATTTAGGTTTTCTAATAAGTTGGTCTAAATATAAATTATAATTTTAAATAAAATAAAATTAAATAAATTAAACAAGTTAATTTATTATTAATTTAAAAATGGATTGATTTATATTTGAAGATCAAGTACAATGTTTTGCAACTTGTCATAATTCCTTAAATATTAGGATAATCATAAATAGTTTCGCTTAACTTTTTAGTGACCAGTTTCTTTGTGTAATTATTATCATTTTATTAAAAATGTTCCAATTTAGACTTTATAACATAAAATATGTCTGCTTTGTTAAATCATTTTATTTCTCAACATTATAATCATTGATTCTTTGAATAAAATTTGAAACTCTTTTCAAATCTCATTCCACCATGGTCAAGGATTTCACAATCAATACTATTTGAGAACAGATAAAACATTTTCTCTAATTCACCTAAGGTGATGAATTCTCTCTTAATTACTTAAATATCTTCACATAGTTTATGTTATACCCAATAACTATCTGTTTATTACCATTGATTATGACAACATGTGATCAGGATCAAAGCATAACACTTTATATATAAGATAACACAGTGATCTCAAATATAAGGATCACGTACACAACTATCACATGAGCCTTTCCATAGACGTATGTGATCTCTCCACATGGAATTCTCTTATAGGCCAATTTAGTATACATGTCATTTAACAAACATCTGCATATTAGTTTCAAGTATCCATAATACCTTAGTTTATGAGAGCAACTGCTTTTTTTTTTTATATATATATAAAGGAAGGAATATAACATGCATCGATCTCAATAGCTATAATTAATATTAATATTAGTAGAACATTAATCAGGAATATTTAGAAACAATGCTTTGATACAATAGGAGTCTTATAATTATAATAACTTTATAATTTTATATACAAAACATTTTTGTTCAATGGATTTTATCTTTACTCTAGATTCATTAATCAAACATTAGATTCATCAATCAAATATAATTAAATATTAAAAATAAAGAAAGCATTTATTAATAATAGATATGTTTTACATGAATAAAATCAATGCTATGTGTATCCAACTAGTTGGCTGCAAAGCAATCTCCTACTTAAGGAACACATAACTTTCAACAGACGGGTGTCGCGGGGTGCGTCAATCAACGACGGCGTTTACCTCCTAAAAGGTGTGTTCAAAATGAGTTTCTAGCTTAATTATAAAATTATGATTATAAAGTTCAGGAGTTGTCACCTAATATTATGATCATTATGAAACTTATGGTCTACGGGAGTCTGGAAAAGGGACTGGTTGTGCAAGGAAAAGACACATCACCCTTAGTGTACCCTACCTGAGATAAGTTGCGTTGTTGTTTGATTGTTTTTTATAGGTCTTGTTTCTATTTCTTGGTCTTTTTCTAAGGTTCGAGGTAGATATCTTTTCGTGAGAATGTCTCTTTTTGTTTTTTGTATCTTTTTTTTTTGCATTTATAAAAACATGAGAAAGATGCAATTTTTTTTTTTTTTGTTTTTGTTTTTTAAGAAAATATGCTTGGAAAACTTTTAGGATTCAACTGTAAGCATGAAAACAATTTTTTTTTTTTGAAAGAGGAAATTAATTTAAAACTTTTTTGAGATTTTTTTGAATTTTCAAAATTTGAAAAAATATATTTCAAAGAAAACCAGGTATTTTAATACTAGATCTGTATATTACAATGTAAATATTCAACCCAATATTGTGCAAAATGGTTGGAAAAATGTGCAAAAGGGCCCATAAATATTTTTAAAATGCCTTTTGGAAAATTTGGAAAACAAATTTATTTTTTTTTTAATATTATTATATAATTATTAAATATATTAGATTGGGCCCGACCCAACCATTTAGGCCGAACCTAGCCTGCTCGGGTTAGGTCGACAAGCCTAGCAGGCTAGGTCTTTTTGTTTTTATTTGGGTTGGATCTAACCTAGCCATCTAGGTTAGCTGAAACAGGTTTAACCCACGGTCCACATGGTTCTTGGCCCACCCAGCAACCATATTAGTTAATTTAACTTATGTATGCAAAATGAATTCATATTCTGCATACAGTGGTTATGGCTACAGCAAGGGGAGAGGATCACCAGAGGTCAGGAAGCCTGCTTGGTGGCCTGGGAGGCCGATGTGAGGCTAATGGTGGTGCCGATGGAGGAATTGGTGGTTGACTTTGTTGGGTATTTCCAGAACTCAAACACGCACAAATTTACGTGGTTCGGCAACTTGCCTACTCCACGGAGCTACTGGTTTGTATTAATGAAGATTACAAACAATACAAACAACAAAACAAGGAGGAGGAGAAAATTCTTCTCTACTCAACTCAACTCTCCCTGGCTCTCTCTCTGTGTTTCTCTCTGTATTTCGTGTTCAACAGGCTCTCATTAGCAGCCTCTTCTTATAGCTAAAGTGGGAGACAATTCTCTCCACTTTAGTCAATTATGGCAACTACTTTTACCCCACCATTTGCAGCCATCTTTGATGCCATCATTGCAGCCATCTTTGACGCCATTAGCCAACCATGTGTCCATACACAACAATCTCCCACTTGGACACAAATGGCTTGATATCCATCTTTTAGTCTTGGAGGCCAACTGAAGTTTTACACAACTTCAGTTTATCAAGTGTAACTCCTTTGGTTAGCATGTCAGCTGGATTCTTGCTTCCACAGATCTTTTCTAGCATTAGTTGCTCGTCGTCCAGCAGTTGTCGGATGAAGTGATATTTGATCTGAATATGCTTAGTCCTGGAGTGAAATGCTGGATTCTTGGCAAGGAAGATGGCACTCTGACTATCGCTATACAAAGTACCTTTTCCATTCACCTTGCCCAATTCCTTCAGGAAACTCTGCAACCATACTATCTCTTTTGCAGATTCTGAGACTGCAACATATTCAGCTTCTGTTGTTGAAAGAGCAACGATCTTTTGCAAGGTAGAACTCCAGGAAACAGCAGTACCTCCTAGAGTATAAACATATCCTGTAGTGCTCTTTCTGCTATCAACATCTCCTGCTAGATCAGCATCTACAAAACCTTCAAGTTTCAAACCACCAGCTGTGAAACTGAGACAAGTTTCCGATGAACCTTTTAAGTACCTCATGATCCATTTCACCGCCTCCCAATGCTGCTTTCCAGGATTGCTCATATATCGGCTTACAACTCCCACTGCATGGGCAATGTCTGGTCTGGTACAGACCATAGCATACATCAAAGAGCCGATAGCTGAGGCGTATGGAATCTTATCCATGTATCCACTTTCTAGCTCAGTTTTTGGTGACTGATCTTTGCTGAGCTTGAAATGATTCCCCAGTGGTGTACTTACTGGTTTAGCATTATCCATACTAAACCTGCTGAGAACCTTCTTGACATACTCTGTTTGTGAGAGCTTTAGTATGCCTTTGTCTTTATCTCTGATGATTCTCATTCCAAGTATTTGTTTAGCAGCTCCCAGATCCTTCATTTCAAACTGTTTCGACAACTGCTGTTTCAGCTTATCAATCTCCTCAATGCTGGATCCTGCAATCAACATATCATCTACATATAATAGTAGAATGATGTAGGAGTTGTCAAAATGTTTGACATAGCAACAATGATCAGCTTGGCATCTTGTATACCCGGAACTGCACATGAAGTTGTCAAACTTCTTGTACCACTGTCTTGGAGCTTGCTTCAAACCGTATAGGCTTTTCTGTAGCTTGCAGACTTGATTCTCCTTTCCTTGCATTGCAAACCCCTCTGGTTGTTGCATGTAAATATCTTCCTCCAAGTCACCATGAAGGAATGCTGTTTTTACATCTAACTGTTCAAGATGTAAATTTTCTGCAGCTACTATCCCCAGAACAACTCTGATTGTTGTGAGCTTCACAACTGGAGAAAAAATCTCAGAGTAGTCAATGCCTTTCTTTGAAACCCTTTGACAACAAGTCTTGCCTTGAACCGTTTGCTTCCGTCATGCTCAGTCTTCACTCTGTAAACCCACTTATTTTGCAAGGCCTTCTTTCCTTCAGGTAATGTTGTTAGCTCCCAAGTCTTGTTCTTCAACAACGAACTCATCTCATCCTTCATGGCTAACTCCCACTTGCTTGAGTTTCCATCTTGTAAGGATTCTTCATAAGATAACGGTTCACCACCATCTGTCAGCAAAATATAATTCAGTAAAAGTGTGAACCGTTGCGGGGGCTTTATCGTCCTCGAAGACCTGCGAACAGCTGGTTCAATTGCTCCGCATCTTCTTGTGTGTAGTGGGCACAGATGTGCTTGAATCTTCTTGTAAAGACTCTTGATTGTTGTTCTGCTTAGTAACATCGGGAAGCCCTTCTAATCTTATGAATTCAGATCTTTGTGGACTTGTATCTGAATCAGCCATCTCTGTTTCTCACTTGATCTGTCTTTGTACATAACTTTCTCATTGAAGATCACGTTCCTGCTTCTGATAATCTTTCTATTCTGATCATCCCAGAACCGAAATCCAAATTCTTCATCTCCATAGCCAATGAAGAAACATTTCTTGGATTTGGCTTCTAACTTGTTGCGAGCATCAGAATCTATGTGAACATAGGAAACACACCCAAAGACCTTCAAATGAGAGAGTCGTACCTCTTTTCCTCTCCATACTTCCTCGGGCAGTCTGAATTCCAAAGGAACTGATGGTCCACGGTTGATCAAGTAAACTGCGGTATGAACTGCGTCAGCCCAGAATGTTTGAGGTAACCCTGAATGCAACCTCATGCTTCTAGCTCGTTCATTGATGGTCCTGTTCATCCGTTCAGCAACGCCATTCTGTTGCGGTGTGCCTGGAACGGTCTTTTCCATTCTGATACCATTGACAGCACAATACTCCTTGAAACCTCCATCAATGTATTCTCCTCCATTATCAGATCTCAAGCATTTCAACTTTAGACCTGATTCAGTCTCAACCATAGCCTTCCATTTCTTGAATGTTTCAAACACATCAGATTTATTTTTCAGAAAGTAACCCATACCTTCCTGCTGAAGTCATCAATGAAAGTCACATAATACCGAGAACCTCCAAGAGATGCTACTGGAGACGGTCCCCATAAATCTGTGTGTACCAGTTCTAGCTTTCTTGGTCGTAAGGTCCTGCCAACCTTCAAGAAACTGACCTTCTTCTGTTTTCCAAGAACACAGCTTTCACAAATGTCTAGATCGACATTTTTTAACTCTGGCAGCTTTCCCTTCGACTGAAGTATCTTCATCCCCTTTTGACTCATATGGCCAAGTCTACAATGCCATAGCTGTGCTTGATTTTCTGCTTCAGTTGAGGCAATGATGTCTGCAAATCTTGTGGTCATATACAGGGTGCCGGTTTTCTTTCCACGAGCTAAAACCATTGCTCCCTTTGATACTTTCCACATTCCTCCAGCAAAAAGTATTGAATGACCACTATCATCAAGTTGTCCGACAGAGATCAACTTCTTCTTTAATTCAGGAACATGCCTTACATTCTGCAAGGTCCATATAGATCCATTCATTGTCTTGATTTGCACATCTCCTATACCCACAATATTCAGTGGTGTTCCATCGGCCAGATAGACTACACCGTGATCTCCTCCAACATAATTTTGCAGCATTTCATTGTGTGGCGTACAGTGGAATGAAGCACCAGAATCAAGAATCCACTCATCAATTTGACTTGTACAGCAAGAATTAAAGCATCTTGTACCTCATCTGTGGTAGCGTTTGCAGAGTCAGCTTCAGGTTTCTTCGGTTTTGTGCAATTCCTACTGAAATGACCAGGTTTGCCACAATTCCAACATTCAACCTGCTTTCTGGATCCAAACTTGCTTTTACTTCTGTATCTGGATTTTGATCTGCCTCTGGATGAGCCTCTATCGTGTCTCCTCCCTCGAGTGTTGATGTTGAGAGCTGATCCTGAGCTTGAACTTTCACCCGAGTCTTTCCTTCGCACTTCTTCAGCCAAAATCAAGTCTCGAATGTCATCATACTTCAGTTTGGATTTTCCAGCTGAATTGCTCACGGTTGTCCTCATGCCTTCCCAACTGCTTGGAAGTGAAGCTAGCAAGATGAGTGCACGAATCTCATCATCAAACTCAATCGCAACAGATGATAATTGATTTGTGATGGTATTAAAGTTGTTGAGGTGTTGTGTCACAGAAGTGTTTTCGACCATCTTCAAGTTGAACAAGTTTTTCATCAGGTGCACTTTATTATTTGTTGATGGCTTCTCATACATCCCAGACAAGGCTTCCATCAATTTTGCAATGGATTTTTCTTTCATAACATTGTAAGCAACTCTTCTTGATAACGATAGTCGGATAATGCCCAGAACTTGTCTATCAAGAAGTTGCCATTCTTCTGCTTCCATCTTTTCTGGTTTGCTTCCCAATAAGGGAAGATGAAGTTTCTTCCCATATAGATAATCTTCAATTTACATTTTCCAGTATCCAAAATCTGTTCCGTCAAATCTTTCAATTCCAACAGCCTTTATTTCATCTGCCATTTTTACTACTTCTCCTATTTGAATTTCCCAAATCTGACCTTACAGATGTGTCCAGAATGGCCAAAAACCTTGGAAATGACACTGAGATCACCCCAATCGGACTTCGGATGGCTCAGATTTTACCAATCAAAGTTTTGGATTAACAGACGGTTCAGATGCAGCCACGTGTCAACCAGAGATACCGCCTGCGTCGCACCGGATCAAACCTCAGTAGCGGTGCAGATGAAGCCACGTGTCAGAAGATTAGGGCCTGAGTCGCACTCGATCAAAACTCAGTAGCAGTGCAGATTAAGCCACGTGTCAGCAGATTATGGCCTGAGTCGCACTGGATCAAAACTCAGTAGCGGTTCTGATTCAGCCACGTGTCAGCTGATTAGATCCTGCGTCGCACCGGATCAAAACTCTTCAACGGTGCTGATGTAGCCACGTGTCAGAATATTAAAGTCTGCGACACACTGGAGCGAAACTCAGGGGATGACGTGGCACGATGACGTGTCTGGGTGACGTGGACGTTGACCGCACGGATGTGCTGATGTGTCGGGTCAGCCCGACCCGTTTTGCAGAAGCCGGGTGAAGAAGGAGTGTGGCACGCGTGGGCAGTCTGGGCGTCGGCATTTTGTCTTTAATGGTATCAAATATTGGCCCTTGATTCAGCCCCGAAGGATCTCAACCGTTGGCCCAAAGTGGGCATCATGAATTGTCAAGTTTGGCAATTGAAGGCTACCTGAGTTGGTCTATTTGGGTCAGCGCCACAATCACTATGGTGTCAATCGGCCAGAAAGGACCGTACCAGGTGTAGTCAGATGTCAAATAATCATTTTCATGTAAGTTTTGTCAAATTTGGTGGAGAGATGAAGTATTAAATGCCCCTAAAAGGTAGCACCCTAATTAGTTTTTTCGATGAAAATTTAAGAAGAAGATGAACAATAATCAAAATGGCATTGTTTTGGTAAAGTTCAATTTATTCGATTTGTGATTTCTCTTAATTACACTTCTAATTGGCTACAAAATTTTAATTTTATATAATTTTGCCCCTGTTACACTTCAATATCAGCACTGAATTCTAGCGCCTTTTTCACATTAGTTCTTGGTCTTAGATTTCTTCAATTTAGTTATTAATTGACCATTAAACTTTCAAATCTCTTTAATTTCACCATTGATTTCAATCAATTGAGTCCCTTTCAAAATGGTCCTTAGCTATGAATTTCTTCATAACTTTTTTTTGGCGATTTTACCCTTGATTTGAATTAACTGACTTTGTAAAAATTAAGTTTGGTCTTCTAAAATTTCAATATTCTCAATTAAGCCCAAATTAGGCTCCCAAACTTAGTAAATCCTATATCTCACCTTGATAGCACAAATTAAAATGAATGCACACACACTTCACTATGCATACATTTAAAAGGATTGATAAAAAGACATAGACAGTTCTAAGAATTCACCTAATTAAAAACTAATAAATCTTTAATTTTTCATGAACCAGTCAACCGTTTTAGCCGTTAGTGAGACTTTAACAATTATAAACAACTAGTTATATATATAATCTTACCTAATTGTAAAATTAAAAAGAGAATCCAATCCTATATGATATACAAGCTATTTTAAGTGCAAAAACACTAAAAATTTATCAATCTTTGATTATACTCTAATTGGTGCTATTAAAAGCTTCATATTCTAGCACAAGAGTATTTAATCTTATTTTCACCACATTTAAACACCTTAAGTCCTTTAAATGCTATCTTGTTAGATATAGAAATATTAGAAATTTGAATTGTATTATTCACTCTATTGAGAGAGTTAATTGTGATAACAAAATCATTATTGTAAACCTCTAAAAGATAGGTAAAAACTTTTGGCATTTGTGAAGTATTTTCACCAAGGAAAAATCTTGTAGAGGATATATCTTGTAGTGATATAAAAATCTTGGTGTAGATTTATCATGTGGTTACTGTACTCTTGAACTCGGACTAAAGAAGGAATACAATACTCAAGACCGGTTTGGTGCTTGAGGTGTGGATGTAGGCTTGTCGAACTATGTTAAAAATCAAGTTTGCAAGTTATCTCCCTTACCTATTTATTTTAAGCACTTTAATTAGATTGTTGGTTATTGTGTTTAATTGAATTAAATTTCATTATTTGATAATATTACGAAAACACCTAATTAACTCCTCTTAGGTGTTATAGTTACCTTAATTCTAGAACAACAATAGAGTCTTTTCACAGATAAGACATTATTATTTTTTTTTTTTACGTGGGTGTCCGAGCCAGCTTGCGCGCACCACAACTAATCCCACGGCTCACTGAACATCCTGCAAACCCAGTGAACATGTAAGGCACCGCGGGGGTGACAGGCGTACACGCTGAGGCTTGAACCCAGGATGTAGAGGCAAAGGAAACCCTTTGCCACCGCTGGGCTACAAGCCTCGATGTATAGATAAGACATTATTGATTTAATTGGAGGTGGCTTGGTCTTTTTCCATGTTTTGGTACAATGGAATTACTTGATTGCCCTCAAAGAAAAAGATTAGTTAACTTTGGTATGAGGGCTCATTGAACTTTTCACTTTTTTAAGCAAAGTATAATGACTATATTGCCTTTCAAATTGAAAAAATCTAGTCTACTTTTTAGGGGCTTATTAGTACTTTTATCTTGGTTTTTATTCATAATTGTCATGTTTTATTAGGGGAAAATTAGTATTTTCATTAATAAAAATATATATAAAAAAGTGGCAGCCACCCTACCGCATTTCAAGGTGTGGCTACCTATATGGATGGTGTGTGTATTGTAATTCCAACTGGTTCGATGCCATTGGATTTTCTTTTTTCTTTTTTCTTTTTTCTTTTCCTCTCTCTCCACCTCAATTTATGCACTACCCCTAAACAAATCACAACAACCCTTCAATTTATTTCTTCTTGAAATTTATCCCCTCTTATTTTAATTGCATTTCTTTTATTTCAATTAATTATTTCAAATTGGATATTATTTTAATTTCATTATCCTTTAATTTTTTCATCTCTCATGTTTATTCCCTATTCTTTTATTTGTTTTTTTTATTAGCGATGGTTTTTCATATTATTTTTTAAAAAAATTTATCCTCCATCAGTTTTTTCCCAACAAGTTTAATCATCATTCCTTCTTTTTTTTTTGTATTTGGAAAATTTTTTAAATAGATTTTTTTTTCTCCATTTTGTTTTTCAACATTAGTGTTGTTAGAAATTGAGCTTCTTTATTAAACTCAGGTATTGGATTTCATGCATTGCGCGTTTAGGAAATTAACTCGGGTTCAAGATATTCGCCCAAGTTTACTTGGTTTTCATATTATTAAATTAAAGTTGTTTTTTATATTATTAAAATAATCAAACTTATTAAACCGGTTATTCAATGACCTGAGTCTAGGATTTGTTTTATTATTATTATTTCATCCTTAAATATTAAATTGGTTGTGAGTTGAGCTTCTTTATTAAACTCGAGTCTAAGGTTTTACGGGCTGTGAATTTGAATGATTAACTCTCATTTAGATGATTTGCTCGGGTTTACTTGGTTTTTCATATTATTAAATTATTGTTACCTTTTTTATATATTATTACATTATACAAGCTTATGAAACCCAAACGACTTAATGACTCAAGTCTAGGATTTTTTTTATTTCTTTACAAATTCATACTTTGTCTTAATTTTTTTTTTTTACATTCGGTTAAAATTTCTCCAACCCAATATGTCAATACTTCGGTGTTTTAAAAAGTTTTTTTTTAAAATTATTTTCTAATATCTTTATATTTTTTTTAAGATTGGAAAAACATATCCAACACTATATATATATATATATATATATATATTCCTATCCCAACTGGGTAGATTTGGTACAATGTGATTAAAGATTTGGTTGGGATTGTGATAGTGGTTGCGATTCAAAGTGTTTTTCGCTTAGAAATATATCAAAATGATTTTTTTTTTTTTAAAAATATTTTTAAGATTAGGACATCAAAATGATCTGATAATATAAAAAAATAAATTTTAACAAAAAAATAAAAATAAATTAAAATGTGAGGGAACACCGTTTCAATCGCGTTTCCAATCAGACTCAAAGTTAATTGAATGCAACCCATTTATTGAATCATTTATAACTTAGTTGTTGCTTTTATTTCTTTTTCTTTTTCTTTTTCTTTTGTTCTAGATTGTCCACTCACAGTAGTTTTATAATTTTATCAAATGTTTGTATGAATAATTTTAGTACTGATCAGTATTTGTAATTTTAAATAGGACAACCAAGGTTCAAGTTTTTCCTCCATCAGTATTATTCAACGCTTTTTATTATTATTATTTACATTACGCGTTTTTCCTCCAAAAGATTTTATTTAATAGATTAACTTATTAAATTAAAATTTCTTTAGTTATTTTATTGACCAAGTACACGATTTCAAATTTCATGAAGATGTTATTATCGCCAGTTCAAATTCCTACCGACCCTAGAAGAAGGCCACACATAGCTCCGGGGCTTCGACGACACCCCGTCCCTTGCTAATAGATGCTAAATTGCAACTCTTAAAATCTTCTGATATGCATCACAAAACGCGCGCACATAAGTATATAATCACCCAGAGCAACCAAGCACAAATTATCCCCAGCTCGAAACCCTAATTAATCAAGCAGCCATAGAGATTTAAATACAAGCCGCCCACATGAAGAAAAACAAGGAGACCAGGAGCAGCAATCCATCATGGGAAGACCTAAACTTCTCCATATTATCTCTAATATTTTCATGTCTAAGCCTCCATGAACAGATGTTTCTTCTTCCTCGTGTATGTCATGCGTGGCTTTCAGTAACCTTGGACACCCTCTTCAAAAACTCCATACTTGACCTTCGTTTGCTCGACGAGCTCGACGAAGAAGAACAGCAGTTGAGATTCACCCATCTTCTCAGATTGGCCATAAATCGGTTCAACGGCTGGGTGTCTATATATTTCCCACGTAAACATATCTTTGGCTACTTCGCTACCATTTACATAGCTGAAAAAACGCCTAATGTTTCATGTGTTGTTCTGCCTTGTGACACAATTTCTAGGGTTTCACTAATATACATACCCCTGTTATATTGGAAGCAGCTTAAGGTTTTTCATGCTCGATTATCCCCTGATAAAGGGTTGCATTTGCACATCATATCGCAATTGGTTATTTGCTGCAACATCGGTGAGCTTGGATTTCATGGGAAGATTACTGAGAAAGAAGTGTTGGCTATTGTAGAAGGCTTCCCTAAACTTAGGATTTTAGACTTTTCTGACTCTACCTTGTCAAGCAAGGCTTTGTTTATGGTCTTGGATGGGAAATTGAAATATCTCTATGAGCTAAATGTATTGCATTGCTTAATTGAGGATGTTGATGGGAAAGACATTGGTGCCGACATGGATAGATCGAGGGATTTCAAGAAAGAGATGTTGGAAAAGGCTTGTACTCTTAGGAGTCTCAGGAAGTTCATGTATTGTTTCGGAAAGTCTTGTGAGCACTGCAAGGACAAGTCTTAGGCTTGAAAATAGAGACGATTGAAAGAAGTTAGTTTTTTGTTTGTGTTTGTGTTTGTGTTTTTTTTTTTTAAGATTTCGTCCTCCTTTCTTCTTGTTGTTGTTGACATGAGAGGAGATCAAAACACATTCCCTACCTCTTTTCTTTTTACACCCAATGATAATATAATGGAAGATGATCTCTTATTTTGCACCGCCTTCTCCAAATTTCTGTTTTGGCTGCTTCTTCATAACATTGCGAGCAACAATTATATGGGCACAACTACATGTAGCAACAAGATGTTTAGCAAGTCCATGCATCTACCTGGTTTATGTGGCATTTGTCATCAGAATCCCTGCTGCATGCACCGTATGCATGATTTACCCATGGGAAAGAACTTTTTTCATATGAACCATGACAGAACTAATTGTCTTGTAATCAAGTTCCAACATTGAACAATTACAAACTGGATTGGAATATCAAGATTTCCTTGATCGTGTGGACACAAATATAATTATAGGAAGTATCAGTTTGTATCATAAAAATCATCCAATCACGTACAGAAATAAAATTGTCTGGAACAATGTCTTATGCTAGGAGCAATAAAATACAACAAAAGCTATATCACTAAAGACATATGAGATACGAGCCTTGAGAAACTATAAAGAAACTGGCATCAAATGAAAAATTAAAAACCTGGAAGATGCAGACATTTTCATCAGACTACAAACTCTAAGAACTTAGCGTCCATCCCATTATGACTGTGACAATGACAAAATTTGGGGAGGGACCGTGACTTGAAAAGAGGAAGTCTTGAGTTCATGGTGGCAGAGAATAGGAGTATTTGTCCACTGCATCCTCTCACTTGGGTTTAAACAGAGCAGCAACCAACTTTCTTGACTGCTGAAACATCATCCTTAACATTGATGGTTTCTCCTTTGGGCAAGGCTGCTGGATCATCTCCTATGTCAAGTGCTTTGCGGCTGACCACATGATATATTTGGGTTAGCACTTCAGTGAAAGCATTTTCAACATTCAGAGACTCAAGAGCAGAAGTCTCCATAAAGTATGTGTTCTCCCTCTCAGCAAAGGCCTTGGCATCTTCAGTAGAAACCGCACGCAGATGACGCAGGTCTGCCTTGTTACCAACAAACATAATCACAATATTAGCATCTGTGTGATCTCTCAGCTCCTTTAGCCATCTCTCAACATTTTCAAACGTGACATGTCTGGTGACATCATAAACAAGCAATGCACCGACAGCTCCTCGGTAGTATGCGCTTGTGATTGCCCGGTATCTATGGTAAAGCATAAAGATAGCAATCACTTTCAAGTTTCAGAATGCAGAGATTCAGAGTCATGATGATATTAACAACGAAAGTAAGCTCATTGTTTTTACTGTTATTAATTTCAACTTATACTGTTATAAAGACAAAGATAACAAGAAAAAAAAATGCAGAACTTGTCTATCCCAAGCACCAAATGACACTAACAATAAAATATGCACATTGTATTTCATTTTTATTGTTTCTTCTATAATGTTCAGCAACCAGATGGTGAAGGTGAGTGAACCAAATGCACTGTTTGAGCTTGGAAGCTCAAGACATAGTTCGCGAGCGATTCGCAGCTCCAATCCTAGAGGAAGTGATAAATGTCACTACTACCCCCCAATCCAAGAAAATCCACAACAAACAAAAAGGGGGTAAAGAATGCAGATAAAAAGAGATCAAGCCAAAATAAAAAAAAGGTCGCGTGACAAAGGAACATCAGGATTCCAAATACCAATTTGTATTTTGATGGGTATGAAAAAAATAAAAACTTCCCAGACATCTAGGCAAAAATACTTTGAATTTTGAAACTTCATATAGCTAACAATTTCACTGCATCACATCTATATGTCTTTATTCAGTACCGAATCAGCTTCTCACTAAGACATTGAAGCCTCTTGGCTAATATGATGCAATAATGACGTTGCTTTTACACCAAATGCAAACACATGCCAACTTCGGTATTGCGAATAACATACACTTCCACCTTATTTAACTGGAAAAGCTACTCTCCTAACATTTTGAAGCAAGTTGCCTCGGTAGTAGCCAATAAGTACCTTCAAATGACTTTCTTGCTATACTTAACCTCAAACAATCTTGAATCTTAAATCCTTTAATAATAAAATAGAAACTAATTAGCTGCACCATAACATCTTTAAACATTATCTTCAACTCGAGACTCATCCAGAGCATGATGGTGAGACAAAAAAATGCATCTTCCCGCAGTTAAAAGATCTCTAACTAGAACGCCTACAGGTTAGTAACGTATTGCTAAAGTTGTCCACTCATAAGCGAATACCTACACACAGTTACTCAATACCCTCCTATAGGCAACATATATCAGAAGCTGAACGTTTCGTTTCTTCCATATTTGATGCAATCTTCCTTAAATACGTTAGACAAGAGTGGAAACAAAATATCACCGATCTTAGAGAGAAACATGACATGTTCTTAACCAAAAGCATCAGCGTAGTATAACAACTCTTGTGAACTCATCTTCAACTTGCAGTAGAGTTTCAAATAACTGAGTATACATACCCTCTTAAGCCTCAATTAAAAAGAATAAGATCTTGGAACAAAATCCCAATTGAATAACCAGAAAAGAAAAACTACAAGTGGGTCTATGCTATATATCTCAGATCCTAATTCAAACTATACCAAATCAAAGATCCACCTCTCTTCAACAAAACCAAAAATACCCTTTTGAAAAAATAAAAATCCAAACCTTTAGTACAAAAAACACTAAAAATCTTTTAGCTTAGAGTTGAACCAGCTACAAAACACAAATCCCATTATTTCAAAGCCAGTAAAATCCAATTATGTAGCAACCAAAGAGATCTCAAGTATATAGTAAGTTGTGAATTTGAAATGAAAGAAGAGTTGAATAAAAAAGTGAACCTTTCTTGACCAGCAGTGTCCCAAATCTGGGCTTTGACAATCTTGTCATCAACACGGATGCTACGAGTAGCGAATTCGACACCAATAGTGGATTTGGATTCCAGGTTGAATTCGTTTCTCGTGAATCGAGATAAGAGATTCGATTTCCCAACTCCAGAGTCTCCAATTAACACCAACTTGAACAGATAGTCGTAATCTTCATCTGCTCTGTACGCACTCATTTTCAAGAGACGAAAGGTTTTGTAAGCCTAACTTTGCTTCTGGACCTGGTACAGTTGGGAGATTACAGATTTTGCGCCTTGACACACAAACAGGGACAGACAGTCATTAGTCAATTATAAATCAAAAGGATGTCCATGCCCTCCCGTAAAAAGCAAAGCATCGAGTTGGGAAATGGGCTGGCTTTAAAGCTCATAGGCCCATTTATTATTCCTTAAAATTGTTTTCCCGTTCATTTTACTATCCAATTATTTTACTTTTTCAGAAGCTGATAAAAGATATTTTTGTACGCATCTTTGATATTATAATATAGAGTATTTTTTAAAATATTTTTTTTTTATTTAAAAATAAATTAAAATAATTTTTTAATTAATTATTTATTTTTTATATCAACACATTAAAACTATTAAAAAATTATCAACTCAATATTTTTCAAGTTATAAAAATTAATTCTAAATTTTTTAAAATTAATTCACATCCCAACTAGAAGAAAATTTTAATCACCCTAATTAATTTTATAATTTTTCGTGTAGTTTTACTACATAGTATAAGTAATTTATATTCTTCATAAAGTTTTTATTCTTTTATCAACCAATTCAACAAGTAATATATGCAAGCAAATTTTCATACAAACATATATGATAGTCATTTTTTTGAATAGAAAACCAGTCAATTATCGTTTTTAAAATCCATACTTGAAGACTAATCAATTGATACACACACATGTCGCACCCCAAAAAAATCTAGCGCGCGGCATCGACTGGCGATTTTTCTCGTTGTTGTGTTTGCTTTGAATTCGTTCGTGGGAGTCGCCACCTAGTAATTTATTAAGGGCTACTAGGAAACCTGATGTACTGGTCTTGTCAGAGATTGCGGGTAAGGGACTGGTTGTGGTTAGGGAAGGTATTAGCACCCCTAACACACCCTACCTGAGGTAAGCTGCTTTGTATTCTGATGTGATTTGAAAATTTAAAATATTAATTAAATTTTAAGGCTTGAATAAATCAGTTATTAAATCCCCGAATATATGTAGAAACTTGTTCTCACATTTTCATGAAAAATACAACTTGATTTTATTTGTCCTTGAGATATTTAACCATATTTAAATTAACAATTAAATCTTTTTGTCCTTTTTTTTTTATAATTCAATAACATAAATAAATAAATAAAAAATACAAACACACACACAAATTTCTTTTTATTATTTTTTTGTTTCTTTTCTTTTCCTTTCTTTTCTTTTACATCCACCATACAAATAAAAACAAAAAAAACAATGCTAAATAAAAATATTACATTTCTAAAATTACAAAATAAAAACCCAAAAATCTACAGTAACTGCAGGGGAAGGCCCAGAACAGTGTTGGAAGGCTCCTGGGTGCTGTAAACAGTGGCGGCGCGTGGGTTAACGCGCCACCGCCACTGGCGGCACGTGAATCCACGCGCCACCGCAGAAATAAAACGAGCAGCCGGTGGATCCGGCTCGCCTCTGTTTCCTCTTCCTTCTTCGCCGGCGGGGACACCCACCGTCACCTGCAAACGCACAAAAATGCAAACCACAACAGTTGATTTTAATTTTTCTCTCCTTTACAGATCTGCATTTTTTTTTATCTTCTTCTCCGTTTCGGCTCGGCTTGCCTCTGGTTGCAGGTCCGGTTGAGGAGCGTTCGGTGGCGGTGTTGTGGTGGTGGCTGGCGATCTGTGGACGGCGCTGCTGGGGTTGCTGTTGTGGTCGCCTTCGGTGCTGCCTGGGGGCAGATCCGTGGTGGTCTGAGAAGATGATGAGGGCTGCTCGGTGGTGGAGGAGGAGCTGGATGAAGACGGTGGACGAATCTGGCGGTGGCTGGCTTCGGTGGGTGTCCGGCGGCTGTGGGGGGAGAGGTAGAGGTGGAAGGTCCAGTGGTGGTGGCTCCGGCGTGCTGGGGAGAGTCTGAAAAATGGCAGGGACGGCCGATGTGTAGAAGAAAAATAATCTGGGGGAGGAGTTTGGGCTGAAAGGGAAGAAGAGAAAAAAAATGAGCGGCTGTTTTTTTGGGGGGGGAAGGGGCTGTTTGGCTGGTTTCGAAAGAGAGAAAAAAAAAATGTAGGGAGCGGCTGGAAAAATTAAAACCAGAGGGGGGGAAAAGATGGTGGAACCGACTGAAGAGAAAACCAAAAAATGTGGGGGGCGGCTGCTCTTTTTAGAAAAATGGGAGAAGATAGGTTTAGGGTTTTTGCATTTTTTTTGAATCTGTCAAAATTGCCCCCCCCCTGCAAGTGTTGGGAAACCAGTATTTATAGGCAAAAAAATTGCCAAGTTTTCAAAATTGGTCCCTTAACTTTCTTTTTTTATAAAATTTGACTTTTCTTGTTTTTTTGTATATTTTTTGAAAACGAGCAATATCAACGTCGACTCAAATACGGAAAATCAATTATTTTAAAAATGACGCGTGAAAAGTCGAACGCGTTCGAAAGACCCTTAAAAATTTAAATTCTTTTTCAGACGACGTTGAAAATGCTAAAATGACGAAAATATATTAAAAAACATATTTTTTTGGATTTTCTTTGTTTTTCTCTAGTTTTGGATTTTTTTGAAAATATATAAAAAACATGGGTCAAAAATTAGGTAGCAACAGATGTCCCCTCTTTACAATGCTTACGAAGCAAAAATCCTCGATGTTTTGCATAGTAAGCTTTGTAAAGAAAAACTTGTCTTTCTGTTTGCTCAATATCCACTTCATCAGCAATCTTCCTTTTTTTTTTCTTTTTTTTTTTTAATTATCCTGAGATCCCATCTGGTGACCTCCTTTAACCAAAACCAAAGAATGTGTGTAACTCGGTCAACCTGAAATCCCATATGGAGATTCCCTTTAACCAAAGCTACATGAGATCCCATCTGGCGACCTCAATCAACTGGAACAAAAGAATGTGTAAAAAGTGGTCTCATTGTAATGGGTGACCTACCCAAGTGGAAAGGAGAAGGAGTGGTCTCATTCTTTGGGTGACCTACCCAGGGGGAAGAATGGCCTCATTCTTATGGGTGACCTACCCAGGTAAAGAAAAATGGAGAATGGTCTCATTCTAATGGGTGACCTACCAGAAAAAATGGTGGTCTCATTGTGATGGGTGACCTACCTAGGTGAAAAGAAGAAGAGTGGTCTCATTCTTTGGGTGACCTACCCAGAGGGAGGAATGGCCTCATTCTTATGGGTGACCTACCCAGGTAAAAAAAATGGAGAATGGTCTCATTCTTTGGGTGACCTACCCAGAAAAGATGATGGTCTCATTGTGATGGGTGACCTACCCAAGTGGAAAAAGGAAGAGTGGTCTCATTCTTTGGGTGACCTACCCAGGGGAAGGAATGGCCTCATTCTTATGGGTGACCTACCCAGGTAAAAAAAAAAAAAAGATGGAGAATGGTCTCATTCTTTGGGTGACCTACCCAGAAAAGATGATGGTCTCATTGTGATGGGTGACCTACCCAAGATGGAAAAAATGTGAAGTGTGGTCTCATTGTAATGGGTGACCTACCCAGATGGAAAAAATGTGATGAAGTGGTCTCGTTGTGATGGGCGACCTACCCAAATAGAAAGAATATGAAGTGCGGTCTCATTGTAATGGGTGACCTACCCAAAAATGGAAAAAATATGAAGTGTGATCTCATTGTAATGGGTGACCGACCCAGATGGAAAAAATATGATGAAGTGGTCTCGTTGTGATGGGCGACCTACCCAAATAGAAAGAATGTGATATGACAAGTGTGAAAAATAGGACTTACCTGGCGAAGTCCTGAGGGGATGGCAGGAAATGGCTGGAAAACTTGGTGCTTCCTGATAATTCTCGATCATAGGATTTGAAAACTCGGTGTTTCCTGACTGCAAGGGTTGAAAACTCGAGGCTTCCCAATTGCAAGGTTGATCTTTTCATTTCTTTGGGATTTTTCTAATGGTAAGGTTTATCCCATCGTCCTTTTATTCCATGATCAAAACCGATTCTTTATTATCATCACCACAATGCTTCTTTCTCTTTCCACCATCTTGCTCTGGACCTCATTAAGGATTTTCCTGTAACAATTCAAAAATATGTGCAAATGGTTTTTTTTTTTTTTTTTTTTTGAGGTTAGATGATATGCATGCATCCTTACCTGATTCGAAATATAGGTGCCCCCCTCCTTGATGCTCCATCGTCATAGGGTTCCCTTGTTTGCATCCCAAAGCTTTCTTTGTTCTTTCGATGCATTGGCTCATTCATGTGCTAGTCAACCACTCAGCTGTAAATGCAGTGCCCATCCCGGGCTGTCTTCGACAATTACCGCTTGCATCGTTCATCAAGTTTGACCCTGCCCCCAAGTGTGGTGCTGCTTGATTCATTATGAAAGATTTTCTCTCTTGGCTTTTTCTGAGAATTATCCTCTGTTTGATTGTGTGCATCATGCCACCACCTCATCAAGATTGTTAATCGGTCATGAACTTGCTTTCGGCTGAAACACCATTCAAGTATGTATGGTCACCAACCTTCATGGAACTGCCAAGTCATCCAGACATGGATCTCATGCTTTGCAGTAAACAACTCATCATTGTAAGCACGATGTATTTCTCTATGGATTCCTCTTAGCTTGTCAAATCAGATCGTGAAAATAACTGTTTTGGCATCATCAATGATGTTCATGTTATCACCCATATTCATGCGGTGAAGTGTGCATTTGATCTTCAAAACAAATGGTCCCACAGTCAGTCTTGGTGGGTGCATCCTTCCAACATTCATGCACATGCAACTATGTGATAACATCGTTCAAAAATCATAACCATGTTGAAGATCATAAACCAAGATGAAGATATGAAAATATCCTTTTAGTGCAGCGTTGCTCATCAATTGCTGCTGAAGTGCACTAGATCATGGATTGTCTTTGAACAACATTGCCCCCAATATGATCTGAAGGTTCGTTCATCGGTTTATACTCAAGAAGGTTTTTCTTTGTCATTGTCAGATGCTAAACATAACTTTGATGAACTTTGACGACTCATCATCTGATTCTTTCTTTGCCCCCAGCTGATTAGAATGTTGTTTGTTTTCTTCCAAAGGTCCACTGTATTGCCCCCAAGTGGTCAACGTTTCAAGGAGTGTCGAGAAAATATTGATGTCATTTTTGTCAAGGATTTTGCAAACTCAATTGATGTTCTTGGTTGAAAATCTTTCTTGTTCTGGAATCAAATCTCATACTTCAAAGGTCATGTCTATTCAAGTCTCATTGTTGAAATGAAATCAAAGAGATATCAGTTTTTGAAAAGTATTATTTTTCTTTTGAAATTCAAACTTCTTTGGTCAAAGACCCAACACACTACTCAATGCAGTCCTTTAATTGTCTTGTATTTTGAAAATAGAATGACCCGTTGTAAGATTTAAAATGACTTTTTCATGGTTCTTTGTGTCCACTTTAAACTCTGATTTTGGGTATATCTTTTGATGGTCTGTGATGAGGTGACATTTTTATGAATTTCAAAAACAAGATACTCAGGCTTTATCAAGAAAGGTTGTTTCTTTTCTTAGCATTTATTTTATCAGCATGCATAATAACTAGTAGCTTAATTCATGAAGTCACGACCCTTATGGAAAAGCTCTTCAAGCTTTGAGAGCGCCATTTATCGATTCAAATTGCTTGCTTGATTAAAAAGGCTTTTAAAAGCACGTAATGCAGGCTATGGTTCGTGGCTATGAAAGAAAAGAACTTCAAAGGCTCAAAAGGTGTTTGAGGGTTTCCAAAGACCTAGGATCAACATCAATTATTCATCGATTCTCTTTCTCTTGTCGTCATTATAGAGAAAGTGACATATAACCTTGTTAATATCAGAATTCTCTTAACATAGGTCATAATGCAAATCCAACTTTTCTTTGATGAATAACCAATCTAAAACAATTTGAAGACATTAGAGGCTTTATCCTAGACACACCAAAAGATATGAAGCATCGATTTTTCTAGTGTTGACTTTTGGCATTTATTGTCTTTTCTCAATTGACAGTTGTCTTGCCTCTCTTAGAATTGGTAGGCATTTTCTTTCATTTCCTCAAAGTTTTTCTTGGATGGCCCTCAATTTATGAATTTTCTTCTTCTAGCCCTTTCTCAAACATTGGACTTTTGTTCTAAGCTTTTCTTTGATCCATTGATTTTATCCGTGTCTCCAAAATATTTCTCATTTGCCCCCAGTGTGGGGTGTGATCCTAGTTAGGGTTTCTTTTTGAAAGAAAATATTTTACCAGGCTCAAAATGGGACTGCAAAGGATATAATTTTTAGAAAGTGAAAGGATATCAAAGATGGCCTTTTCTCATTTCAAGCAAGGTCGGTTAGAACCGATAAATTTTGACCTCGTCCAGTGTAATGATTTGGACTTGCAAGAATCATGATTCACGAGTCCATAACTACCAACTCCACTACATGTCATTATGCATACTGCTAAAACTTAGCTATATGATGTGTGGTTCAATTTTAAGTGTGAGCTCAAAATTTGTTCGGTCAACTCATGTCATTTCAACAAGAATCAAGTCATTTCTGTAATCAAAACACTTTTAATCTTCAGGATTGATTAATCTTTATCGCATGTTGGAGTTTGATCAAAATATTTTATCAGAGAAAATGTTAAACATCTGTTGATTTCAAAACAACAAAAAGACAAAAGCAAGGCATGTTTCGTTGAAGGATGAGATGTGATCCCAAAACAAAATGCAGAATTCCAAAACAATATGATTGACTGTTCATCACCATTCTTGAATCAGCTTTTCTAGCAATATTTGCGTTTTGCCGAGCAATTCCAATCACTTGTCATTCTGAAAATGATTGACGGCATCATCTTTCGCAAATTGAGCTCGACTCTTGAAACTCTTGCATCTGTTTAACTAAAATGGCCGAGGACTCCCACCATGAGAACACATCTCTTGTCCAGATTGAACCACCTAGAAATTGGTGGTTGCATGGGATTTGTCGGAGGCAAGAAAAATTCTGGAATCTGGCAAATGCTGGTCGACAAACTTAAGTGGCAGAGGAATGTCCTATATTGGCCAAGATATTTGAGCAATTGATTCTACCGTGAGACCTGTCTATACCACATAATTAAGGGTTCACACCGTCAAAGTCATCTCTTGATTCACCTCTCATCATTGTTCTGGAATCCATGGCAGATCCTTCAATCTTTCCTCTTTTCATAGCTTGTTCAATTCTTCGGCAAATCCTCACAACATCATTTCAATCTTCCAATGTTGTTTTGGTTGGCTGCGGATTGTTAGAAAACTTTCCAACAGCTTGGTAATCTTGGCAGCGCACAGAAACTTGTAGTATCGCCACTACCGATGTGTGGAATCACACGTTGTCTCTATTGGAAGAAGCACCTGATGAATCTAAAACTCCTTTGTCCCCTCTTCGATTTCTCACTGACAGTGCAGCAAACAAACACCTATAGAGGAAGTCCTGCTCTGTTGAAGTTTCAGTATTCTTCATGTTTTTCAGTCTAGGCATGTCTCTTCTCCCTACTTTTGCGTTTTAATACTGACACTGTTGGAGGAAAATCATAGATGACCTGAAACTACTGTATTCCTTCTTGGACTTCCCACTTGCGGCTCCACAAACAGATTCCTGCTGAGAGAGCTCTGCTATGTTGAAGTTTGATGTCTGCTCATATTTTTCAGACCAGGTCTGGCTCTTCAACCTACTAAAAGGTCTTCGTGCTGAAACTGCTGAGAGAAATATTTATAGCATATGCAACTTATAAATCCCCTCTTGCACTCTCAACTTGCAGCATCATAAACAGATTTTTGTAGAAAGAGCTCTGCCACGTTGAAGTTCGACGACTGCTCATGTTTTCAAACTAGGCCTAAGTCCTCTGACTGCTACAATGTTTTGCTCGTTTCACTGGTGGGAAAAAATTTCAAAGCATATGAAATTAATACATCCCTTTTTTGCATTTTCCATTGGCAGATCCACAACTAAATCTCTACAAAGAGAGCTCTACCGCGTTGAAATTCAGTGTCTGATCATGGTTTTTTAGACCAACATCTTGTGCTGCTGAACTGGAATTGAGCTCATAATTGGGGTAGCTTCAAAGAAGACTAATGCACCATGTACAGGAGACCGGTAGTTGTTTGGTACCATTAGCTGATGTGGAGGCAATGAACATTTAACAGTGTAACTGGACAAGAAACAGGGCTGTCATTAGTTGATGACTGAAGGCATTGTTGTTGTTGTTCATGACTGAAAAGGAGAGGCAGCTTCAATTGGACGGTGGACAAGCAGTGTTCCCACAGAAGACTGTGCAGACATTCTCTTTCCATTTGATGCTCAACACTTGTTCGAGCAGATCTGAGTCCAGCTATTTCATCTTTGATGCTCTCAAACTCAAACTGATAATGAGCCTCTATCTGACACCTTTCTTCACCTCCATCATTTTTCTTCAATCACGTGCAGCACAGCTTGTGCGGGGGAACCTACTTTTCAACCCGGTACATGCATGATAAATGTATGAATATGTAATCTATATGACGAACTCACCCTTCGAGGGGTGACAATATGGTCGTAACTCTTGTATGATGGAACAAGAATCGTGATTTTTGCCCAAACTCTACAATGAAAATTTTCTGAGTGACGGCCATTGTGTCACCCACAAGTCTTGAGTTCAAGATGCTTCAAGAAGGGTTTGCTCGAATGCAAAATAATAGCACATACATCCTAAAGACAGGCTCTATTCATTTTACGTGACACAGGGTAGGTTTGCTACTTGGTCTCTAAAAGGGTCTCTTGTTGTCCCAGTGATCGCCTTCGTAAAGGCAATATAGGGGCCTAGTAGGTAATTGGTTGGCACGTGTCCAACTATTACCAGTCTAAGCGCTCAACAAAGAGTTGGGGTTTACACAAACTTAAACCTTGACTCAAGTCGTAAGGTAAGCTGCTAGTCCCCCACCTAACCTAAAGCTTGTGTGTGCTTTTAAAAAAATTAATTATGTGATGCATGAGATAATTCTACAAAATGCATAGATAAAACAAAAATAGAACAAAGCATAAAAAAAAAACTTGAACACATCAGAACACAAAGCTTAGTCCGATAAAGTTGAAAACAATACCTGTCCCCAGCGGAGTCGCCATCTTGTCGCACCCCAAAAAAATCTAGCGCGCGGCATCGACTGGCGATTTTTCTCGTTGTTGTGTTTGCTTTGAATTCGTTCGTGGGAGTCGCCACCTAGTAATTTATTAAGGGCTACTAGGAAACCTGATGTACTGGTCTTGTCAGAGATTGCGGGTAAGGGACTGGTTGTGGTTAGGGAAGGTATTAGCACCCCTAACACACCCTACCTGAGGTAAGCTGCTTTGTATTCTGATGTGATTTGAAAATTTAAAATATTAATTAAATTTTAAGGCTTGAATAAATCAGTTATTAAATCCCCGAATATATGTAGAAACTTGTTCTCACATTTTCATGAAAAATACAACTTGATTTTATTTGTCCTTGAGATATTTAACCATATTTAAATTAACAATTAAATCTTTTTGTCCTTTTTTTTTATAATTCAATAACATAAATAAATAAATAAAAAATACAAACACACACACAAATTTCTTTTTATTATTTTTTTGTTTCTTTTCTTTTCCTTTCTTTTCTTTTACATCCACCATACAAATAAAAACAAAAAAAACAATGCTAAATAAAAATATTACATTTCTAAAATTACAAAATAAAAACCCAAAAATCTACAGTAACTGCAGGGGAAGGCCCAGAACAGTGTTGGAAGGCTCCTGGGTGCTGTAAACAGTGGCGGCGCGTGGGTTAACGCGCCACCGCCACTGGCGGCACGTGAATCCACGCGCCACCGCAGAAATAAAACGAGCAGCCGGTGGATCCGGCTCGCCTCTGTTTCCTCTTCCTTCTTCGCCGGCGGGGACACCCACCGTCACCTGCAAACGCACAAAAATGCAAACCACAACAGTTGATTTTAATTTTTCTCTCCTTTACAGATCTGCATTTTTTTTTATCTTCTTCTCCGTTTCGGCTCGGCTTGCCTCTGGTTGCAGGTCCGGTTGAGGAGCGTTCGGTGGCGGTGTTGTGGTGGTGGCTGGCGATCTGTGGACGGCGCTGCTGGGGTTGCTGTTGTGGTCGCCTTCGGTGCTGCCTGGGGGCAGATCCGTGGTGGTCTGAGAAGATGATGAGGGCTGCTCGGTGGTGGAGGAGGAGCTGGATGAAGACGGTGGACGAATCTGGCGGTGACTGGCTTCGGTGGGTGTCCGGCGGCTGTGGGGGGAGAGGCAGAGGTGGAAGGTCCAGTGGTGGTGGCTCCGGCGTGCTGGGGAGAGTCTGAAAAATGGCAGGGACGGCCGGTGTGTAGAAGAAAAATAATCTGGGGGAGGAGTTTGGGCTGAAAGGGAAGAAGAGAAAAAAAATGAGCGGCTGTTTTTTTGGGGGGGGAAGGGGCTGTTTGGTTGGTTTCGAAAGAGAGAAAAAAAAAATGTAGGGAGCGGCTGGAAAAATTTAAACCAGAGGGGGGGAAAAGATGGTGGAACCGACTGAAGAGAAAACCAAAAAATGTGGGGGGCGGCTGCTCTTTTTAGAAAAATGGGAGAAGATAGGTTTAGGGTTTTTGCATTTTTTTTTGAATCTGTCAAAATTGCCCCCCCCCTTGCAAGTGTTGGGAAACCAGTATTTATAGGCAAAAAAATTGCCAAGTTTTCAAAATTGGTCCCTTAACTTTCTTTTTTTGTAAAATTTGACTTTTCTTGTTTTTTTGTATATTTTTTGAAAACGAGCAATATCAACATCGACTCAAATACGGAAAATCAATTATTTTAAAAATGACGCGTGAAAAGTCGAACGCGTTCGAAAGACCCTTAAAATTTTAAATTCTTTTTCAGACGACGTTGAAAATGCTAAAATGACGAAAATATATTAAAAAACATATTTTTTTGGATTTTCTTTGTTTTTCTCTAGTTTTGGATTTTTTTGAAAATATATAAAAAAACATGGGTCAAAAATTAGGTAGCAACAACACACACGAAAGTTTAGTGTAAAAAACTTATTAGAAAATTGTTTTCTCCAACTCATTCATTGTGTTATAATACTAATCAAAACACCAAAATATTCTTTTATCATAATTTTTTTTTTTACTCCGAGGGAAAGAATAAAAAATAGTACTTAATATATTTTATTAAGCATAGGTTTTTGTTTTTCAATAATAAACCAGACTTGTTTGGGAGTGTGGTTGTAGTTATTTTTTAAAATGCTTTTTATTTTAAAATGTATTAAAATAATATTTTTTTATTTTTTAAAAATTATTTTTGAAATCAATGTATTAGAATGATCCAAAATATTAAAAAGATATTTTTTAATAAAAAAAATTGAATTTTTAAAAAACAAGGTTTAGCTTGTATTTCCAAATGTTCTTTGAACAAAGATTTAAACCAACAAAGTCAATGAATGGACTCCACCTCCTTAATAACCAAATCAACTCCACGAAGATATTTAGGCTATTTAGATATAACTTATAAGCCGATATTTATTAAATAAATAAAATATGTTTATCTTAAAAAAAACCTCTGTAATTTGATGTAGGGTGCTTTTTTAAAAAAAACCAAACTTCTATTAAAAACATATTAAGATAATTTTTTATTTATTTTTTATACTAGTACATTAAAATCATTAAAAAATATCTAAAATTATATTAATTTAATATTTTTTTCAAACAAAATATATTTTAAAAAATAAATTCAACCATTAAAACAAACACTCAAAAATACAAATGTATGTTTCTATACATAAATTATAATGGGAAAATCTTGGAGAACATAATAAAATATCTTCTAAACTTAGCTTTAAGTGGAGAAATTGGAAAATCGTGTTTTTCAATTTTCCACATAGAAAAAACATCTTATTTAGATATAATATTCTATTTTCCATTCGACATACTTTTAATCGGACCGAAAAATAGATATAAAGATTTATATGTGAGAGTTATTTCAATAATATTAATTTATTATAAAATAAATAAATACAACAATTTTTTTTTTTTAAATTCTAACAAGAAACAATACAATGTGTCAGCAAATAAACAATGGTCCAGTTTTAGGGACAAGTCATTAATGAAAAGATGCTACCATCGTCGTCTGACTTGTGACTGCTGATTCTGGGTTGGATCATGAGGTCCGAATGTATTTGCCAGCAAATTTTTAGCAAGGGGATCGAAAATAAATAATTAGTTCAAAACAATTTATAGGTTTGCCTTACGCTATGAGTTACATCAAAACTTATTTAAGCACAGCAAAAATTATTAAATCTCAAAATTTTCTGATTTGATAATTCCTTTTCTAAGTGTTAAATTAAATTATTTATGGGTTATAACTTTACCGGTCTGAAAATAATATAATTAACTGGTAAAAAATATTTGATAATAAAATTGATAGAAAAATCTTTCCACTCAACTTTTTGTTTAATTCAGATTTAAAATTAAAACATGTGAGAGTTATTCTAATATGATCTAGTCAATTTGATCGGTTCAAAATCAATTTGACCGACTAGTAAAAAAGATCTAAAGACAAAATTATATATATAAAAAAGATAAAACTGAAAGAAAAAAAAATCTAGAAATGATTCCTTGTATAGCTCGTATTAAAAGTAAACCATGTAGAAATTGTCCCAACTTGATTCAGTTGACTTGATAAATTACATATTAAACAATAACTTGAATAATTGAAACTAATAAAAATAGATGAAATTAAAATAAATAAAAATAAAGTTAAAGCATGTTTGTTTTTGTGATTGCTTCTACGTTTAAAACAAATCACAAAAACAACATGTTTGATAAAATATAAAATATTATTTATTGTGCATGGACACATCACAATTTACATTTCAAACGTGGTTTAGCTAAAAGCAACATTCATCTGCTTCTCCCTTTCTACCGCGTCTGTGCAGAGCGCACTGTTCACACCTCTAGCTTTCCCCGTCCCCCCTTCGTCGGGGCAGAAAGACCAGCTCTTCCTAGGGCAGAGCCACTAGCGTTTTCACGGGAGAGGATCCGGGATGAGGAAAGAACCAATATGATAGAAACATGCCACCAGCTGTAATTAGAAAAGAACGCTTCCGCACTACCCTCTCCTTCTCTATTCTATAGCTACTTGAGAAATTCTCCAAATGCTCTCTTAGTTGCCAGGCCTTCGAGATCATGAGCACTTTTGAGCTGCGATATACCTAATATATATTCAAAGATTAGTCAGGTTGAACAGTACAGAGTGAATAGATTCACTTATTTCAAGAGAGTAAACATTGGAAGTGAATTAATTTACTTGACATGAACAATGTCTTCGCTGTTTATTAGATTATTAGAGAATAATATAAATTATATCCTGGGACCTTACCTAACAGCTTAAGTTTTTGGGTTGAGATGATTCTTTAACATGATATTAGAGCCTTGATAACTAAGCGGTCATGAGTTCGAATATCACCATCCCTATTTATTTTATAAAAATTAAGCACAAGGTAATGTGGGTCAGTGCAAGTTTCAAGCCCAAAGGGCTTTCACTTGAGGAAGTGTGTTAGATAATAATATAAATCATATCCTGGGACCTCACCTAACAACTTAAGCTTTTGGGTTGAGATGATTATTTGACATAGACCATGTTTAATCCAATAAACAAAATTCAATTTTTTTTAATTATATTTTACTAAAAAAATTAGTATTTAATATTATTCAATAATACTACATAAATTAGAAGAAGATTGCATGATGACGTAACAGTTACAGAATTTGATCACAAATCTAATTTTGTTCTTGATGACAATTTACCTGATTTTATTGCACGCTTAAGAATTTAATGAAACTGTAGTTATTGTCAGTTGAATTTTGTATGTGATGGAATTGTAGATAGTTTAACAGAACAATAATTTTTTTTTAATATATAATATTATTTATTTCATGATGTAATAACAATAGTTAAATCTACAATATTTATATTAAAAATAATCAATATTAATATATATATATATATATATATATATATATATATATTTTTAGTTATTTTATAACCTCAATTTGAAAACCATTTTAACCAAACATATTAAATTATTTTTTATTCAATCTCAATTTTTACCATAGTTTTAACCAAATATATATAAATATCAAAATAACCTCAACCAAAAATATTTTTTATAAAACATTTTTTTTCAAACCACAATCATAAAAGTTATCACAATACCAAACACAATACCAAACAAAACACCGAGGTTTTTTTAGCATAAAGAGTAATGACGAGCCACCTTTATGCCTAAATGTGCTATCAATTTTCTCACTCTTACATCAAAAGTACGATTGTTGATTTTCATCTAAGCTAAATCAGCGGGGAGAAACATATGTGTTTTCCATTTTATTTGGAGGAATTGTGTCAAAATTCATATTTAAATCGGCCTAGAAAAAAAATTAGCTATTCTCATCTCATGTCAGAGCTTAGAAGATTTTCGAAACATGGGTGATATGCCAATTATGAAAACATATTTATTAATGAATTTCAGGTTTTTAATATTAGATATTTAATTGGTATCATTATATATTTTAGTAACCGTTAGATAACTATATATTATAACTCATAATTTAATATGTATCTCAAATATTTAAAATTTTTTTTTATTTTCAATGATCCACATTTGATTATTAGTAAATCTACATTTGCTAAATAAGTATGCAATATATAGTTTTGTATAGTTTTTATAACATTCATCCAAACTCTCAATTATCAATAATATTCTAATTGTTTAACATAATATTCTAATTATTTATTTCCTTACCTTTATATTTTTGGGCAAGTGTACACTTATGTCTATTGGTTATTAATAGTGCTATTGTCACTTTTAAAAAACTTATTGAGAATTTAATGAGATTGGAACAATACCAATCCATTTGATGTCCTATTGTTATATAAAATTAACATGTTATCCACGTAAAGACATATAATGACATGTCAAAGAACCATCCTAACCCAATAGCTTAAATTGTTAGGTGAAGTCCCAAGATATAATTTATATTATTCTCAAACACATCCCTCAAATGAAAGCCTTTTGGACTTGAAACTTGCACAGACTCGCATTACCTTGTGCTTAATTTTTTATAAAATAAATAGATATGGTGAGATTCAAACTCGTGACCGCTTGGTTATTAAGGATCTAATACCATGTCAAAGAATCATCTCAACCAATAGCTTAAGTTGTTAGGTGAGGTCTCAAGATATGATTTATATTATTCTCTAACATGACATAACCTTTATTTGTGTTTTTTATATAAATAATATTTATCAACTTTATTGATTTTAAAATCAATTTGATAACATAAACTTGTCAAATATTTCATATCATTGTTTAGGTACTTGTTTTTAAATCAATATAATGATATGTCAAGCTTATAAAATTTCTTTTTCTTGTCCATTAAACAAACCCGTCGAGTTGTTTTATGTAAATCTCTTAGTCAAGGTTATCATTAAAGAAAGTTGCTTTTATATCTATTTGATGTATTTCAAGTTTATTAATAGTTACAATAGTAACTATTAACATTCAAATGGAATTTATTCTTGCACAAGTAAATATGTGTCCAAATAACTCATACCTTCTTATTGTTTTAGATCGTTAACAACAATCTTTTTTATTGTTTAAAACCTTTAACAACAAGTCTATTAACATTCAAATGGTTCTTGCACATGTAAATATATGTCAAAATAATTCACACATTTTTATTGTTTGAAACCTTTAACATATATTGCTTTGTATTTGTCAATAGTTTCATAAGATTTTATCTTCTTTCTAAAAATCCACTTCTATCTTAATGGTTACTTCCATGTGAAAGATCCACTAGTTTTCATATATAATTATTCATAATGGATTAAATTTCAATATTGATTTCCTCCTTCCAGAAAGAAACTGTAGGATAAGATATTGTCTTGAAGTAGGTTCTAGATTTATTTTCTAACATGTTAAAAAACTAGGACCGAACATTGTAGTTGTTTTTGTCCTGCTAATTCTTTCAGGTCCAACTTCATCATCTTTCAATTAATGATAATTACTTTAGCTAGCTTCAATTATTTTTTTAAATGAATGATTTTCTTGTGTTTTCTTAAAAGGAAAAACATATTTAAAGAATTATAGTGTTCCTTGATTTCATTATAGTTGTTGTGACCCATTTTTGGGTCCCCATGAAAAATAAAATAAATAGCCAAAAGAGGTTAGAAAAATAACAGGAGGCAGAAGCGCTCGGAAAACAGTCAGAAAATTGGTCAAGGAATTTAAAAACACAAGGATTGATTTTTTGACAGTATATTCTTGAAGGATTAAAGCCCTATTGAGAAGGAAAATTTGAATTTTGAGGAAAAAGCCCAAATTTGGATGTTTATGGATTTAATTAGATTTTTATTTGAATTTATAGAAGATTTGATTGCAAGAAAAATTAATTTTTAAGTCAATTTGGGCTTTAATTAAAAGAAATTTAAGTTCTGGGGCCAAAATATATTTTTTAGGAATTTATTGGGTCAAATTAGGGGCTTAATTGCATAAATATTGAAGTTTAAGGGCCAATTAGGGATTTAATTAAGAAAATCCGAAACCAGGGACCAAATTGGAAGAGGCGCGTAAATGGAGGGGCTGCAATTATTCGGTTCAGGGGCCTAATTGAAGAAATTGAAAGTTTATTAATCAATTGAGGGCTTAATTGCATAAATCAGAGGCCAAGGACCAAAGTGAAAAAGGCGGCCAACAAGAGGGGCGGGGACCGAATTGGGAGGACTGGTTTGAAGTTTGGCCCATTTAATTGAAACGGCGCGTTTTATCCAAAACGACGCCGTTTCATATATATATATATATAAAAAAAAAGGAAGACCAGAACGGTGTCGTTTTGAACGACACTGTTCATCTTCCTCCTTCCCCCCGTTTGAACAGCAACAGAGACGAAAACTATTTTTGTTTTTTTTCAAAACTTCCCGCCTCTCTCTCCTCGCCCCCACCACCACCACCAAAAGCGTCAATGGCCGACCTGCTGTTGCGTGATTGAAGGCGCACTAACAAAAGGCACGCCAGTTCCTTTTTTTTCTTATAAAGAGAGAGGAGACCGAAGAGAGAGAGAGACCCGAGGATAGAGGGAGAAGAGAAATAACGCACAAAGGAGAGGGGAGAACAGAAACAGACCGAAAGCAAGAAAAAAAAACGAAACCCAAAACAGAAAGAAAAAACCGAAGGGAGGAGAGAGAGAGGAGACCGAAGAGAGAGAGAACCAACGAGAGAGAGGGAACCGTCACAACGCCGCCGTCCTCGAGGCCACGACACCGCAGCGACACCACAGCTCCACCAGCGATCGCCTCCACGCCAGGTGCACATTTCTCCCCCCCCTGCATTTTTTTTTTCTTCGCATCGTAGCCGTTTTGCCTCCTGCATGTAGCATGCAGGAGGCGGGGGGAGAAAAATAATTCTCCCCCCCCCCGCCGGGCCGTAAGATGCTGGGCCAGCCCGATGCTGGCCCAGCCTTGCAAGTCTGGGCCGGTCTTGGCCCAGACTGTAGAAGTTTTTGGGCCGAGACCGGCCCACTTTAGTTTTGGGCCGAGACCGGCCCAATATCATTGCGGGCCGAGATCGGCCCGCCCCTTTTTTTGGGCTGAGCCTGGCCCATTTATTTGGGCCGGCCCAGCCCTATAATATATTATATATTATTATAATATATATATGTGTGTATATATGTTATATATATATATAAAAATATATTTATATATAAAAAAAATATTTTGAAAAATCTTAAAAAATATTGTGATTTTTCTGCATATTTTTGTCAATGTGGTTTAATGTTGGTTTGTATTTTTATACTGTAAAGATACAAAACCAGTGTTAAAAATACCTGATTTTCGTCAAAACATCAAAGATTTTTCAGAATAAAAAATGTTTTTGCTTTAAAAAAAAAAATTCTAAAAGTTCCTAAAAATATTGTTGATTTTTCTGCATATTTTTAGCAAAGTGGATTAATATTGGGTTGTATTTTTATACCGTAAGGATACAAGCTCAGTATTAAAATACCCGATTTTCGTCAAAGCATAAAAAAATAATATTTTCCAAATTTTTTTTTTGTTTTTTAAAATACAGCCTAGTATCTCCAATATATATATATAAATATTATAACATCATATTTTCACACAACAAAAAACATTTTCAAAACAATATATGTATTAACATGCATTTTGGCTTTAATAACCAGTTTATTCAAGCCATGAGAACTAGGCCAATATTTCAAAAATTCTAAAAAAATCTTTTTGTTTTCTTTTAGTATTTGGGATTACGAATTTATACGTAAAACATATTCCTAAATATTATTAATAAAGTTTTGGTATAGACGTTAGAATGGTTAGGATTTTACCCGATAAGATAAAAGACCTTCTTACCGAGGAGGATTTTTCTTGAACCATAAACAGACCAACGACTAGAAGTATAATAACACCTTAGTTTTTATCAGACAATAAAACAATACAGCTTACCTTAGGTAGGGCGTATTTGGGGTGCTAATACCTTCCCTTTACGCAACCAGTCTCCGTACCCGATCTCTTAGACCAGTTAGGGTTCCTAGTGACCAAAATACTAGGTGGTGACTCCAAAGAACCAAACCAAAATAAAAAAAAAATTTCGCCAGTCGAACCCGCATATTGGATTTTTTTTTGGGGTGCGACAGAATGGCGACTCCGCTGGGGATGCCTGTAGACTAAGCTTTGTTTTTGTCTGGTTTGTTTGTGTGTTTTGTGTGTTTATTGTTAATATGTCTTTCCGTTTATTTGCATATTTGTTTTTTATTTTATTTTACGCGTATTATTTATACATTGTATACAATTGTCTTATGCATCACTTGCCTTAATTTTGAAAAGCACACACAAGCTTTAAGTTAAGTGGGGAATTAGCGATTTACCCTAGGACTATTGGTCAGGGTTTAAATGCGTGAAACACCCAACTCATATCTGAGTGCCTGCTTGGTAATGGTGGGCATACGTGTCTTAATTGTTCCTTGCAACGCCCCCATACTTCTTTACGAAGAACGTCACTGGGCAGATATGAGACCCTTCAAGACTATATAGAAAAACTACCCACTCTCACTTAATAAATAGAGTTTGTCTTTAGGTTATGAATTTTATTTTTCATTTGCATCACGATTAATTGTTAAATTCATCAACTCAGGTTTTGAGCTGAAATCATGACTAAGTACCTCTCTTTTCAAGAATATGGACAAGAGTCTGAGTTGGCTCAGATTGCCGAAGGAAAATGCCCAAGAATCGATGCTAGTGGGTTACCATGCATTACCAAGGTAAATCACATGGTAAACGACTTAGGAAAGTTATTGCCTGTCATGGAATATGTTGACGAGACGTTGTTTGAAAGGCGATATGGGAGAATTGCAAAAATAATGAGGTTATCTGTACAAGCAGCGGCGATCCAAGCCCTTCTGAATTTTTGGGATCCTAGTTATCGGTGTTTTACCTTTGGAAACATCGATATGACACCCACCATAGAAGAGTATGAGAGAATTCTGGATTTTCCAAATGCCAACCACAGAATCTACCACCGACACAGATTTGAAGACACAGCTTCGGAAGTAGTCAGTTTATTAGGCTTAGGAAAGATCAGCCAGTGTAGAGTCGCCGAAGGGGGTTTTAAATGGAAGGTCATTGAAGCCCGAATGAAGAAAAATGCCGAAGAAGGCAAGTTGGGAGACGAACGATATAGGTTGGTGGCCTTCGCCATTTTTGGACTAGTGTTGTTCCCTTCTGAAACCGGGGTCATCAGTTTAGAAGCAGCAAGTGTCTTCGTCGAATATGAGCATGACCGGATCAATCCTTCCTCAGCCATCTTGGGGGAAACCATGTTATCTCTCAATCACTACCGAACACATGGAAAAGGAGCTATGAGATGCTGCATCCCTATGTTGTACCTATGGATAATCAGTCATATCGAAGCACCAAGAGACATCTTCAACAACTTTTGGTGGTTTGACTTGCGACCGTTAAAGATTACCATAGATGAGACTTGGAAGAATTGGGATGAGAAGACATGGAGAGATAAGTATGCAGCATTGCCAAGGAGCAACTTCAAGTGGAAAGCGTCGTGGATGAACAACGCTATTTGCACAATGAGCTGTGGAAGCAAGATATGGGTGCCTTTGATTGGTGTAACCGGTTACATCAGCTATGCGCCATCCCTTGTGACAAGGCAGTTAGGCGAATGCAATATACACCAAGAACCTTGGGTTTAGCTGATTTCATTGGGTTATTCAAGCACCAACCGTTCATCAAAGAAATGGAGCTTATCCGACAGGATTGGGAAAGACCCGTGAAGGTGAAAAGAGAAGAAGGAAGCCGTTTTGAAACCTCATTCAGCCAGAATTACACAGTTTGGAGGAATGAAGATTCTTCTGAAGTAAAGGGTCTCTCTACACAAGAACAGTCGGAAGCAACGATAGAACCACAGAAAAGAAAAAGAATGGATGATGAGGAAGATCTAAGACAGCAGCTAGAGCAGTGCAGAATAGATCTCAGCAAAAGTAAAAGGCAGCAACGACTGTTAGAGAACCAGTTGGAGGAAGAAAATACGATGAGGGTTTTCTTGAATCAGCGGTTAGAAAAACAAGAGAAGCAGCTAATGTCTCTAAAGGAATGGCAGAAAAGGGCCGAGGTAGCTGAAGAGATAACAACGGGGGTCCAGGTTGAGTTAAGGAATCGGATAGCTGATTATGACGAGTTGGTCAAGAAGAATGGGATAGCAGAAAAAGAATTGGCTAAGGTTAAGAGGTCAACAAAAGGCATGAATGTTGATAAGGAGATGATGAATTCTTTGAAGAAGGGAAGAAAACTTCTTTTAAAGGAAATAGAAGTTGAAAAGGAGAAGAATCGTCTAGCCAACCTCGACATAGAAGAAGAAAGGAAGGTTAGAGCTCAATACATGGTGCAACTAGAGGAAAAAAGAAATGCAAGAAGAGCCGCTGAGCCTGACATGAGAGATTACCAGAAGAGAGCTGAGTCTTCAAAAGGAAGGATGAGGGCTTTACAATCGGAGATCGAGGTACGAGAAGAAGAGTTAAGGGAGTTGAGAAGCCACTACTTCGAGATGGAAGAAGAGATGAGTAAGGCTAAGCAAGAGCGTCAAGAATGTCAAGACTACATGGACAGCTTTGTAGTTCAAATCAATTCCAAAATAGCAGAGCTGGATATCGAAAAGGAAGAGCTACAGAGGACAAGAGATAAGTTGGCACAATCAGAGGGTATGGTGCGAGTATTTGAAAGAAGTAACGAAGCCTTAAGAGCCAGCAACGAAGCCATAATCGAAGATAACACCGTATTCCATGTCAGAATAAGACACATGTTAAAACAGGTTGAGCAAGTAGCCCGTTATGCAGAAAGGTTGCAACAACAAGCCACCCAAGTTGGGGATTTAGCTAATAGAGGAAATGCTTTTTAGAGGTAGCAATGTATAGGACTATCTTTCCCATTCTTGTTTTGTATGAGCAATTTTGTTATTTATAAGAAGTCCATGACGTATTTCCTTTCTTAATGGGTTTGGAGCCGCTATGATAAGAACTTGGCAAACCCTCATTTATGGTAATCGGGTCAACTCAGAAATCTTGCTTAAAGGTTACGAAAGTCATGAATCAGCTCGTAAAATATGCATATATACACATTACATATGCATCACATGCTCATCACGTATTTTTGTTTTTAATTTATCATATGCACGTCAGATCGTGAAACATAGGTCCCCCTTCCAAAGTCCACTACACTCGGCAAAGAGCAAGAATGGAAAACGAAGGAAGGTCACAACCGGAATCTCAGTACCAAAGAGAACTTGAAGGAGTTCGGAATGATATGGCGCACCTAACCCGTATGTTAGAGCAGATATTGAGAGCCAGAGATGGAGAGGGAACATCTACTCAACCTAAAGAAGCACCAGCAGCAGATCAAATTCCTGTCGCACCTATAAACATAGGGGCAAATACACCAACTAAGCAGAGTCCTGCTCGGCCCATCCAAATCCCTATTACAATGGATTTAACAAACGAAGATCCACATGACTTTAAATTCTCTATTCATGAAGGAGATGATAAGTGGACTGCCCTAGAAGAGAGGCTAAGGGCAATTAAAGGATATGATTTGTTTGACCCAATTAGGGCCGCTGAAGTGTGTTTAGTGCCTAACATTGTGATCCCAAAGAAGTTCAGAGTGCCGGAGTTTGTTAAGTATACTGGGATGGAATGCCCGAAGACTCATCTCCGCTCCTACTATAACAAAATGGCAGAGGTTATCCACGACGATAAAATGTTAATTTACTTCTTCCAGGATAGCCTGACCGGATCAGCCCTCAGTTGGTATATGAGGTTAGACAATATTAGGATCAGGAAATGGACAGACTTGGCAGACGCTTTCTTAAAGCAATACAAGTTCAACCTAGAGATTGCTCCTGATAGGACCAGTCTGATTAGCATGGAGAAGGAACTCAAGAGTCCGTAAGGGCTTATGCTTAAAGGTGGCGTGACCAAGCTATCAATGTGCAACCTCCGCTGATAGAGACAGAAATGGTGACTTTGTTTGCCAATACTTTCAGGGCTCCATACTATGAACACCTTATGGGTAGTTCAGCACAACATTTCTATGATGTCGTGCGGATCGCCGAGAGGATTGAACAAGGGATCCGAAGTGGAAGAATTGCAGAACCTCTAGAGAAGAGAGGTTTCATTGGAAAGAAGAAAGAAATTGAGGTGAACAACCTAGAAAGGTGAAGCAAAAACTATCAAATACCTACCCCTCGAGTCACTAGTATTAACTTTTCCAAACCCCCCACTCCAAACCAGCCCAAATTCCCAACAAATAACCACCACAATTACCAAAGAAAGGATAAGCAACCATCAGAAGAACAACTACCTCCTTTACCAATAACTTTAAAAGAATTGTATGCCAAGCTGTTGAGTATTGGGCAGATAGCTCCTCTACCCATACCACCTATGCAGCCACCTTTCCCTGCCTGGTACAACCCCGAGGTGACTTGTGAATACCATGCTGGTCACGCAGGCCATAGCATTGAGTCTTGCTTTGCTTTTAAAAGAAAGGTTTTACAACTGATCAAAGTGGGATGGGTCACTTTTGAGGATTCGCCCAATCAGAATTCAAACCCTTTATCTAAACATGTTGATGGTAGGGGAGGAGTGAATACCATGGAGATTGGTAGCAAAAAGAGGGTGTTGAAAGTGACCATGAACAAGCTATACTTGATGTTGGTGCAGTCGGGACATTTGGAAGAAACGACTAAGTACTGCACAGGGGAAAGTAACTTTTTCCCTTTCCATAAAAAGGAAGGGCATCACATTGATGAATGCATTGAATTTCATCAAAAAGTTGCAAGAATGCTAACTCTAGGAGAGTTAAGGATTGAGGCTGTAAGTGACAATAAAGAGGTAGAGATGATAGAGAAATGTAGAATCCAAGCAACAACTAATGGTCGCTCAAAATTGGTATTAACTAGGCCCTCATATGCAAGCAAAGTAGACTATGGAGTGATGCCTGGAGATTATGGTTATACCTCGAATATTGAAGCTCCTTTGCCGCTGTTCCGAACGGAGATAAGTGGGCTAACTCGGAGTGGTCGTTGTTTCACACCTGAAGAACTAGAAAGACAAAGAAAAGCTAAAGGCAAGGAGGTGCTGGATGATTAGTACTTAAAAGTGCATGTTTATCAAGGTTTTATATCATCATTTTGCACTTGAAGTATCAATAACTCCTTAACTAAAGCATGTTTTATAATAACAAGTTTGATATTATAAGATACCTTAATTTATGGTAAATGCTCATTTTAAATGCAGGACTATCACATAAATAAAAGGATTGATTGATGAGTTTAAGCATTGAAAGTTAAAGGACAAAGAGATGGCCAAACTTAGAAAAGAGATGTCGGTGCAGTCCAAACCGGAACATTGCTCGGTAATTGGATCATATCTGGAGCTCTAGATTTCGGATTTAGGTCCACTTTATATGGATGGAAAGGTAAGACAAAGGCCTACAACTTTCATGAGGAGCCCAAGATTTGAAAAGGTCGTTTTGAAGTCCAAATTCAAGGAACAACGAAGAAGTCTGAAGCTGTCCTGCAGCCCAAACACTATTTAGTGTTCAGCCCATATCTTGAGTTCTAGAAGTCCAAATGACCTCATCTTTTTTTTTTGTTGGAAAGCTGAGACAATTTCCTAGAACATTCTTGAGGATTCTGGGCAAATTATGATGTTAGCAATGACGTCTTGATCAGACAAGAAGATAAGGATTGTTATCTAGTCAAGATATGGCCACCCACTCATCAATTAGTCAACAAATCAATAGTTCCAAATTTTGGCCTATAAAAGGAGGCACTTACCATGTATTGAGGCATCTTGGTTTTCAGATCAAGATCATGCTCTTGCTTTCTCTCTTTGTATTGCTTATGTCTTGCTTTCATTAATATCAAGTTTATGCACTTCATTTCCTTTCCTTTACTTAGTTAACTTCTTTCTCATTTATGTTCTTATTTTGTTCATTTATGTTTCTTTCTTTCATTATGTTCAGCTAAGTTAATTATGTCAAGGTGAAAAGGGTACACTAATGGTGTAAGAATAAGTATAATATAAACTTAACATGGACCTTAACGTTGGATACTAACATGTTTTATATTTGTTATCTTGTTCACTTTTAATACTTTGCTTGTTAAATGGTTAATCTAGATTTATGTTGTATAACACTTGGTACAACAAATACTTGGCACTTTCATAGCCCATACTGTATGGTATAACCGACACCTGAGCTATGAAAGGAACTTGATTTGTTGTTAACATAAGTTATAATCATGAATGCCTGCCAACATTTACAAGTATTAGCTTTATTCGAATAAGATAACTAATGTAATCATGTTAACAATTTATAATCTGAATGGAACCTCCTTTATGTGTGGTTTCCAATTGAGTAATAAGAGTTTATATTATACTTGTTTGAAGTACCATTAGTGGATCCTCTAACCTTGACATTTGTTTTTATCATTGTTTAATCCTTACGTTAATCTTTCATCTCAAAGTTCTCATTAATTTCTTCATCTTCTGCTTTCATTATTATTATTATTATTATTATTATTATTATTATTATTATTATTATTATTTACATTCTATTTATATTATATAATATATATATATTTGATCTTTTCATAAACTCAGTATATAGGCTGGAAACCTGTGACCCGATCTTTAGATCATTCTCAGGTATAACAACGCCACGTACTGAGTATAATAGTTATTATTATTGTTATTATTATTGTTGTTGTTGTTGTTGTTGTTGTTGTTGTTGTTGTTGTCTTGTTATTTATAATTTATACAATTAACCTCTCTGTGGTTCGACCCCAGTCTTGCCGGGTTATTTATTACTTCGACACTCCTGCACTTGGGAAGAGACATCAAGCTTTTGGTCGTGTCACTGGACCTCGATAAAGAATTTGAGGTGAATAAACCTGTGACTGAGGAAGAAACAAATGAGTTCTTAAAACTGATGAAGCATAGTGAGTACAGTATAGTGGATCAGTTGAAGAAGACCCCTGCTAAGATCTCCATCATGTCTTTAATACTCAGCTCGGAGCCCCATTGTAATGCTTTGCAAAAAGTACTGAATGAGGCCTATGTGCCCCAAGATATCGAGCAAAAGACTATGGAACATCTAGTAGGGAGGATTCATGCTGCCAATTACTTGTATTTCACGGAAGATGAACTTGACGCTGAAGGAACTGGACATAACAAGCCCTTGTATGTCACGGTCCGATGCAAGGATTGTCTCGTCGGCAAAGTTCTCATTGATAACGGCTCGGCCCTGAATGTGTTACCAAGGCATGTGCTAGATGAAATGCCGATAGATCCCTCACATATGCAACCCAGTGTGATAACGGCGAGAGCGTATGATGGCTCATCAAGGCCAGTTGTAGGGTCAATTGATGTTGAACTAGCTGTGGGTCCACAAGTCTTTCTAGTAACCCTTCAAGTGATGGATATCCACCCTTCTTATAGCATGCTGTTAGGAAGGCCATGGATACATTCTGCGGGAGCTGTCACCTCTTCGCTACATCAATGTTTAAAGTACATTGCCAACGGTGTCCTGGTTACTGTTAAGGCTGAGGAGACTATATCGATGGTAAGAAATGTGGCGGTTCCATTCATTGAAGCAGAAGATTGTAGGGACGGAAACCTTCATGCATTTGAGATTGTGAATACCGAGTGGGTGCCCGAGAACACTGTGTTGAGGAAGCCAGAAATCTCTGAAGCCACTAAAATGGCCGCTAAAAGCTTTTTGAAAAACAAGATTCCTTTCCCATACGATATGGAGCAAGGAAGGCTTGAATGGAGGGATATAATCAAATTGAAAGCTGCAGAACAGAGGTTTGGGCTTGGATATAAACCCAAGAAAGAGGATTACAAACGAGCTGCTGGTGCAAGAAGGGAGAAGAGAATGGCTAGGATTGAAGGAAGGAAGCCTGTAGAATAAAACTTAGCCATCCCTCCAATCAGGATTTCATTTTCAAAGGCCGCATATGTGATACAACCTGATGGGGGACATGGAGACCTCTTTCAAAAAATTTTCTTCAATGAACATAAACACTTTGGAGGAAAATCAAGTCAAGAACATTGCTGAGAAATTTGAATCCGAAAGGAGGATTGAAGAGCTACCACAATTAACCATCCACACTTTGGAAGAAGTCACCATCAAGACTTTTATTCGGAAGCTAGCCGAAGGGGAGAAGTTCCAGAATTGGGAGACCCAAGAAGCTCTATTGATTTTTAAAATGTAATCAACAATGATTGTTGGATTATATTTTTATCTATGTTGTTTGCCTTTTTATTGACAATCGAGGCTCAAGATGTCAATTGAATCTTATTGTGAGCCAATCTTTTATTTTTAATGAGATCATGCATTTTCAAAATTCATATTGATGTCTTACTATGCATTTACACATCACTTTCCGCTTTCAGGAACCCTGAAAGTGGATCCTCCATAACAACACCTGCACTTTACATTGAGAATGAATGGCCAAAATTTAAAGAATACATAGTGGCTGTAGAAGATGAGGAATGGGAGGACAAAAACATATGGGAATTCACAAAATTAATAAAACAACACGAACAGGCTTGGAGGCCCGCTAAAGAGGAACTTGAAACCATAAATGTAGGCAATGAAGAAATCAAACGAGAGCTGAAGATAGGGACTTTGATCACCCCTGAAGCAAAAGAAGAGTTGATTGCACTGCTCAAAGATTATGTGGATGTCTTTGCCTGGTCCTACGAGGATATGCCTGGTCTGGATACGGACATTGTAGTACATAAAATACCACTGATGGAAGGATGCAAGCCGATCAAACAGAAGTTAAGGAGAACTCATCCGGAGGTCTTAATCAAAGTAAAGGCGGAAATTGAAAAACAATGGGACGCTGGTTTTTTGGAAGTAGTGAAGTATCCACAATGGGTGTCAAACATAGTGGTGGTACCCAAAAAGGAAGGTAAAATCAGAGTTTGCGTGGACTTTAGGGATTTAAACCGGGCTAGCCCTAAAGATAATTTCCCTTTACCACACATAGATATGTTAGTTGATAATGCAGCACGCAGCTCCACATATTCCTTCATGGATGGGTTTTCAGGCTACAATCAGATAAGAATGGCGCCAGAGGATAGGGAGAAGACAACCTTTGTAACACCATGGGGAACCTTTTGCTACAAAGTCATGCCATTTGGTTTAAAGAATGCTGGGGCCACTTACCAAAGGGCTATGGTGACTTTGTTTCACGACATGATGCACAAAGAGATTGAAGTATACGTGGATGACATGGTTGCTAAATCTAAAGAGGGAGAGAATCATGTCCAAGTATTGAAGAAATTATTTGAAAGATTAAGGAAATATAAGTTGAGGCTTAACCCAGCAAAGTGTTCATTCGGGGTGAAATCCGGTAAGCTGTTGGGTTTGTGGTGAGTGACAAAGGGATAGAAGTGGATCCTGAAAAAGTAAAAGCTATTCAATCTATGCCACCCCCCAAGACTGAGAAGGAGGTGAGAGGTTTCTTAGGAAGGTTGAATTACATCGCTCGGTTTATATCCCATTTAACCGCGACTTGTGACCCGATCTTTCGTTTGTTGAGGAAGAAGAACCCTGGAATATGGAATGAAGAGTGTGATAAAGCTTTTGAGAAAATCAAGCAGTACTTGCTAAATCCACCTCTGCTTGTTCCTCCCGTACCAGAAAGGCCATTGATTTTATACCTAACAGTAACCGAAACAGCAATGGGATGTGTGCTTGGGCAACATGATGAAACCGGAAGGAAGGAAAGGGCCATTTATTACCTAAGCAAGAAGTTCACGGAATATGAGTCTAGGTATACTGTGATTGAGAAGCTGTGCTGCGCACTAGCATGGGCTACAAAGAGATTACGTCAGTATATGTTGTATCACACTACATGGTTAATTTCCAAGTTAGACCCATTAAGGTACATTTGTGAAAAGCCTTATCTATCTAGCCGAATTGCAAGATGGCAAGTTCTTTTGGCTGAGTATGACATAGTGTATATGACAAGGAAAGCCGTGAAAGGGAGTGTTATTGCCGATCACCTGGCTGACCATGCTATGGAAGATTATGAGCCGTTAAACTTTGACTTTCCGATGAAGATGTGTTTGCAATCGAGGAAGAGAAATCAGATTGGTGGGTTATGTACTTTGATGGTGCTGTAAATGTATGTGGTAACGGAGCGGGGGCAGTGATAATCTCTCCTGATAAGAAGCAGTATCCGGTTTCAGTTAAGCTGCAGTTCGGGTGCACCAACAACACGGCTGAGTATGAAGCTTGCATTCTTGGTTTAGAGGCTGCATTAGAGATGAACATCAAAAAGATAGATGTGTATGGAGACTCAATGCTGATCATTTGCCAAGTAAAAGGAGAATGGCAAACCAAAGAAGAGAAGTTAAGGCCTTACCAAGAATACCTGTCTCAGCTAGCTAAAGAATTTGAGGAAATAGAGTTCACCCATCTGGGAAGGGAAGGGAACCAGTTTGCAGATGCTTTGGCCACACTAGCATCTATGGCCAAGATAGACTTTGGGCACAAGGTACAGCCAGTACACATCAATATCAGAAATAACCCCGCTCATTGTTGCTCAGTCGAAAGAGAAGTGGATGGAAACCCGTGGTACTATGATATCAAGAATTTCATCCAAAACCAGGCATATCCCATGGGGGCATCCAAAATCGACAAGAAGACCTTGAGAAGGTTGGCAATGGATTTTTATCTTGATGGGGAGATTTTGTATAAGAAATCATCTGACGGGACTTTGTTGAGATGTTTGGATGAATTTGAGGCAAAAAGCACAGTACGGGAAGTCCATGAAGGGATTTGCTCAACTCATGCTAGTGGACATGTGATGGCCAGGAAGATACAAAGAGCCGGGTACTTGGATGACATTAGAGAAGGATTGTATCGATTATGTCCGGAAATGTCATAAGTGCCAAGTATACAGTGACAAAATCAATGCTCCTCCGGCTCCTCTGTTTAATTTAACATCTCCATGGCCTTTCGCGATGTGGGGAATTGATGTGATTGGACCGGTAAACCCAAAAGCCAGCAATGGTCATAGGTTTATTCTCGTGGCTATCGACTACTTCACAAAATGGGTAGAAGCTGGGTCATTTGCTCATGTGACGCAAAAAGTGGTGAAGAAATTTATTGAGAGAGATTTGATATGTCGGTATGGTCCACCAGAAAAGATTATAACTGATAACGCCCAGAATTTCAACGGCAAGATGATAATAGAGCTCTGCACTAAATGGAAAATCAAGCATTCCAATTCTTCGCCATATAGACCAAAGATGAATGGTGCGGTAGAAGCTGCTAATAAAAATGTCAAAAAGATTATTCAGAAGATGGTAGTCACCTATAAGGATTGGCATGAGATGTTGCCATTTGCCCTTCATGCATATCGCACCGCAGTTCGAACCTCAACAGGAGCCACCCCGTACATGTTGGTGTATGGAATGGAGGCGGTGATGCCTTTAGAAGTGGAAATCCCATCATTGAGAGTGTTGTTAGACTCTGAGTTGGAGGAGGTAGAATGGGCAAAGGTTAGATATGAACAGTTGAATCTGATCAGTGAAAAGAGGATAGCAGCAATCTGTCATCATCAACTCTACCAAAGAAGGATGGCTAAATCATATGACAAGAAGGTTCGACCTCGAGGATTCTACGAAGGAGATCTTGTACTAAAGAAAATATTACCTTTACCTGGAGAAGATCAGAGTAAATGGGCACCTAACTATGAGGGGCCTTACGTGGTGAAGAAAGCATTCTCAGGAGGAGCTTTGTTACTTTCTAGAATGGATGGAGAAGATCTAGTTAGGCCTGTGAATGCTGACTCTGTAAAGAAATACTACGCTTGATGTATTTCGTAATTTCCCAGTCAATAAAATAAATTTCGGCCATGAATTCTCTTTGTAAAGAGTCTTTATATATATAATATATATATATATATATATATATATATATATATGTAAATTTCAGCTTTGATCTCATAGCATTTGAAATCTTTTACTTAAAAGAACTTTTTATGGCATGACTAAGAAAATGACTCCATCAATTGGAGAACCAAATCAAATCTACTTGACATATAGTTGCACATCACACTAGGGGGCAAAAGGTGCACGAAGTGCACATAAGGGTCCATAGGGAGCCCAAGCCCAAAAGGGGTATCATAATAAAAACTTCTAAAAAAGCATCTTTTATAAGATTTGCTAATTGCATTAAAAGTTTCAGTTTTCATGAACAAAACCAATTTTTTCCTTTAGCACAAAACTCAATGGAGCAAGAAAGGGCCCCATAAGGAACCAGAGATCTCTTCACTAAAAGGATATGAAGGATTTTTCGGTTCATGAGAAAAGCTTGAAACAAGAGCAAGGAGGTTTACGACGAAAGGGGGACCTATGTTTCCAAGATAGGTAACAAAAACATACATGCATATTAACCATAATACATTGTTTTCAACATTTGTCAGATCAGAGTTTCATCACCATTTCTCAGGTAGTGCGTTTTCTAACCCTATCTCTTTTCGAGTGCGCTGTATGAGCCCTCACTTCTTGGGTAGTGCGTTTTCTAACCCTACCTCTTTTCGAGTGCGCCGTTGAGCCCTCACCAACATTTTTCTGGGTAGGTCACCCATTACAATGCGACCATTTTCTCTATGTTTTTACTTGGGTAGGTCACCCATTACAATAAGGCCATTCTTCTGTTTGGGTAGGTCACCCATTACAATGAGACCACTTTTTTTTTTCCATTTGGGTAGGTCACCCATTACAATGAGACCATTTTTTCCTTTTTTCATTTGGGTAGGTCACCCATCACAATGAGACCATATTTTTGGGTAGGTCACCCATAAGAATGAGACCATTCTCCATCTTTTTATTTACCTGGGTAGGTCACCCATAAGAATGAGGCCATTCCTTCCCCTGGGTAGGTCACCCAAAGAATGAGACCACTCTTCCTTTTTCCTTGGGTAGGTCACCCATCACAATGAGACCATATTTTTGGGTAGGTCACCCATAAGAATGAGACCATTCTCCATCTTTTTATTTACCTGGGTAGGTCACCCATAAGAATGAGGCCATTCCTTCCCCTGGGTAGGTCACCCAAAGAATGAGACCACTCTTCCTTTTTCCTTGGGTAGGTCACCCATCACAATGAGACCATATTATTTTTAGGTAGGTCACCCATAAGAATGAGACCATTCTCCATCTTTTTGTTTACCTGGGTAGGTCACCCATAAGAATGAGGCCATTCCTTCTCCTGGGTAGGTCACCCAAAGAATGAGACCACTCTTCCTTTTTCCTTGGGTAGGTCACCCATCACAATGAGACCATATTTTTCTGGGTAGGTCACCCATAAGAATGAGACCATTCTCCATTTTTTTTTTACCTGGGTAGGTCACCCATAATAATGAGGCCATTCTTCCCCCTGGGTAGGTCACCCAAAGAATGAGACCACTCTTTCCCTTTTCCATTCGGGCAGGTCACCCATCATAATGAGACCACACACACTTTTTTTGTATTGGTTATGGGTAAAGGAATCGCCAGATGGGATTCCAGGTTAAAGGAGATCACTAGATGGGATCTCGGATGGATTTCCATGTTGATCAAACTAAAGTAAGAATTCAGAGGATCGCTGGATAAGGATCTCGAGATGACTAAGTTTTGATCATAGTTTTTGGGCTAAGGAGGATTGTTATAAAGGACAAAGTTTCAGATCAATCAAGCTTCGACCAGATCAGTTTCGGGAGTTCCGTTTTGGGTTTATCTTTATAACACTTACTGCGCAAAACCCATGCTCCGTAAGTATTATAAAGAGGGGGCATCTGTTGTAACCCATTTTTGGGTCCCCATGAAAAATAAAATAAATAGCCAAAAGAGGTTAGAAAAATAACAGGAGGCAGAAGCGCTCGGAAAACAGTCAGAAAATTGGTCAAGGAATTTAAAAACGCAAGGATTGATTTTTTGACAGTATATTCTTGAAGGATGAAAGCCCTATTGAGAAGGAAAATTTGAATTTTGAGGAAAAAGCCCAAATTTGGATGTTTATGGATTTAATTGGATTTTTATTTGAATTTATAGAAGATTTGATTGCAAGAAAAATTAATTTTTAAGTCAATTTGGGCTTTAATTAGAAGAAATTTAAGTTCTGGGGCCAAAATATATTTTTTAGGAATTTATTGGGTCAAATCAGGGGCTTAATTGCATAAATATTGAAGTTTAAGGGCCAATTAGGGATTTAATTAAGAAAATCCGAAACCAGGGACCAAATTGGAAGAGGCGCGTAAATGAAGGGGCTGAAATTATTCGGTTCAGGGGCTTAATTGAAGAAATTGAAAGTTTATTAATCAATTGAGGGCTTAATTGCATAAATCAGAGGCCAATGACCAAAGTGAAAAAGGCGGCCAACAAGAGGGGCGGGGACCGAATTGGGAGGACTGGTTTGAAGTTTGGCCCATTTAAATGAAACGGCGCATTTTATCCAAAACGACGCCGTTTCATATATTAAAAAAAAAAGAAAAAAAAACTAGAGACCAGAATGGTGTCGTTTTGAACGACACTGTTCATCTTCCTCCTTCCCCCCGTTTGAACAGCAACAGAGACGAAAACCATTTTTGTTTTTTTTCAAAACTTCCCGCCTCTCTCTCCTCGCCCCCACCACCACCACCGAAAGCGTCAATGGCCGACCAGCCGTTGCGTGATTGAAGGCGCACTAACAAAAGGCACGTCGGTTCCTTTTTTTTCTTATAAAGAGAGAGGAGACCGAAGAGAGAGAGAGACCGAAGAGAGAGAGAGACCCGAGGATAGAGGGAGAAGAGAAATAACGAGAAGGAGAGGGGAGAACAGAAACAGACCGAAAGCAAGAAAAAAAACGAAACCAAAACAGAAAGAAAAACCGAAGGGAGGAGAGAAGAGGAGACCGAAGAGAGAGAGAACCAACGAGAGAGAGGGAACCGTCACAGCGCCGCCGTCCTCGAGGCCACGACACCGCAGCGACACCACAGCTCCACCAGCGATCGCCTCCACGCCAGGTGCACATTTCTCCCCCCCCTGCATTTTTTTTTTCTTCGCATCGTAGTCGTTTTGCCTCCTGCATGTAGCATGCAGGAGGCGGGGGGAGAAAAATAATTCTCCCCCCGCCGCTGGGCCGTAAGATGCTGGGCCAGCCCGATGCTGGCCCAGCCTTGCAAGTCTGGGCCGGTCTTGGCCCAGACTGTAGAAGTTTTTGGGCCGAGACTGGCCCACTTTAGTTTTGGGCCGAGATCGGCCCGCCCCTTTTTTTGGGCTGAGCCTGGCCCATTTATTTGGGCTGGCCCAGCCCTATAATATATTATATATTATTATAATATATATATATGTGTGTATATATGTTATATATATATAAAAAAAATTTATATAAAAAAAAAATATTTTGAAAAATCTTAAAAAATATTGTGATTTTTCTGCATATTTTTGTCAAAGTGGTTTAATGTTGGTTTGTATTTTTATACTGTAAAGATACAAAACCAGTGTTAAAAATACCCGATTTTCGTCAAAACATCAAAGATTTTTCAGAATAAAAAATGTTTTTGCTTTAAAAAAAAAATTCTAAAAGTCCCTAAAAATATTGTTGATTTTTCTGCATATTTTTAGCAAAGTGGATTAATATTGGGTTGTATTTTTTATACCGTAAGGATACAAGCTCAGTATTAAAATACCCGATTTTCGTCAAAGCATAAAAAAATAATATTTTCCAAAAAAAAAATTTTTGTTTTTAAAAATACGGCCTAGTCTCTCCAATATATATATATAAATATTATAACATCATATTTTCACACAACTAAAAAAATTTTCAAAACAATATATGTATTAACATGCATTTTGGCTTTAATAACCAGTTTATTCAAGCCATGAGAACTAGGCCAATATTTCAAAAATTCTAAAAAAATCTTTTTGTTTTCTTTTAGTATTGGGGATTACGAATTTATACGTAAAACGTATTCCTAAATATTATTAATAAAGTTTTGGTATAGACGTTAGAATGCTTAGGATTTTACCCGATAAGATAAAAGACCTTCTTACCGAGGAGGATTTTTCTTGAACCATAAACAGACCAACGACTAGAAGTATAATAACACCTTAGTTTTTATCAGACAATAAAACAATGCAGCTTACCTTAGGTAGGGCGTATTTGGGGTGCTAATACCTTCCCTTTACGCAACCAGTCTCCGTACCCGATCTCTGAGACCAGTTAGGGTTCCTAGTGACCAAAATACTAGGTGGCGACTCCAAAGAACCAAACCAAAATAAAAAAAATTTCGTCAGTCGAACCCGCATATTGGATTTTTTTGGGGTGCGACAATAGTATTATAATAAATGTTCTCAATACTTGAATTGTTACAAGAAATCGATATGCACTATTAATGTAAGCATATCGAATAAAAATACAATTCATAGGTTTAGATCATATCTTGACCTTTTTGAAATTAGATATTGTCGTTTTTTGTAAGACATCCACCACTTTAAAATATTTATAAGAATATTTTTTACCTTCTATAATTTATATGGTGTCTTTTTTAACTTTTTTATAAGGTAGTTATTAAGTATATAAGTTATAGTTAGAATTGTCACCTTTTATATTACTTGATTCTTCATTGTCCCCAAAGTTTCTTCGTTTTTCATTGTATTTCTTATACCTATAAAATTTGGTGAATTGTCAGTACTCATAACTATCTCATATCATCTTCCATTGTTCCCTGTTTCTATTATAAAGTTTCTTTGTTTTTCACTGTACTTCTTATACCTATAAAATTTGGTGAATTGTTTAATAATCATGGTTATCTTATTATCATCTTTATCATTATATTTGTTTTTGTCCTCATTATTATTTATTGGTTTAAAGCCAATGATTTCTTTTTGATACCACTATCTTCAACCTCAAGCTCTATAATCTTTCATTTATGAGTAATAAATGAACCAATAAATTCATCAAAGCCAAGAGTTTTAAGATTTTTGGCATCCTCAATTATTGTTGACCTTAAGTTCTCAAGTTTTGGGTAAAGATATCCTTTGTGATCTTTTTTCCTAGGCTAACCAGTTCATTAGCAAAGATAATGAATCTAGTGTGGATTTCTTGAATACTTTCATGTGGCTCCATTTCAAAAAATTTGTAATCTCTAGTAAGACTTATCAATCTAAAATCTTTAACTTAACTAGTTTTTTTATGGGTAACTTCTAATAAATTTCAAGTTTCATAAATCATTTGCAATTCTTAACCCCAGTGAATTCCACATAATTAAGAGCATAAAAAAATGCATCCACTGTCTTAGAATTATAACTATGACTTTTCTTTTGTTTATCATCTCACTCATTTATTCGTGTTTGAATAAGTTATTCATTTAAGTCAATATTAGTGGGTCGAATATAACCATTCTCAACAATATCCCACTAGTCATAGTTTTTACCTTTAAAGTAGGGAGCCCTAGTTAAACATTGACCCTCTTGTTCCATGATATTTTCTTATAGGTGGTTAAACCTCAAATAAGAAGTTCAAGCTCTGATACCAATCGAAAGACTTAAAAAAACTAAGGGAGTGTTTTAGAGTATGGTAGAGGTTACTGTTCAAAGTGTTTTTCGTTTGGAATGCATAAAATATTGTACATTAAAATGATCTAAAAACACTAAAAAATTAATTTAAAAAAAATCAAATTTTGATGACAATCGAGTTGCACTACAACCCTAAACGGGGTCTAAGATGGAGGAGGTGAATTTGATCTTAATCTAATTTTATGGTATTTTAAAAATTAATCCTAATTTTTTCAAGAATGTTGAAATCCATGAACAATATTTAAGAACAATTTTATCCCTTCAAATTCCACAACAATAACAATATACAATTATTAACCAATACATAAGTACATTGAGATATAGGGAAAGAGATACACCAAATTTATAGTAGTTTTAACAATTGCCTACTCCACTCCTTGAAACTCTATTTAAGTATTCATTATCACATTCAATCTTCTTAATGGGTGAAAACAAACCCTTACATAATTCTTTTCAAAAATTTAAGATTGAAATCCTTTCTCAATTCTTTTCTAGGTTTAGGATTTAACCCAATCCTTTTATGACTAAAGATCAAGTCCAATCCTTTTATGAGCTTATAATCAAATCCACTCCTTTTACAACTTCAAGATCAGACATATCACCTAATTTTTTTACAGGCTCAAGATTGTAAACTTCTCTTTGTCTATATACCAAAGGATATATACCCAAGTGATTCAAGTGTCACTTACACTTTTACAATGTGTTTATTTTCACAAAAGAATGATCACTCCTTATAAAAGAAGTACAAATATTAAACTCAAGTCTTTATAAAAATATAAGCTAACTCACAAAGGTGAAATAGGAACTTTAATGCAATTAAGATTCAAAGTTTTTTCAAGAGAATAAAAAAATGATCAAAGCTTTTGAAATGAGAAAAACAAAATCAAAGTACCAACATGTAAGATTAAAAGATTAAAGAGTTACAGAGTTGAGAGTAATATTACATTGAAATCAATTGAGTATTTATATGGAAAACTCAAAACTAGGCGTTACATATACTTTAAGAAATAAATAAAAATTTGTGCCTTTTGAGGTGTTTTTGAAAGAAAAAAAAGTTGTGCTCTTCCAAGTAATTTTCCCTTTTATGGAAAACAATTAAGAGGTGTTTTTGAAAGAAAAGAAGTTATTATAAGAGTATGCTAAAAAGATGAGTTGATATTTTAAGTAAAATAGCTCTCGAGTATTTAGTACACTTCTTTCAAAATTAAAACAGTGCCACTTAGCTAAAAATAGATATAAAACTCTTAGGGTGGTTAAAAGTTCATGAATTGATTGATCAAATATATGTTATCCATTTAAAAGTACTTTAATGATAAATACTAAAACATATGATGAGTATTTCTTATAAGATAGTTTTCCACTAAGTATAGGTTTTGGCAATAAAATCATTTTGGATTGATGAAATTCAGTGATATCAAATTAAATCCTATAAAGACATGGTTATAAAAGCATATAAGCTTGAAAATCTTCAAGTTAGGTTTACATCCAAGAAATCCATAGCTTCAATTTAATATAGAAAAACACCTATAACAATAATACTCTGGCATACATATTAAATGCAATAATATATTGTTATCATCAAAATAAATAATCAATAGATGATTAAAGACTTTTGGGCTAACATAAGATATAAAGGTTGAATGAAAACAAAAAATTTGTATTTATGAAGAAATTATTGTCTTGCATTTCTAATTATATTAGATTTTAACTTTGTGTTGGTACAAATATTTTATTTGATATATGATTGGTTTAATTATTCATTTAATTATTAAATTTATTTAGAAAAAAATTTAAAGATTATTTAAACTATAATTATATTATATTCTTAGCAATCAATTATCTTTTTTACAATGATTACACATTCTTTTTAGCATGATTTTGACTAGTAAAGAAATTATTATTTTTAAATTAGTTAAAAAAAAAATTAATCAATACTCATATAAACTAAAATGAAAATAATAATCTCTATTTATTATTTTAAATATTATAAGTTTAATAATAATACATATCAAGAATAAAATAAACTTTTATGTAATTTATTTATCTGTTTCTTATCAAAAAAAAAACATATCATATGTTGTATACCAATATTAAACATAATTATCTTGTTTCCTATCTTTATCTTATCTAAATTTTTTCAGAAATTTAGGATGTTCAAGTAATAACTAGTGATATCATATTAGTTGTTTATTGGGTACATTGTAAAGAAAAAGACAAACACAAATAGAGAAATAATAAAATTTATAATCCACCATAAGTAATAAAAATATCTGAATTTATTATATTTCTCTCTACTGTTATTTATTTTTTTCTTTCAATTGAGTTCAGGAAATAAATAAGGAAGCTAGTTACTAACACCATTATACTAACAACTAAGAAAGTTCAGAATCAATTTGAATGTTCATTTGAACAACAAACCATGTTAATAATATATATATTTTTAATCATTTGATTACAAGCTTTGTGTCATAACTCAGTAATTAACGTGTGGAAGTAACCTAAGATCATGAGTTTGAGACTTAGGGCACCATGTATTTTTCTCAACTAACAAAAAAAAAATTAATAGCATCTTAGAATAAAGTGGTGTCTTAGCTCAGCCAGTTGAAACATGTAATGTACCTAGAAGATTGCGAGCTTGAGTCATGCAAGACACATTATTTGATTTAAACAAACATAAATAAACTATTTGTCTTTATTTGTTTGTTTGTTTTTTTAGGAAAAACAAATGGGTGGGCAACAAAAAGAAAGATGGGCTAAACACTAGGGTCTCAAGCCAAACCTAGCCTAAGACGGTTAAGCCTTTTCTTCTTAGTCATTTTGTCTTTTTCATCCTTTATTTTTATTTTTTCCAAGTCCACTACTTAGAGTGGAGTTTTTATTCAATTTTATTCTTTGATGACAAATCTTTTTTGTATATCATATAATAAAAAAAAATTAAATTGACTAAGTGGAGTTTATAATCTAAGTTGTGGGTTTGACAAGTTGATTGCATATTAATCAAAGAGTTGAGTTGAGATTGTTTTGCACTTTATTTTTTTTTTTATTTTTTGACTTTTTTTGTTGTTGTCAATTCTATTATTTAATGGAGGAATTTTATTATTCAATATTAGATTCATGATAAATTAATTTTTATATTTTTTATGATATAATAAAATAAAATAAATTAATTTGATTTATTATACTATATTTTAAAAGGCATGGAAAAAACACTATATATGTACTGTGGATATAATCTTATTGCATTGTGAACTACACTATAAACATAGAGTGTTTGTATTGTGGATAACAATCTAACACCTCAAAGGCGTTGTTTTTTCTGTTTATTAGTCAAAAAGTGTTGTTGGGTCCGACTTTCAACCAGATCCACTGATCTTGGGTCTGGCTAGGCAGCCACACCCAACTCTATTAAGTCTGGCTAAGCAGCCATATATTTTCAATTTTATTTTTTTACCTCTTTAGATTTTTTTTCTTTCCACTTATTTAATTTTTTTTCGTATAGTAAATAAGAAATTAATTGATAGGACTTTTTTATATTGTTGTTGTACATTTTTTTTCATTTGAGGTTGAATTGAATTTCCTTATTAAAACATGTTTGTTTTTGCGTTTCAAAAATGCTTTAAAAAATTAATTTTTTTTTTTTTTTTAATTTCAAATTAATATTTTTTTAATGTTTGTGTCTTATTTTAATGTGATGATATAAAAAATCAATGTTAAAAAATAAAAAATATATTATCTCCATATATATATATTTTAAATAACCATTACGTAATAACATAACTCATTGCACTGTGGACTACACTATAGATGTATAGTGTTTATATTGTGGATGACACTATAGCACTTGAAGGACGTTTTCTTTTCTGTTTATTAGTCAAAAAGTGCTATTAGATGTGGCTTGACCACCAAACTCAATGCTATTGAATCTGAATCTCAATTAGACCTAAGGCTTTTGGGTTCGACTTTCAGCCAGACCTATTGATCTTAGGACTGGCTGGGTAGTCGGACCCAACGCTATTGGGTCTGGCTAAGCAGCCATATATTTTCAGTTTATTTTTTTGCCTCTTTAGATTTTTTTCTTTTTTCTTATTTAATTTTTTTATATGGTAAAGAGGAAATAAATTGACGAGACTCATTTTTATATTGTATAAAAGTTAGATGATGATAATTTGTTTTTCATTTGAGGTTAGGTTGAATTTCTTTATTAAAGTATGTTTGTTTTTACCTTTCAAAAAATACTTTAAAAAAGTTGAAATTTTTTTTATTTTTTTTCTTTGATTCAAATTAATGTTTTAATGATGTTTTTGTATTATTTTGATGTGATGATATAAAAAATCAATTTAAAAAAATAAAAAATTATCTCAATACATATATATATATATATATTTAAAAAATAATCATTACATCATAATATAATAGCTAACATATTGGTGGGTCAATAACAATTGTTTTTCAAATATAAAAATGCTTGAGTTGGGTTAAAAGTATGGAATGTATTTACACCATCACCATCTTCAAATATATATTTTCTATAGTAGCACTATGAATAGCGTATAGCAGAACAACGCTCAATATACCAACAACTAATTTCTTTCCTTTTAAGATATTTTTAATTTTTTTTTTCTCTTTAATTTTTTTTCTTTTCTCTTGTTGATTTTTTTTTTCATACTATAAAGAAAAAAACATGTTTGTTTTCGCGTTTAAAAAATGCTTTAAAAAATTTATTTTTTAATTTTTTTATTTTAAATTAATATTTTTTAATATTTTTGTATTATTTTAATGTGATGACAGATCGAAGAAACCAGACCCAAAAGTATTGGGTCTGAAGATCAACCTAGATCTAAAAATATTGGGTTCAGTTCTATAGCCAAATTTAAAAAACTTAAAATCTAGCTTTATATTATTTTATATTTAAAATAAAAATTATTATTAATCCGTAAATATGATAATATAATTCATAACTTGGTTGTGAAGATGACAGCTTAATTAATTTAGGAACTATTTGGGAACGTGATTGAAACCGTGTTTTCACAAAATTTAATTTTTTTTTTGTTAAAATTTAATATAATTTATATGTTTTGGATCATTTTAATGTTCTGATATCAAAAATAATTTTTTAAAAACTAAAAAAATTATTAATATATATTTTAATATAAAAAATTATTTAAAAAATAACTATTATTAAACTCCCAAATATACTCTTACGTCAGAAGTTTTAAGGTAATTTGAACGAAAAACAAATAGATAATGATGCCACGTCAATACCTCCATCCCATCCTCTTCTGTAAGAAAGAGCTATAAAATTAATTCCGTTGATGGCCTCACTCTTCCCCACAAGTCAATCGAAGAGATATTCCAATGGAGCAGCAGCAGCAGCAGCAGCAGCAGCAGATTACCATAATCAATGATTTCCCCTCCGACGATCATGATTATCTATCGGGATTCGGCAACACGTACGAATCCGAATCCATCCCTGGATCATTGCCTCGTGGACAGAACAGCCCTCTCTTATGCCCCTACGGTCTCTACGCAGAACAGATCTCCGGCACCTCCTTCACTTCCCCTCACAAACTCAACCAACGCAGGTTCCCTCAATTGTTCCGTAGATCATGTAATTAATCATTTGATTACCAATCTTAATTTTGTTTTTTGGTTTTGGTAAATCAGTTGGTTATATAGAATCAAGCCATCGGTCACTCACGAACCGTTTCAGGCAAGGTTTCCAAGGCACGATAAACTCGTGAGTGAATTTGATAAATCAAACAGTTATACAACGCCCACGCAACTACGGTGGAAGCCAAAGCCAGTAGATACTGTTGAAGAATCAGCACCAATTGATTTTGTTGAGGGCTTGTATACAGTTTGTGGAGCTGGCAGCTCCTTCCTCCGCCATGGATTTGCTATTCACATGTAAGCATGTATAGTTTTACCAATCATTTTTTCCGTTACAATGGATTTATGGAACTTAATTTGTTTTTTGTTTAGGTATACCGCCAATAAATCCATGGATGATTGTGCTTTTTGCAATGCCGATGGCGATTTCTTGATTGTTCCACAAAAAGGAAGTGAGTGAGTTATTCAATTAGAATCCAAGATTGCTTTTCTTCTTCTTCTTCTTTTCCTTCTAAACTTTGGACCATTGGACAGGCATACAGTATTCCATGATTATGAGACTGTGTGTCTCCCGTTGATGCTTTTGAGATTGGTATCTGTTTTTTCAGTTTGAGTTACTTCTTCAACACTGCTTTGTGCAATTTAATGCTGCTTTTAAACTCTAAAATCATTCTAACAACTCAGTACATATTTGTTACTAAATTCTTGAATTGTCATCCCAATTATTATAACCTAATTTTAGTTTATTGACTTTTAATTTAATTTTACATAGTTTAAAATATAAAATTAAAAAATCAAAGATTTATTTCGATGAAAAGTGTAATTTGTCAACTTGTGTGAAAACTAGTAGCTACAAGATTTATTTTTTTTTTTTAATTTTTTTTTAGATTTTCTCTGGTAATAGCCTTCTCCCCCTTATGCATACACTAAGATCTGTATTTATAGTGCCAGAGTCCCTTCGTGTGTGAGAAACCAAGTTTTAATCAAACTCATTCTCTTATTTGAAATTTGAATTTGATTAAGAATCAAATTTAAAAGTGAATAACTATGATTATCTTGAAGACAAAGATTATCTTGAAGATAAAGATAAAATGACAAAAGCACATTGGAGTCCCTAAGTTTTACACAAGTTGACAAATCACACTTTTCATTGAAATAAATCTTTGATATTTTAATTTTATATTTTAAATCCTTTAAATTTAAATTAAAAACCAATAGACCAAAATTGGGTTACAACAACAACTAAACTTTCTAATAATTCGGCTCAGCATGCGTAGAGGAGTAGCTTCTAAATATTCAATCCCTCCTTTTTTTTTTTTAATCTTCTTGTGAACTACTTGCATCATCAGGTTGTTTGGGCTCTGACTGTATTGTCTTATGCCTTCACTTGTGCTCATGTTTTCTGGATATTATATTTTCTGTTGCTTTCTTTAATGTATTTCTGTTTATTATATGCTTGAGAATTGGATCAAATTATTCATATTAGTTTTTGGTACTGGTGGTGTAGGATTGTGGATCACTACTGAATGTGGGAAATTGCAAGTCTCTCCTGGTGAAATTGTTGTTATACCTCAGGGATTCCGTTTTGCTGTAGATTTGCCAGATGGCCCGTCACGTGGTTATGTGTCTGAGATTTTTGGAACCCATTTTCAACTTCCTGATCTTGGGCCAATAGGTACCTAATCTCTTATCCTTGTTCTGACCTTCTGAGTGCTAAAGTGTGAAGTTATTATTCAACGCATTTTGCTAGCACAACAAGGACTTGATTTTGGTTACTTTTAGGTGCTAATGGTCTTGCTGCTCCAAGGGATTTTCTTGTTCCCAAGGCCTGGTTTGAAGATGGTTCCAGACCAGGATACACCGTCGTTCAAAAGTTTGGTGGAGAACTTTTTGTTGCAAAACAAGATTTTTCTCCCTTCAATGTGGTTGCTTGGCATGGTAATTATGTTCCATATAAGGTAAGTCTAACTGTCATAGCACTTGTTCTGGTTGATGACATATTAGCTGCAAATTGGCGTTTTAATAATTGGGCAACTGTCTTTTCTGCAGTATGATCTCAATAAGTTTTGCCCTTATAATACTGTCTTGTTTGATCACAGTGATCCATCAATAAATACGGGTAGGAGTTTTATGCAACCATATTTCCCCCTTCCTTTTTTTTGTTTTTTTTGTTTTTTGAAAAAAATACCATGCTTTGTGTTTCTTTTCCTTAATTGCATTTCTGTAATATGTTGCAGTTTTGACTGCACCAACTGATAAGCCTGGCGTGGCATTGCTTGATTTTGTTATTTTTCCTCCCCGATGGTTGGTTTCTGAGCATACATTCCGACCTCCATACTACCATCGCAATTGTATGAGTGAATTTATGGGCCTGATTTATGGTGGATATGAGGTAAACTTTTGCACACGCTTTAGTTTTAGTTGATTATAGTCTCATAAATTCAGGTCATTTGATATATGTCTAAACCTTGGCTCAATTTCCTGTTTAAATTTAAGAGGAAGGATTCTTTATCCATTTTTGTTCTCTCTCCCTGTAAATTTTTGTTTTCAGGCAAAAGCTGACGGCTTTCTCCCAGGAGGTGCAAGCCTTCATAGCTGCATGACTCCACATGGTCCTGATACAAAGACATACGAGGTATCCTTTCTTGTAGGCATTTTTACGCGTGCACTGTGGTTTCTACTGTGCCCACTTCCTTAATTTCTCCATATTATAGAACATTGATCGGGGTCAAAACGCACTGGTAGCATTTTTGTGCTGGAAATCTTTGTAATTTAAGTGTTTACATGCTATCGTGACTCAAATGATTGGCTGTCTAACCACTCTATCTGGCAATTGATGATTGAACGGTCTTAGTCTAACAACTTTATTTTGATTTTCAGGCTACCATTGAGAGTGGGCGTGATGCAGGACCATCCAAAATCACTAATACACTGGCTTTCATGTTTGAATCATGTTTAATTCCCAGGATCAGCCTTTGTGCTCTTAAGTCACCGTTAATGGATAATGATTACTACCAATGCTGGACTGGACTCAAATCTCATTTTTCCGGCGAAGGAGCAGATAGCAAAGGCAATGGTGTATAGAATGCACCCAAGGGAACCCGAAGCGGAGGTAACTCAGATCTGATTTGGTCTTTAATATAAACCTTGGGCATGCATGAGCCTTTATTCGGTGAAACTTGACAGCTTAGATTTGTACATATAAAAAAAGGGTGAATATATAAATAGAAAAAGAAATAATAAAAAATACAGGAAATGTAGCCTTTTATCTTATGTGATCAACACTATCAATGAATGACATTTGTACATAACGTGTGCACATTGTTGTCTGGCCGGGACACTTGTTACTTTTCACTGAGCCAATCAAAAGTTGGAGGATTATGCCATGAACAGCTTAATTTCCTCTACAATTTTTTTTTTTTAAGAATCCGTTTTAATGGTATTTTACGGGGAGCATCGTGTTTGGGCAACCTGAAGCAAAGTAAATAGTATAAATTTAACTAGAATAGGTGGAGGTTAACTAATCAGATTTTAGATTTGTTATTTAGAAATTATTAATTTGAATTTTATAAATTTTATGATTATTAAAAATTTATATAGTTATTAATTTCAGGACTCATGAAATTAATTAATATACATATAAATTGTATAAGTTAATCTAGATATCATGTTAATATTAAAAAAATCACGTAAATTTCAGACCTGCTATCCGCATTTTATGTGGAGAGCATGGACATGGTTTGATTGGGATTGTTTTACTCTTACAGTCTTGGGACATGATGTTAGGCAATTAGGAGTGGTTTAATCAAGGGTTTACACTCATATTGATGACCCCAACATTTCGGTATATCAATTTTACCTTCAAATATTTTTTTATTCCTAAGCAATTTGCATCTCAATTGGATTTTTTTTTTTTAAGTTAAACAAAAAACGTTACATAGTTCTCTTAAGAATATTCCTGATATAAAATTAACCAATCTTATGTAAATGGGAAAAAAGCTTTAGAAGAGGGTTCTCTCATATGCTGAGAAAAATACGTTCCTTAAAAGCAATCTTCTTTTGTCAAAATGCAAGGCCAATTCCAATTTAAATTATTATTGCCACAATTTAATTTAACTATCAAGTTTTGCGTTCATATGCATTAATCATAGGTGAGTCACTAATAAATGATGTGGCATGTGAAATTTTTGTTTTTTTCACCACAGATAAATAATTAGCTTACATAAATGTAGGTATAATTTCGTTGCTATTAATACTGTCTTCGAATAGACTTGTTTTTAGAGAGAGTAAAGGCCTTAATTCTAAGAATTGAATTTGGTTTGAGATTAAGGATGACATTTAATATTCATGAATTAGTTTTTATTAAATTTATATTTTATTCATTACTTTACAAATAATTAATTTAGATATTCATATCTTATTCATCTAGTTTCATGTATTTATATAGATATCTATTATCTGAGTATCATTAATAAAATAGTAATATTTATATATATATATATATATATTAAACAATGAAATTATAAATTTTGTACATTTATGTGTCATATGTATATATTATATTATGTACTAAAAAAATATAAATGTTCTCTCTCTTGAGTCACTTTTTAACAATAATCATATTCTATTTATTATTTATCAGATAAAATAATTATAAAAAATTAGTTTAGATTAGTACAAACTAAAATGAAATTGCTATCCATATTTGAGAGAGGTAGCATAGTCAAAACAACAATTAAATTGTTGCCACCTTAACAATCAGAATAACCAAATTCCTCAGATTTTTGTATATTTCCTAAATTGAGAAATAATGTCCCTCTCTCTCAAAAGAAAAACAATGTTATAGCAAAAAACGTTGTGGTTCAAATTTAAAATCATTATCAAATCACTTATCATTGTTTTTGGTAGCATATACATTTTCCTTTCCTCACATATAAATGTTGGTTCCAAAGCTAACCAAGAGGGGTGAATTGCTCGTCACATGAAAACACAGCACATGCAGCTGTGAACAAGTAAGGGACACCTCCTAAGAGTCCGTGAACCTAAAATATTTTATGGGAAAAAAAATTAAATATTTTACTTGTAAATATTTTTCAAGGATAATGGTGGTGATGTAATAATAGCAACATGATAATATTAATATTGTAGAAGATCGTGGTGGTGAGATCACTATTGAAGTTACATCCTTTGATGTTTTGTGAAATATAATTTATCTATAATCGAATTTGAATCGATATTGTAACAACCCTTCAACTAAGATAAAATAACAATCTTATGTCAATTGAAAAATAAAGTAATTAAATTTTTTCACTCTCTCAATTCCTCCTTTCTTCACTTGATTCTTTCTTAGATTAGTGTTTTATAAGTTGGACTTTGTAAGTTTACAAAGTTATTCTTTTACTTTTCTTATTTTTTTTCTTGGATTTTTTATTTATGTTTTTCCCTTACTTTTCTCTCTTTCTCTCTCGCTTTTTATTTTCCTATTCTGCTTCTGCCCAGGCGACAACATATAAAAGGAAAGAAGAGTTGATTTGTTTTATTTTTTAATGGAAAATAACTATTTTACCCTTAATGAGTCGTTTTGCTTTTATTTGATGGTTTTTTTTTTGTTAGCACCACCAAGCTCCGTTCATCCTAAAATTTTAACCAAATTTTATTCAATATATTTTAAGATCCCTCATAAAATTTCAGCTCAATTTGATGGTTGAATTGAAAATTACGCTCAGTAACGTAAAACTGGTTAAATTGTGATTTTTTTTTTATCAAATTTCTGAATTTTAATTGTTTTCTCCAAAAATTCTGAAATTTTAATCCAAGCTAAAGCATCATATTAGAAGTCTCCACGTAAATTTTTAGAATTTGTTGATAACTCAATTACGAATTATGAAATTGTTTTTGCATAAAACTAGTAAAAAAAATTGATGAAATCTTAATCTGGACTATAGCCCAACCAAGCCTTTAACATGCCTTCGCCCTTGATGTGGTGGTCGTGGTGGTGAGATGAAAGTGATGATTGAAATAGTTAAATGATATTATAAATGAATTAATATATATTTTATGAAGTTTTATGAGGTGAAAATATTTTTTAACAAATAAATTAAATTAAAAGATTAATAGTATATTAACTAATTTTTTTATAAAATATTTATGCAAAACAAACTTAACCTAAATGAGTTACAAAGACCTAAATGAGTTACCAAGACAGAAATAACCAGAGCATAAATTATAAATAGAGAGATAGAGTGAAGAAAGCTTGATTAGAGGTTTTTATACTGGTTCCTCACAAACATGTGAGCAGTCCAGTCTTCATGAAGGGCATGAGATTTATTGCATTTCCTTCTATATATATATATAACTACTTTTGCTCTTATCAACCAGCAAGAGAAATTATACTAGGATGACTTGACACCTGTACTTAATACTCAACTGAATCTTTAGACATGACAAGGTGAAATGAGTGGGTTGTGATACTAATTCTTGCAGCTTCTGTCTTCGCTTGTGCATTAAACTATCTAGTAAGTGATCCGGTGTGTTAAGAGTTTGAGATTAAGGAGTTTGTTTTCCTTGTGGTTTTAAGTTCGAGTCATGTGATTGTTAATAAGATGGTCACTGGAGGCTTATATAGTCGTTAGCTTCAGGGCTCGTGAGATTAATCGAGGTGCATGTAAGTTGGTCCGGACACCCATGCTAATTATAATAAAAAAAAAGAGTGAATAGTGGTGATTTTGTGAGAAAAGAAATCATCAGAGGTAGCCCTTTTATCTCTTATTTTACATTGTTTACATGTATAGTTAAATCGAGTTTTAATCTATATTTATATTTCACTCAATTTTTAATATTTATAAATTGTAAACTTGACTTATTTAATTTTTTCAATATCCAAGTGGATTACATATATAAGGTTGCATTCAATAGATATAGATATCTACATGAAGAGCTTATATTGATAATTTTTATTGGTTTGTATTTAGAGATGAATCTATAGCATGAATTATAGGTGTGATGACATCTTCTATGTTAAGATTAGATTCTACACTAAACCATTAAACAATTTTACTAACGGATTTAGTCCGTCGGTGTGAGGCACGCAAACCATCGGTAATATTTTTACCAACGGGCTCACCAACGGAATCCGTTCATCGCAATTTTGATCGTTAGTAATTTTCCATTCCGTCACCAATTTTGTTGGTAATTAAAAAAAACCAAAGACCGACAGTATTATAGACGGGAAGAGCGGCAAAACAAATTCCCGCGAGAATTTTACCGATGGACTAATTCCGTTGTATGTTCATCGATAATTATTGACGGACTATCTGTCAGTGATTGTGGCATGGACAATAAAAATTTCAGAATTCTCTGTCAAATACTGACGGAATATATCCATCGGTAATAGTAATGGTAAATACCGACGGAATACATCCGTTGGTGATTGTGGCATGGGTGGTAAGTTTTTGCAACTCTTGGTAAAATACAGACGGCCTGGTTCCGTCTAGAAAACCGTCAGTATTTATTTAATTTTTTTTAAAAAAATTATTTATTAACAGTAAAAAAACTTAATAACCAAATAAATTTGTATTAAACATTAAAAATGTAAAAATAATGTTAAATAATATTCATCCAAATATTCATTACAAATTTAATGTTTTTTTTTAAAATTAAACTAAAATAGCGGCGGAGCTGGGGGAGGAGAAGGAGGAGGCTGGTTGTTGCCGGGACCGTACAGCCAAAAGGAAGCACATGGATAATCACCCATCTTTGATCATCTATAACCATTTGACAGAGCTGATCATAATCTGTCGAGAGGCGTTGATATTGTTGTTTCAATTCTATGAACTCCTCTGACTGGGTGCTTGATACTGATGGAGAGCTCCCAACAGTTGAGACATTACGGGCCGACCGTAAGTTTTCGGCCGTAATGTTGGAGAGGCTGTAGACCCGATTTTTATTGGGTCCACCAGACGATCTGACCTCCATCCATAAATTCGGATCAAAATCCGGATGGGTTGAAGGATTGTCCCCATATCTCTCCCTCAAACTATAACAACTACAAACTTATATATTCATATTACAAGTTTCTTTGACAAATAACAATCAAACAAGTACATATGTTAACAAAAAACATATACTAAAAAAAAATTCAAATTTAAATGTTAAAATAAAAAAGGATAGATTTACTTACAAAAAACGATAAATCCACAAGAACGAATATTGTTATGGCCACGTACAAAAGTATTAGAAACTTGAGTGCTTGTGTTGAGAAGTGGGGGAGAGTTGGGATTGGTGGTTGGCTGCAGTTCGGGAGGGGAGAGGTGGGTGGGATGGGGAAGAAGACGGGGAAGAAGAAGGAGAAAGAGAGGAAGAGAGTGTTGGCAGAGTGGGTATATATTGGCTTTTACCGATGGAATCACCGACGGACACGTTATATCGGTATACCTGTCGGTGATTCCGCCGGTGAATGTGCCACGTCACTGTACGAAGATCCTGGTTTGAATCCCTTGATCATTCTGTCGGTAAAATCATCTGGAAAAAAATCCACGTCACCACACCGTTGCGACTTTCAAAAACCTATATAATTTGTCGGTGATATGGTTGGTATTTACTGACGGTCTATTTCTGTCGGTGAATAACCGACTGTATCACTGACGGCTATTTTCTGTCGGTAAATACTGACAGAATTAGAGACGAAAGTATTTTCGTCGGTAAAATTTACCGATGAAAAAATTTCGTCGGTAATTCTGTTGGTTTTCACCGATTTTCTGGTTGTGGGATTGTTTTTAGACCTGTCAAGTCATTTGGGTCACTTGATTAATTCTCATATAATTTAATTTTAAATCTAAATAAAATAAAAAGTCAGTCTGAAAAGTTTTATATTTAAGCAGTGAAGTCGAGTTTAACAAGTGATACTAAATAAGTCCTTTTTTTTTTTTTTACATTCAAAACAATTTTAATTCGAGATGCGGACTGTAAAGTCGGTGAATCTAATGATATTCTTCCTACACACAAAACTATCTATCTCTAAGGTGGACGGGTTTGATTTTGTATCACTAGGCCAAGTCTACTTCCATTTGTCTCCAAAGTTTTTTCTATCGTGGACCAGCTGCAAGTTGCAACCGGGCTGTTGTTTTCTTGTGCAGAAACACAGAATCTAGCCCTTGTGTTTATGTCAATTCGGGAATCAACCCTTGTGAAAACAGTTTCCTCAAAATCTACCTCCATGCTACTTACTTCATCAACTCAACTCAACTCAATTAAACGAGTTCATCTGATAAATTGACACGAGCATAGCAACCAATTCAAGGGATCTCCCCGGACATAAGAGCAAGTGGCCGCCACAGATACTCTACCTTTATATTTCTTTACAGCATTAGGGTTAGTGTTAACATGTTCTGGTCATGGTACATAGTATTATATCATCTCAACAAAACACGAACAAGGTAGGCCCTTGTTTTGCTCCTCTCCACGTGCAATGATGCCTCTATAGTTTGCATCCAATTCTCATTCCACAGTCCCCTCTAGGGTCCTGTACGGTAATCGCAGAATATTTTGGGATCCAAAAACTAATGGAAAATCGAAGTACATTATGCTGCTGAACAATTCTCTAATCTCCAGGTTGTGTAATGTCAAATTAATGGCCATGGGAGGCACATGCAAACCTAGCTACTCTCCAACGAGTTAACATTTATTCGTCCTGGTTATGCACCTCTGAGAATATTGGGACTTCTAAATGATTAATTATGGTGTTTTCCACGTAAAACATGGCATGGGATCATCTTGTCCGTTGAAATGATTGACTTTTGCTTGGTTTGATCGATCAGAAGTACAATCCTGTGATCATATTCCTCGAGGAGGCAAGTGGGATGTTTTCTCTAATATGATATTGAGGAGGCGGGGGATCAAGATACTATTTTTCCCGGACAACTAGAAGTACTTAAACTTACCTTCCGACTTTTCACTAATCATTATTAGTGTCTCTTAAGCACTTTTCTCTTACAGAACAACATAAATGCCAACATGAGATGATGGAAGCTACCAGGAAAAACTGTAGAGAGAGAGGGAGGAGGGGGCCATGTGAGTCTGATTTGGAGACAAAGGGAAGGAAAGTGGGCTCTTCCAAACAGTTCACATGGGAAGCAGGACGCCATGATTCTTACATTTCCTCCTCTCTTTTCACAGCTCATCATCCCTAAATCCTACATCTTCCCACTATACCACTACCTTGTATATTTTATCTTTTCGTAAGATATCATCTCATGCCTCACAGCTTGATAAATCTACTCCACACAACTCTAGCCATGAGATCTGCCTACACGTGTGATATCATGCCTTAGTTCCACCCCATGAACGGCCAAGCACATCTTTGATCAAATTGAGAAATTAATATCATGGATCCCAAGTTCTCAATCTCTCATTATAAGAAGAAAAGAAGAAGAAAACCCAAAGCAAGCATGATCTGGGAGGGTTTGGATCCAAGGGTCAAGGATGGATGTGAGCAACGGATTGAAAGTGTGAGCCCATACACGTAAAGCAAAGAATGTGATGGATTAGAAAAACATATCCATGTAGTTTATTTAATGGAGAATATGCGTTTATAAAAATAGATTATTACTAATGTCATGGCAGCGCAGCAGTGATAGTCTCTCTCGTGTATGAGTTGATGTGATGCGGGAGAGGTCACATCGGCACGTGGTGACCGATTCCCTCCAGTTAATTAGTCTCTCTCTCTCTCTCTCTCTCTCGTCCTGCGACTTTCCAGTAAAACCGTAGAGGCCCAAATCCCAGCTGTTGCTAGCTGTTTCTAATCCACTCCCCATGTGCCCTACCATCTCCCCCTCCACCTCCGACACTCTTAAAAATTTAGCCATCTAACCTCATACTGTGCTTTGCTTCTCTAGCTAGATACTATTTTACACTCCTATAACAACCCCCTCCTCCATCACTTGCTGGACGGAGTGTTTATAGGAGGACGAAATATTATCCCCAAGATCTTGTCATTACATTTGGGATTGGTTAGTTGTGTTCGGTAAGTTGTAACTTGCCTGTCCTAACCAAATATTTCTATTTTTGCATCAGCTTACAACCAGACGAGATGATCACTTGCTTGTCGTAACGATTCCTTTAGATAGAGAGCGTTTTATCAGCAGCCCAAGATTTTCTGATATCACACGTATAGATTGATAGTTTGTTGATATTTTTTCTTATAAAGAACCCGCTTTTTTTTTTTTTTAATCTACAGTGTTGTTGTTATTACATAGGAGGTTTGATACACAAGGAAGATCAAGATTATGGCTCAATTGCCACCCAAAGTTCCTGCTGTCACCCAAAATTGGCCTTCCTTTTCTCACCAAACAATGTCCAATTATTTCTCAAACGCTGCCGCCACCATGGAGAACCATCAGCCCTGTTGGGTTGATGAGTTCTTGGACTTCACGTCCACCAGACGCCACCGGGTCCCGGTCTATTAGGACTGCATCACTTTCATCGAGACGACCAACATGCCCTCCTTGGTGGAAGATCAATGCCACGACAACAACAAAACAACAGCAGCTGCAATAATAACCATTCCTCTTCCAATGCCTTGATTTCCGCTAATCTTGGGTTCGACAAGTTGGATGACGACCAGCTCATGTCCATGTTTTCCATGACATGTCCTTGTCTTTGCCACCATCCTCCTCCAACCCCTCCACCCCGTCCGACCAAAATAGCAAAAACGATGAGAAACCATCAATGCCAACAGATCAACATCACCATCAAGAAGAAGGAAACACCGAGCAGCAACAAGTAGCGGTGGCCAAGACCGAACCAGGAGAGGTGGAGAGTTCATGCAAGCAAGAACCACACCAGCCTCCTCTTCCCACATCTTCAAATAATGGTGATACCATCAATGACCCGAAGAGGGTGAAAAGGTGAATATATATTAACTTGAATTACATTACATTATTGATAATTAACTTCACCTAGCTACTCTAATGTTTTAGACTTGATTATTCGATTTCATGTCATGAAGAATTGCATGTGGATTAATACCAATGAATCTGATGGCAATCTTAGCTTTCCTTATATTTATTTTCTAATTTTCAGTGAGATATAATTATTTTATATAGTGAAATTATGGTTGTAAACTGATTCTTTTGTAATATTTAGCAGAATTTTGGCAAATCGGCAATCTGCACAAAGGTCAAGAGTGAGGAAATTGCAATACATTTCAGAGCTTGAACGTAGCGTGACAACATTACAGGTATCTTTACATACTGCTACTATTTTAATGTTCATTATGAAGCATTGGCATTGTATAATTCTGGGACTCTTTACTTAATGCAAAAATCTAGACGGAAGTATCAGCGTTGTCGCCAAGAGTTGCATTTTTAGACCATCAACGGCTGATTCTCAACGTTGATAATAGTGCCCTCAAGCAAAGGATTGCTGCTTTGGCTCAAGACAAGATTTTCAAAGATGGTAAGAGCTCTCCCTCCTCTCCTTATTTCAAATTCAAAAAAATTATGATTTGATTTTTGGACATTATGATTGATTATGCAATGATTTGCGGGAGAACGACTGTTTCCGCAGAAATTGTTAACGTGACCCAACACACAAGAAGTGCCTTTAAATGATGTATTTATAACCAAATTAAGTCAAATTCTTTCTTTACTCCTTAAGAACTACTTAATTTACTATACATTTAGCTATATCGTTGATTTGACGCTGACTTAAATCGGTGCAAAATGGTAGCCCATCAAGAGGCATTGAAGAAGGAAATAGAGAGACTCCGGCAGGTCTATCACCACCAAAATCTCAAGAAGATGAACAGCAGCAGCCACGCAGCAGCAGCAGCAAGAGAGCAATCACCAAACCACGAAGCAATTCAGTGTTCGGAAAATTAAGCAAAGGTTCAAAGTTCTAACATGAATTGATTAAAAAGTAAAAAGAAGAAAAGAAAAGAAGAGGAGGTAGTGACTAGTAACGAGAGGCTGTGGGGGCACTTCTGGTGCTAACATGGGCTTTCACGTGATGTGTCTCTATATGGTAGGACCCCTGACAAGCTTGAACGAATGGAACTAGTCAAGGACACGTGGACTGCTAGTATAGGGCGGTGACGAATTTCTATTTTAATTAATTTCAAAAGTGGGTTTTGATTTCTCTTTAATTTGCTTATATGCTTAAAAAATGACTTGAATTCTTTTTTTTTTTCTTGGACTAGAATTAGATATTGGGAGTGGGGTTTTGTGTTGGGATACACGAAAAGGGAAAGTTGTCAGGGAGGAGCAGAGGATAATGCTTTCATTGTATTGTATTGTATTGTATTGTTTTGTGTCTTTTGTTTCTTTTAATTTTTTTTTCTATGAAAATGTAGAAAAGATTTCGGATCCATTGGCAATTCAGTTGGGATTTTTTCCTCTTCTTTCATGACCACAAACTGAGCCGTAATTGGATCTCAGAAAGTTCTCTTTTATGCTTCAAATAATTGTAGAAAGATTGAAATCGAAAGCATCCATCACTGCCGTGTTAATATGTTAACTGGTAGCTAGAGTTTGAAGATGGAGGGATTTGAACTTGAGGCAATTGTTTAACTTTACCATTGGCCCAAGTTCTTCACCTCTTTATTTAAGAAACAATCCTTCATCACTTCATGTGATGAGTTTGTAATTCATTTCAGTGATACCATGACACAAGTGAGAGGAGTGATACGTACACTTCTATAGATGAGAGAAGGAATGAGGTTTTAGATTTCAGTTTCATCTTTTAATTTAGTTTTAAAAGTAATTTGAATAGCCGGTAAAAGTATAATTTAATTTTTTTAAAAAAATTAAAATGATATTTTTTTAATATTAAAATAAAAACATATTATATTGATCTGGGTTTCACTCTATATATAACTTGTCAAATATGCAACCTGAATCATGAACTCTTATAAAATTCACTTTTTAACCTGCCACTAAGTTTAACAACCTTTTATTTTGTTTATTTAATGATATGATAATAAGAGAAAATGTTTATAAAATTAAGCACCAATCAAATATTAAAATATTTGTTAAATTTTGAAATAACTTCATAGAGAACAACCCGAAACAAATTATGAAGACTTATTCAAAATCAACTAAATATTGAAAGAAAAAATAAAAAAGAAAGAAGCAAAAAATGATTCAATCGAGAAAAAGAAAGAAAGATTGAATTTAAAAATAAAAGAACCATTTAACATTGTTATTTAACGGGTCAACTTTAAAACCTCTAGACCGACTCTTTGCTTAACTTGAGTTTAAAATTAATATGCATGAGAGTTGACCTTATATGATCTAGTTGACTTTATGAGTCCAAATGCAATCGGACGACCGATAAAAATATGATTTGACTTAAAAAAAGAAAATATTTTTTTAATATTGAGATAATGCTATATTGAATATACATGAATTTCATGACTTAAGTCGTCAAAATCACAATCAATATCATAAACTCTAATAAGTTAAAGTTTTTTTAATTAATGATATAATAACAAAAATAGATGCTTGCAAAATTAAACACTAATAAAATGCAAAAATATTTGTTTGAGACGACAATAATTTTATATAAAGCCAATAAAAGCAAGTTATATTAACAAATTTAAAATCATTAAAATATTGAATAATGAAATTAAAAAAAAAAACAAAAAGCATTCCATCAAAAGAATAAAAAAATTTAAACATAGAATTTAAAAAATAAAATAAAAAAGAAGCTACCTCCTTTACTTTTCTATTATAGTAATTAATGACATCTCTATTAATTTTCCTGAGCATGGGGACTCAGTCTCCCTCCAATGAATTGTTGTTCCTGTATAGAAAGGATAAAATAAGAGGAACTGATGAGGCAATCAGCTCGAGTGGCTCAAGTTTTTTATGGAATAAAAATCTTTTTGAATGTAAGAAAAAATGTAGACATTCTTATTTGGAAGTAAAATCTTGATTATGAACTTAAGATTCAATCATATGAAGTAATTTTTTCAAGTACTAAAAGAATAACATCTTTGATCAACCTTGGCTAATCTGAACTAATATATTAAGCTTACAACTCGACTCATGAACTTGATTGACTCCATAACATTATTTTATAAAATAATTTTTATTTACTTTTATGATAATAAAAATATATTCTATTTGAAAAGTAACCATATAAAAGTTTAAAAGAATGATAGGATTTAATAAATTAGAACTTGTTAATATTATAAAAAAATGTTATAAACTTTTTTGAAAACAAACTAAAAATTAAATGTTATTTAATAAAATAAAATCTAAAATATATTCTTAATTAATTTAAAAAATTAAAAAATTAAAAAATTACTACATTTATAACATTTAAATTAATAATTATTATAAGATTTAAATTTAAATTAAAAAAAAAAAAAAAACAAAACCAGGTTAGGTGCAAAACTTAGGTAGCTTAACACACATGACTATCAGATAAGTTCAAGCACGGGCTCTTGGGTAATCTTTTTTTTTAAAGAACAAAAGACACACTGCCGTCCACTTTAATTTTTCTAACAACAGTGATAGGTCACTTGCTTCGGCTCACGGCATGTTGCTACTCAAATTTTTACTTATTTTTTTAAAATTTGGAAAGATAAAAAGCAAAAACAAAGGAAAAAAAATGTTTTTAATATATTTGTATCGTTTTATAGCATTTTCAACATCGTCTCAAAATAATTTAATTTTTCAAATGTTTTTCGAATGCGTTCGACTTTTCACACATTATTTTTAAAAGTATTGATTTATTTTATGAGTCGAAGTTGATATTGCTCGTTTTAAAAAAAATACAAAAAAAAGAAAAAAAAAAAAATTTACAAAAAAATAAAGTTGAGGGACCAATTTTGAGGTCCAAGCAACATTTTACCTATAGGTCCACAACTCATACAGAAAGGGGGGGGTGCAATTTTGCATATATATTTTTTAAAAACCTAACCCTAAAACTCCATCTTTTTTAAGTAGAGCCGCTGCCCCCTCCAAACTCTGCTCCCTCTTCCTTCTCCCCTTAGCCACGACCTCATCCTCCTTACACACAACCTCTCGACTAGCCCCTTCTCCTCTTAGCCTTCCCCATCATCCCTAATCAACACTCTCTCTATCCACCCCTCTTTCAACCATTTTCAGTACTTCTCCTTTCCCCTTTATCAAAATAAACAAACCAAACAGCTGGCCCCCCTGGTTTTGATTTTTCTCTCCGGCCAGCTGCAAGACAAGCTTTCCCTTCTCAACACTAGCCTCTCCATCCCCACACATGTTCGACCACTACACATTTTCCTTTTCCAAACGAGTTGCCTACTAACGCCATTTCCTTCTCCAGCTAACCCAAGATACCCATCGTCCCTCTCCTCTCTCAGCCCCACAGACTAACCTCCCTTGCATCAAGACAACCACCATCTTCTTCTCCACTGGACCTTCCCTCCTCACTCTCCTCTCACAACCTTCCCATCTCACTCGACAGACCCAACAACCCATTCTCCTAAACCGACCACCAACTCGTGAAGACCTGGCCATCCTCATTCTCTCTTCATCTCCTCGCAGATTGGCCTCCACAGAAGCTACCCACCGCCTCTAATAGCAACACCTTTGTCATTCGTTCCTCTTCCTTGTCGGCGACCTGAAACAGAGAAGAAAGCAAAGTCCAAACAGATCTGTAGGAAGCAGATCTAAAAAAAAAACTGAGAAGGAAAGGGGGCAAAGCTTGTTGTTATGTTTTGTTCTTTTGTAGGTGACAGTGGTTGTCAACACCGGTGCAGAAGGGGAAAGGATGAGAAACCATCCTAGATCCGTCCATCTCTTGGGTTGTGCCAGCAGCGGCGCATGAACCCATGCGCTGCCAGTGTCGGTCGCGCGTGGAACAGTGCACCGCCACTATTTCGGTGGTGCAGAAGGCCTTCCATGCAATTCCAGATTGTTTTGGAGCTATTATTGTAATTTTAAATTATTTAATGTAATTTTTGTATAGTTTTAAATTTTTTATAATTTGTAGTGTGGATGTAAGAAAGAAAAAAGAAAAAATATAGTGAAAGTGAATGTGTTTGTTTTTTTTTTTTAATGATAAAATTGCAAAGAATAAAAAAGAATTTAATATTTTGATTTGTTCACGGTTAAAAATTATGAACTTACACGTAAGTCATATTTTTGATATCCAAGGAAAAAATAAAAAAATTAAAACTTCTTTAACATGTCAAAGCCATGAAGCAGTTTACCTAAGGTGGGGTGCATTAGGGGTGCTAATACCTTTCATAACCATAACTAATCCCTTACCCGTGAATCTCTAATTAGACCAGTTCACCCGAGTTTCCTAGTAGCCCTCAATTAAGTATTAAGTGGCAACTCCTAAGACCAAATCAAGCAAACAAAAATTGCCAACCGACGCCACGCGGGTGACTTGCAACACGACCTATCACTTGATTGTCTCTTCTCTAATCACTTAAAGTGATAAGGAAATCAAGGTCCAAATTTTTAGAGAATGATATACAAATGAAAGGCTTTCTAAAGCCTTTTTTTTTATTCATTTACTTGTTATTTTTTAGACAACTTTCTCTTCTCTCTAAAACCAGAGACTAAGATGAGAAGAAAATAAAGTTTTGGATTAAAATACATGATTCCCAAACTAAAGGGACCATAAAAGAACTTTGACAAAACCTAAAGGCAAGACTTAGCCAAAAAACGAAGGGACTATTTTTTTTTGTAATATGGCTACCTTTATTTACCTTTTCAAATTTGGTCCCTTAACTTTTAATTTCATGCAAACGATACAATCAAATAAATTTATACTAAATCAAGTGCCCACCGTATGATGAGATGATTTGTTAAGACTATGATAGTCTTATAGAATGCGAGGAGAAAAAAAAATTAAAAAAACAAAGTCCTTAAAAAGACAATGTTGAAGGAAATAAATAAAAAAACCAAATGAAAAAAAATTGAAGGACCAAAAGTAAAGAACATTCATCTAGTGAACATATGAGGGGTGCTACAAGGAAAACACCAGATGATGCAAGCAGAAGCTATAGACAACAACCAAACACATAGAACACATGAATTTAATGAGGGAAAGGGTTGCAGGTATGGACCTTGAATTTGCAGTTTTATTCTCTTTAAAAATAATACTCAAGAAATCTATCTTCTTAGGAGGTTTACGAAACCCTAAATAGGTTAGAAACCATACCTCAATTAGAAAATAAAAATAAAAATCCAAAAATAAATAGAAAATACCATAAAATCTGAAGCAACGCGTGAAATTAAAAATAACAAGGAAAATAACAAAACTATCAAAACCAAGGTCCTGAGCGATAATTTTTTTTTTTTATATCTAAAGATTTGAAGATTTACATAGCAATATAGTTCGATACTATAAGGAAAACAACATCAAAAAAATCCTGTAAAAATTTAAGCATGATCCAATGATTGGATAAAAAATTATGCTCATTTTAAGCTATAATTCTAGTATGGTGTGACCAAACTTCCTCTTGAACCTAGACATGTTCCATTGCTCCATGCATATATTTAATTTGTCTGGGATAGATCATCATCTAGTCATGAAAAACCCACATTTGACTATTTATAATCACATGTTATCTCAAGCCAACGACATCATTCTTCCCGGATTGGAGTGAACTCATCCTCATGTTTTGTTAGTCCTCTAGATAAGATGTCAAATATTGGACATTGAAGACATCAAAGGTCTTTAGGTGATTAGGAAGACGAATCATGTACACATTGTCATTTATATCTTGCAACATCTCGCAGGGGGCCTATCTTCTATTCCTTCAACTTGTTATACTCACTCGTTGAAAATGTATCACGTGTAAGGACTGCCTATACCAAATCACCAACCTCAAACACCACTATTTTACAATGAGTATTAGCCATGACTTTATATTTGGTATTGTTTTTGTTGATTGTCTACTTGACCTGCTCATGAATGTCATGCAAGTAATATGTCATATCTATAGTTTAGACACTTAGTCATCCGATGCAAGGAATATGAATTAATTCCAATGCTCCTGAAAGATTATGTCCATAGACTATCTCAAAAGGACTTAGTTAGGTGGTCCAATACCAAAACCTTTTATAAGTAAACTCTATTTGTAGTAATGCCATATCCTAATGTTTCGGTTTATCTCCAACTAAGTTTCGTTGTAAGTTGCCAAGGCTTCAATTAACTATCTTTGTCTTAGGATGATAAGCATTGCTAAATTTACAAATGAAAGGCCTTATAAAGCCTTTTTTTTATTCATTTAATTGCTATGCTTTAGACAACTCTCTCTTCTCTCTCAAACCATGGACCAAAATGACAATAAAATAAAGTTTTGAATTAAAATACATGATTCCCAAACTAAAGGGACCATAACATAACTTTGACGAAACCCTAAGGCAAGACTTAGCCAAAAAGTGGAGGGACTATTTTTTTTATAATACGAATGCCTTTATTTACCTTATTCAAATTTGGTTCCTTAACTTTTAATTTTGTGCAAACAATACAATCAAATATATTTATGTAAAATCAAGAGCCAACCATATGATATGATGTTTTGTTAAGACTATGATAATCTTATAGAATGCGAGAAGAAAAAAATTATGAAGACAAAGTCTGAAACAATGAAATGTTTAATTAAGGAATAAATAACAAAAAACAAATGAAAAAAAAATAAAATAAAATTAAAGGACAAAAATATAGAAGCATTCATCTAGTGAACATATGAGGGGAGCTACAAGGAAAACACCAATTGATGCAAGCGAAAGCTAAATACAACAATCATAAAGAAAATAACCATAAAATCTAAAATAATGCATGAAATTAAAAAAATAACAACTAAAATAATAAAACTGCCAAAACCCAGGGGTCTGAGTGAGATTTTTTTTATATCTAAAGATTTGTATAGAAATAAAGTTAGGTACTATAAGGAAAACAACCTTTGAAAAATCTTATAAAAATTTAAGCACAATCCAACATTCAAATAAAAAATTATGGCAATTTCAAGCCATTATTTTGGTCTAGCATTATCAGACTTCTTCTTAAGTATAGACTTGTCTCACTAGTCCATCTATATAATATATATGGGATAGATCATTATCTAGTCATGGCAAACCCATATTTGACTACTCATGATCACCTGTTATCTCAAGCCAACGACATCATTCATCCTCAATTTTTGTTCCTCCTTTAACTAAGATGTCAAATGTTGGACATTGAAGACATTAGAAGTCTTTAGGTGATTAGGTAGACGAATCATGTATACATTTTCATTTATTTCTAGTAACACCTCATATGGGCCTATCTTTTATTCATTCAATTTGTTATACACACCTGTTAGAAATTTATCACATGTAAGGACTGTTTACGCCAAATTAATAACCTTAAACATCACTTTCCTACGATGAGTATTAGCCATGACTTTATACTTGACATTGTTTTTGTTGATTGTCTACTTGACTTGCTCATGAATCTTATACAAGTAATATGTTATATCTGTAGCTTGGACACTCAGTCGTCCGATGCAAGAAATATGAATTAATTCCAGTACTTTAGAAAAATTATGTCCATGGACTATCTTAAAAGGAAATATTAGAGGGCAAGAAAATTTCAGTTGTTTTTTTTTGAAATCACAAATGACACATTGTTAGTGTCTCTAGAATCTAACAACCACAAAGTCACTAGAAAATTAGGGCCAAGGTATTTTATGACTTGAAATTCATTTTTCAGCTTATTTTTGACAAAAAATACATAGGCAATGCTTGATTATTGTTGCAAGGCATAAGAGTTAGAGATAATAGAGACAAAAAAATAATTTGTAATTGGGACAACTTTGGGGTGAATTTTTGTATTTTCAAAAGTAGATATATAAAAGGGATGTCTCTAAAGATAGTATTTATTATATTTTATCCCTAAAGTATCCATGTAAAAAACTCTTATTTCCAAACTTTTCTAACTATGACATATAAAGGTAAAAATAATTATTATTTTAATTTTAAAACCTAACCCAGGTGTTGACCCAGGATAAGGCCCAAGATGCAGGTTAGGTATGTTAACTCGGGTTGACATGGATCAATTATATATATATATATATTTTAAAAGGATCAAAATGATATAGTTTTAATCATTTGTTTCTTCAAAAAATTAATAGGTTTTTCACTTGGGTTTTGACCAAGTCATGGATTGACTTGAATTCTTGACCAAGTTAGGTTAGGTTAGGTGAATCTTTCCTTTATTTCTCTTAAATCTAGAGTAGTCAAGACCTTGAGTTGTCAAGTCTCACGGCAATTTGCTAGGCAAATCCGGGTCTATGACTAAGGTTATTATATTATTCTTAATTTCAATACGCAATGTCAACTAAAGTAAAAAAAATATAATTTTTTAATATGTAAGTTTGAATAGATTTTGTTTAATATGATTTTATTAGCAAGGATAAAATAGATTTTGTTTAATATTTTATTCTCGTTTGTCCATTGTCAACCAAACACAATATAGTGATAGTCACTCTTTCTTGTACTTTATTATCAAATACAATTTTGTCTCTGTCTCTTATTCTGTCTTGCCTCATTTATTTGCATTGTTTTTGGCACGGGATATTAACTAAACGATATCCTAGAAAACACTTTAGAGACCTTGATAAATATATTTATAGCCTTAAATGACCCAAGATTGGTCCGAAAACCCAAAATCAACATGAGTTTAAAAAACCTCCTTACCTCATATCTACCCTCTCAAGTAATGAAAAAGGCCAAAAATTATTTTAATGGAACTTTTCTCATTGAATGTAATCCTTTAACATGAAAATTGATTTATTTTATAGCTGAAATCAGTGTCAATTGTACAATCAAAACTGATAACTTTCTCTTTCATCTCCTCAAATCAAGGACTAAAAAAAATAGTAAAATGAAGTTTTAGACCACTTTTTTTTAAAAAACTAAAAGGATAAAAAATTTATCATTTCAAAAGTACGAGGACCAACATTAGCTTTCTGCATCAATTTGAAACAACCACGTATTTTTCTTGTGTTTTTCATTTTGACTCTTTGTCTTTTAATTTGGCTATTTGTTAATGATTTAGAGGGTGTATAAGAGTATATTTGTGATTGCTTTTCAAAATGCTTTTCATTCATAAATACATCAAAATAATATATTATTATTATTTTTAAAAATTATTGTTGATATTAGTATATCAAAATGATTTAAAAACACTAAAAATATTAATTTAAAGTAAAGAAAAAAATAATTTGTTAATTTTTTTTTAAAACTCAAAAACAAAAAAGACCTTAAAGTAATTAGTCATCATTTTCCAAAAAAAACGATTGCTACAGGACAAGTATTTAGGTATGAAAAAAAAAAAAATGCTTCAATTTACAGTGAAACATGAAAGGGAGCACAATAATTAGAGCCACAGTATTTTCCTCACCCTCACGCGCTTTAGTTTCTTTTAATTGAAATTAATAATTAATAAACAGTCGAACTTCAGATTACACAAAGGAACAGTGAATGCCAATAAGAATCAGCGTTAACCAGCAACCTCTCCAGCACATTGCTGGAATACACATAATCCTGAGTGCCTATAATTCTCGCCTTCTCTTAATTCTTTACACTTCAAGTGAAAAATGTTTGATCACGGGCTTTATTTTGAATGACTAGAATTCACCTTGTTTTATTTTGAATGGCATGAACAAAAAGAAATAGAGGGGAAAAAATCCTTACAAGAAAAAAACCTTGTACACGAAAGAAATTACAGCAAGTGCCTTCATTACAATGACAGCTAGCTCTCGTATGGGAAACGAAAAAACCAGGATTATTTACATGGTTATTAATAATTAATGATTTAGCTTTTGTACAAAATTGCAAAAAGAAAAAAAAAAGAAGAAGAGAAGAAGTTACAGACAACATCATGATGTAAATGAAAAAACGTAAACGATTTCCTGATCTTAAACTTGAGAGAGCTGGTTTGGTGTATGCTGTGGAGAAGAATTTCCGAGGCTTTCAACATTGCTTACTCTTCTGCTGAATCTCTTGCTTTGGTAGCACCAATGTTTGATGATAATGAACATAAGGCCCCTAATGGTTGTAAGTCCGGAAAAAGAACTAGCTATACAAAAAATGTAAATTACAAGAGCAATTGTTGATGTGCCTCCAGTTATTATGAAGAGTGCCCGGAACCCATTGGGGCTAAGACTAGGATTTTCTTCTTCCTTGTCCTGGCATTTTTGAAGTACGCCAATATAGTTGTTCTCTAGTTGTACTAGCGTTCCATTTTCAGATACCTTCAGTAGAGCTTCATTAATACTTGCAACCAATGGAGATCCCCGAGGAAATGCCTGCAGAGAACAAACCACGCAAATTTAAGCCTTTTTCGCATCAATTTAAGTCTTCTGAAACAACTGAAGTTGCAAAATTATTGTTTAAGAAAGCAAGGAAAAACGAGCCAGGAGGAGATAAATATACTACGTACAAATCCAAACCCTCCGATGTTGAATGTTGGCCCAGCTGCGATAAATTTCTTGCAAAATTTTGCAAGGAATATTTTGGCCAAAGGAGTTCCAATAAAGGCAGCAGCAATTTCTTTCTTATTGAAGCCTTCAGCATAGTCTTCTGCTGAGGCATAATGTTTAACGTTGTCGCGAGGAAAGCGTAAAACTTCTACCAGATATTTTTCCAAGTATGAACCTGAACAGTATCCAACGGCTGCATTGCTTTTCAGCAGCTCCTCAACACTGGTTACGGTGGGTTCAAGCCTCTGGACAGTCAACATGCTGGTGAGGTTGGCTGTATATGTCTGTATGACAACTAGCGCAACAAACAACCATACCACCACTGACATCCTTGACAAATTGCTGTGCAGTTTTCCACCTATACATATACATATATGCACAAATAAATTATTCCACATAGCTACTTTCATCCCAATCGTATCCAATATAGCAGTTCATGATCTAAAAGCGTACGGGAATTAAAGAAAAGAAGATTTTACCTTGCAAAGAGAAAAGAGTGTTGAAAGATAACCAAAGCATGATTCCTATTTGATGGAGCATGGAGCCTCTTAGTTCAGGATGAGCATGTCGCTCAATTAGCCAAACAACGAAACCATTGTATATGGTTATGATGGTTATTGAAGCCCACATGGATTTTGTAAATGGTTTGATAAATGACCATTCTTTATTGCTCGATCGAGCAGGGACGACGAGCATCAATCCAGTTTCCGAGAAGGGATGTGAGAACTCCACGTGCGAGTATCTGCTAGCCACTATTGCCACATCGCCGACCACGGCATCAAAGTTCTGATGACATGGACCAAGAGTTAGTGTGCGGAGTAACGTTAACTACAAGAAATGGTTGGTGATTTTGCTTCCATTACATTTTATTATAATATAATTGACCATTTATGATGATTACAAATTTATTCTTCATTACGTTGACCAAAAGTAAGGACAATAGGCTATGCTTGTGAGGCTGCTTAATCTTTGAGCTAAGCTATGATGTCAATGGTGCTAAGTGCTTTATGAAAGAGCAAATTCGTACCTTACCAATCTGGTCCACTAGATTATCGTAAGAGGTGTCATTGAAGGCGACGAACTCGTATGGCAAATAGAATGGCAAGCGTCGTACCGTGGCATTGAAGATCTGAATTGCAAGGCCATCGAAAGAAGTTTCATTCGGTGATTGACCGTATTCCACTTTCACGTACTCTTTGTAACCTGATTTTGCAGGCACACCAACCAACAGTGGCTTCTCTCTTGTAAGCTCGGTCCATCCTCTAGGAGTATATCTAGGCCCCCCTGGCCAAAGCACTTGCTCCAAATCATTCATAAGAGGGCTGTAGGTAGCATGTTTACCAATAGTCTCTGAGAAACCTAATCCACTTGACCAAAACCCGAGTTCCCTATAACTCTTTCCCGCCACATTGATGATCTGAAACATCTGTGTTGGAGCCATTTTGTGATTGTTGAATTGAACTTTTCCTGACAGGCCTTGAAAGTCAGTTTGCAAAACTTTTTCCAATAATTCTTGATTCCTCCTTTTACTTCCTTTCAATGCTCGAGCTATTGTCCAGATAGCATCATAGGCCTGCACTGCATAAATCCCAGGCTCACTGTTTTCCTCTTCAGGATTTTCTCTTCTAAACCTTTTACGAAATCTTGAACTAAAATCCTGAAAACGTGTTCCTGTTTCCGAGAAGTAGCTCTTGACTCCTACAATTCCTCGCATCGAGGAGATGATAGAGGCATCGATGGAGTGGACAAGGCTTGTAATGTGATGTGTAGTGATCCAAACATAGTCTTTCTCCATCATTTTCAATTTCTTCGCCATCTCAAATAGACGCACGGCCAATGGTAACGACAGATGAACAACAAAGACTCTACACTGCTCGCTTTCAAGATTTTTAAGCTCTCTGGATAATGAATCGGAAGAAGCAAAAGACGAGAGGCCTACGAATTGCCTAACTTCTGCACCTATTTCTCTTAAGGAATCATGGAGATATGGCATGACTCCATTCGTCCAAGAACCTACATCTTCGTGTATTACGGTGACCTGATGCCAATTCCAAGACTGCACAATAGCAGCTATGGCTTTCATTTGTGCAAAATTGTCGTGTGAAGCTCCAAGTAGAAAGGGCCACTTCTCTGTCGTCCATTCTGGAATTGTGTCCGCAAAAGAAAAAATGGGAATTTGGTTTTTGGTGCAGATATCAGCAATCAATGACACCTCTTCCCATGTTTGCGGTCCTAGAATAGCCTGTACTTGTGTGTTGATGAGATCCATACCTGTAAATGCATAGAGTTCAAATTCTTGACTTCTTAGGTATGCTGACTTAATTATTTTTACACAGGCATGATTTAATGTTTGTGTATCCGATAACTTTCCAGGAGAGATGGCTATTTCCAATGTGTAGCTTCGAAGTCTCTCAATGAGATGGAAGGAAAGAAAAGAAAAGAAAAAACATACTTTTATTTTTCTTGCACATGTAGCAAGCAATTCTTGTGGTCCTGGCCTATATATTAATCAACTCTAATATGTGTGCACGGATACTAAATGAAGATAATTTGTGCAGTGATGGAATGGAATAGGCATTGATGGTGTGATCATATAAGAAATGCAAATCTGACAAAATATACCCTTTTCCACCATACTGAAAAAATGATTTGTGCTGCGTTTCCGTTTTGATCAAATTTTCAACTAAATTAAAGACTAATTTTAATTTAAGATCATATGCAAGACATTTTATTCCAACACACACACACACACATATATATATTCTCTATTTCCTTAATATTCATCACCAATTTATTAAAACCCCGCCCCCAAAAAAAAAAAAAAAAACCTATTCGTAGCAAATTCATATGTGCTTAAGATTTTTTGAGTTAGAGTGAACAACTACTTTCTGATGTAAACATAGAGACGAAAAGGATTTCTGGCTTTGTTTTAATGCATGATTGACTAAGTCTATAAATTCTGTGTTATTCTTTTGGATCCAAGTCAAATTTTTATGTTTTCTACGATTTTTATTTTTTGAGAAGATGTTTACTATGACTCGAAGTCTGGGGGTTGATCAATGATGGTAACATGTTTATTTTTATTGGTGATAGTTACACATTCGAAGCAATTATTTTGAAGAACTTTTATACCACTTAGGAGGCAACACATGAAACGTTAATCAGCCTGTAAAGTGATGCATTCGAATATGGAGATTAGAAAAGAGATTGCTTACACTTTGATGAGAGTTGGTTGTGATTTGGACTTCCTGCTCCTTTCCACCCTTTAATTTATTCTCTTAATCAAGTTGTTTAGGAGGTTCAAGACAATGGATTGTATGGTAGGGAAATATTTGCCTTACGCTAATAATTGTATATCTATGATCCCATTAACCTGCGGTTCTAAGTCCTAAACCCTAATCAACTATAGCTAATTAAGAATGAAAATTTGACAAAAAAAGATTTTTTTTCTTGTCTATTGTTGTGATAAGGAGGCAGGCATAATTTATAATTTGCAAGCATAGATGCGTTTCGCAGGCTTAGTTTCTGTTTAAGATAAGGAGATACAATGACAGCACAAACGTACCTGCAAGTGCTGCTCTGATGGGTTTCCTTTGATCGGTGTGTTTTACGTGCAGAATCAAAGTTTGATTGGAGTAACGATACAAATCCTCCCTTGCGATTTCCATTGCTACTCTTTCTTCTTTACCAATACGGGAGCTTGTGTCGACTATGGCACCTACAACGCCATTAATACGCTGCAGGTTGCCCTTTGTCCTGCTGCTTCGATCAGCTGCTATACTACTACTTGGTGTTAGTAATAAAACTACGGCCATTAACGAGAGCTCAAAATGAACAGAAGCCATTTCATTTGTTGAGGAATATTGGCGAACTAGAACTGATGCTCTCTTACCTCTATATATGCCAAGATTTTTATTTATTATTATTTATTCGGTCAACTGCAAGATTTTTCTACTCTTTTTTCTTGGATTGGAGTCTAGGAAAGTATATATTTATACTATTCCAATTTAGTGATCCGCTGCATCTTTGCATACCTGTAATATTTTTACTCCGTATTAAGGTGTATAATTTTCAGAGTTCCTGCTCGTCAAAGTCGCTCAATCAATAAGAAACTAGGCATGCATTCAAAAAATTGACTTTCGTATTCGAAGAAGAAGTATTCCGTTGAGAGTTAGTTAAGGACCAGAATTATACATGAAGCAGAAATTAATCATTAATTTAACAGGGTAATTCATGATTGACTTTGTCAGGAATTTGTAAGGTAGGAAACGGCATTAGAGTTTCCTCGCAGCTTGGATTCACTGTCCGAAGGGTGACTACGCTACAAAGACTTTGAACCCTTCATGGCGGCTTAAATTTTGATATCACCAAATACGTCAATTTCCTACCACATGATTTTCTTAATTTGTTTTTTTCTTTTAAACTAACCAGCCAGATCCCATTGTTTTGTTCTTTGTTTTTAATTATCACAAATTTAATTTTTGTTTTCCATATTAACTTTTTTTTTTTTTTTTTCATGTCAGAAGGAAAATATATATCTTGTCCTGACCGTTCGTAGTCTATACGCGTCAATCTGGAGCACGTCATTGTACTGAGCGGTTCTTGAAGTTGGAATCTAGACGTTAGAATCTTGACTCAACCTAGATTTGTTGCTCTAATTAAAAGCTGGAATTCAGTATATGACCCGACAGCTTGTTATTCATCACAACTTGACCAATTCGTTGATGTAAAATTCTTGCTAGAACAAAACACATCTTCCTAGCTTAAAATTGTGAGTTGAATGTGCTTCGGTGCTAGCCAGTTTTTATACTGTCTGATTTAGGTGTTAATGGTTTGAAGCAGCGGTCTACGATTCATTCTTGTTAAGTTGGGGAGTTGTTTTGTTCTCACTTGTGTTAGGTCTAAAGTCCTTTCCTTGTTAGGTCGGGTAGATGTGTAAACTAAGCTCTCATACTTTTGAGTTTGTCGATTCATTCCTATGTGTATATAAAAGTTACAAAACATCACAACTAATAAGTTTTTCGACAAAAGTTTTTCTATGACTAGTGCTGAAGGAGTTGCGTTTATTCCTTGGCTGTCATTTCTAGACTACTTATCTTATGAAAGACAACAATATTTTCGACTTAGAAAATAATTTAGTTAAAATATACCTATCTTAGATACAAACTAGCTTATGTTTCTACACTACGTTGTGCGTAAGTGTTAAACTATAATGGTATATTAAATAGTTAAAAAAATATTTTTTTTTCTTGTTTGGAGGCTTTAAGTTTACAATAATATTTTATATTAATATTGTCGCACGTGTGCGGCGATCGTCCACCCTCAGGGAAAAATCGGAATATTTATTCCTGGCAAATATAAGGAGAGACAAGGAATTCTTGTCTCTATATGTAAAAAAAAAATAAAAAAATGGACTGGGAGTCGCCACCTAGTATTCTGGTTACTAGGAACCTTAACTGGTCTTTAGAGATCGGGTACGGAGACTGGTTGCGTAAAGGGAAGGTATTAGCACCCCAACAACGCCCTACCTAAGGTAGGCTGCATTGTTTTAATGTCTGATAAAATCTAAGGTCGTGTTTGTGGTTTTTCTTATTATTGTTCGGAATACGCATTACATGTAATGTCATATCCCAAGTTCTATTTAAAAAAATAATAATTAAATTAAATATTCGGAATATGTATTACGTATAATGTCATACCCCGGATATTAAAAGATAAACAAAATAAATTTTTTTGTTGTTTTTGAAATTTTGGCCAATATTCTCTTGACTTTAATAAACTGGTTATTAAAGCCAAAATGCATGCTAAACCATTGTTTTTTTTTTGTATGAAAAATACAAAATGATTTTTTTTTTGAGACATTTGGCCGTATGCACAAAAACATTTTTTTCTCTTTTTTTTAATTTGTTTTTTTGTATTCTTGAAAAGTCGAAAACCGGGTATTTCAGTACCGGATTTATATTTTACGACATAAAAATATTGCCCGATATTAAATCAAAATGACATCAAAACTACGCGGAAAAATTATAAAATGCTGAAATAAATATTTCAGTACCATGTGAACAGTTCATATTTTGACAAAAACGAGTATTTTAATACCGGATTTATATTTTTACGATGTAAAATACAGACGATATTAAGAAAAATGATAGAAGAAAATGTGCTTTAAAAATATATATATATATATATATATATAAATTATAACAAAAAAAATAATAATAAAAAAAAAATAATAAAAAAATGAAAATGGGCCGGACCCGACCCAAATGCATGGGCCGGGCCGACCAAGCCTATTTACATGGGCTGGGCCGACGGCCCAGCCTATGCCCAAACGGGCTGGTTACTGTGCATCAACACAATAACCAGCCCTTCGTTATTTGCAGAACGTGAATTAATTCACGTTCTGCATGAAGGCGCAGCAAATCATAAACAAAGCGAGGCAGAGGCGGGGTAACGGGATGGCGTACCTGCGGTGGCGTCGAGGCGGTGCTGCTGGCGGCGGAGGCACGGTGGCCGACGGTTTTCCTTCTCTCTCTCTCCTTTGTTTTTTGTTCTCTTCTCTGCCGAATCTCTTCCTTCTTCTTTTTTTTTTTTCTTTCTGTTTCTCTCGTCTCTCTCTACCCTCTTTATTTCGTGGAATCCTTCTCCTTCTCCCTCTTTTTTTTTTTTTCTCTTCAGTCCCGTTCCCCTGTTTTTATAGGAAAAAAACAGGGGGGACAATTGTGGTGGGGCGGCCACTGTTGACCGCCCCTCCACTATCCGTTCAACTAATAAAAAGGAGGCAAGAGGGTGTCGAATGGTGGGCGTCTTATTGCACAAAAATAGGGAAAGAAGTTAGGCGAAAAGGGAGAAGAAAAATCTTCTTCTTCCCCTGCCTCGCGCGTCCAGGGGAAGAAGAAGACCTACAGTGCCGTGAAAACGGCACCGTTTTGGGCTTCTGTTATTTTTTTTTTTTTTTTTTTTGCAACAATGAATGAAAAATGCCGTTTTATTTAAAAGAAAAAGGCGCAAAAACCCGTCATATTTCAAAGAAGGCCCTAATTGGCCATTGAACTTCAATATTTATGCAATTAAGCCCCTGATTTGACCAAATTAACTTCCAAAAATTATAATTTGACCCCAGAAAATTCATTTCTTCCAATTAAAGCCCAAAATAACTCCAAAATCAATTGTTTTTGCAATTAAAACCTCTATAAATTCAATTAAACCTTCAATAAAATTTAATTGAGTCCATAAACTTCTAATTTTGCATTTTTCTTCCTCAAATTGAATTTTCTTTATCATCGGGGCTCGCATCAGTCAATGATATACTGTCAAATTTTAATTTTAATTTTTTTGAACATCCTCAATCAATTTTTGAATATTTTTAAGGCGCTCTGGCATTTTTTTTTTTCACTGTTATATTTTTTGATAATATATTTTTTGAATTGTTTTGTATTTTTTAGGTGAAGACCCAAAAATGGGTTACAACAAATATAAAGAATAACTTATTGAGAAATTATGTTTATAGTATAAAAGTAAACAACTAAAAAAGGCTTTTTTTTTGTAGCCAGTCGGTGAGTTACATGTGACACTAATTAACTTTGTTTATGCAAAAGCATATTTATTATTGATAAATATTTTTTTTTAATCTTTAATATTTATTTATGTTTGATTAATGAATATAGAGTAAAGATAAAGTACTTGAGATAAAAATACTTTGCAAGAAAAATTATAAAGATATTATAATTATATGATTCATATTGCTTCAAAACGTTGTTTCTAAATGTTCATGGTCAATGCTCTATTAAGACTGTATATTAATTACAACTATATATTGAGACTAATACATATTATATTATTTTCTTTACGAAAAGAAACAACTATTCTCATAAGTTGAGATGTGAATAATATATGACACTAATATATATTTTCTTGTTGAATGACATGTATACTGAACTGACTCACATGGAAATTCAATATAAAAAGATCACATATGTCTTTGAAAAAGCTCACGTGACAATTATGTAAATGATCTTTAAACTTGAGATTACCAAGTTATCTTGTATAGAAAATGTTATGTTTTAATCCTGACTACATATTGTAATCAAGGATAACAAAAAGGTAGATATTAGGTATTACATAAACTATATAAAGGTATTAAGTGATACAGAGAGAATTCATCACCCTAAGTGAATTAGAAAAATATTCCATTTGTTATCAAATAGTATTAATTGTGAAATTCTTGTACAACGTGGAATGAGATTTGGAAAGAGTTTTTTAACAGATTCAATGACTACGATGTTGAGAACAAACATGATTTGACACAGCTAACACACTTTATCCAATATCTAAATCAGAATATTATTGATGAAGGGATAATAACTACATAGAAACTGATAATAAATATAAAGTCAAACCACGTATAATTTTTCTAATATTTAAAGGATCATGACACAATGTTAAACTTTGTACTTGATCTTTAAATATAAATTAATTTATTAAATTATTTAATTCTATTTTATTTAGTATTGTGATTTATATTTGGGCTAACTCATTAGAAACCTAATTGATCACACATATTAAGAAACATTGGTCAGAAATTAAATCAGGATGAATAATCAAGTGTGACTTGATTGTAATTAATAAAGGGATTATAATTCTAGATATGAAAAATTCAAGTAGGGCCTTGATTGAACAACTTTTTAAAATCATTCTTAAATAAAATATGTGATATTATTCTGGGGTAAATTGACATTTTGCCATTTATAAGGTTATTAGGCTTTTCCTATAAATAGAATGCTATGTCTCATTTTTTGAGTGAAAGTGAGTAGTACAACGTATGTTATAGAACATAAAACACTTGAAAATATAAAAAGAAAAGGCTAGTATTCAAAGGAATAATGACCGTCTCTTCTAAAAGAGTCTTAAAAGATTTCTTACTCGTGGTTTATGTAGATAATTGTTAGAGGACAAATATTTAGATAGTTTGTGGTTTGTGATAACCCTGCCTTGAAGAAGTTAATCAAACCTCAGAAAAAAAGATTTGATCTTTAAGTATTCGGTGTCACTAGCTGAAAGGATCAAGCTGTCTTTTGTAAACCAAAATGCACACTTGTCTTGTTGAAGGAAATTACCATCTCTTCTAAACAAAATGTTGCCCCCTTGTATTGGTCATTGCCCCTAAGTGTACTCTGTCAGCGACTTAGATAAATAATGGCTTTAAGAGGCCATTCTCTCATTTCTCTCCTTTTTAGTTTGATGAAGGAATATAGGTCTAGAATGAAGCTTGAAATCTTGATCTTACATTTTGTAAACAAAAATTGTTTCGATGGGAGCCTAAAACAATTTGCTTTTGAAATCTTGCAACTCCTTGGTTATTTTCTTTATTGGAAAAGAGATTATTTTCTCTTGTGTTTGGCAATGAGGTCTTCGGTGAAAATACGTCATGAGATGACCTTTTGTTTTTATAGGTTTTCAAAGTGAAGGGCTCGGGAAAAAGCTCGATGTTTTGTATGAGAAAAATTTGTCTCTTTTTGAAAACACATTTTTATTAACATGAATAATAATGAGTAGTTTGTTCTTGAAGTCATAAATTTTATGAAAAAGTATTATTTGCATTTTGAGAGCATTGTTTATTGTTTTAGGCTACTTGCTTGCTTGATTAGAAAGGACTTCTACAGGTACGTAATGTAGGCTGTGGTTTTTGGCTATGAAAAAAAAATGATTCATAAGGCTCAAAGAGTGTTTCAAGGTTTCAAAGACTGAGGATCACTATCAACAGTTTATCTCTTGATGTCATTCATATTTTCTTTTGCCGCTCTTCTTTGATTTGCTGTTTTTTTTTTTTTATT